>CABPRJ010000494.1:0-478019 GCA_902439185.1 Cinara cedri
TTTGATATTTTAATAATATAAATAGGAATATTTATAGTATGTGGTAGGGAAATGTAGAGGGGACAAGACCTAGATTTAGAAAAATCAGTTCAGTATTAAATTTTAGATTTTAAATGTATTCAAAAATTGCCAATTATATAAATATTATATTATATTCCCTTAAATTAGTTTTCAATTATTTAAATCTCAATAAAAAAAAATTACTAGGAAAAAATATTTAATCTGATCATTGTTAATTTTAAATTATACTTTTTATTTTTAGTATTATTAGAAAAATCACTTGTTAATATATCATACATATTTATAGTAAAATAGAATATTTAAAACACTAGTTTCTACTATCTGTATGAAAAGCGAAGTGTGCTTTTTTTGTGAAATTGTCTTTTCGACAAATTTCATTATTTTAATTTTATTAGACATACATTTTATATACATGTTTATTCTGCCTTTTGGATTCCTATTTTACTATTTTTTAGAACATGTGTAGGAACTAGTGTAAGTCTGGGCCTTTTTGATCCAGTTTCATTATTATTATTATTATTATTTCATTTGAATAGACAAAGTAAAAACTATTGGAATTTAAACTATTCATTTTAACTTAACATTTTAACATATACATTTATAATTCTTCTAATTATAATCTTCTAATTATATTCGTTATTTTATAATAGTCATTATTTTCTTAAATAATAATGGTAATAAAATATAATTTGGATATACAATTTTCAATATTAGAATCTCAATATAATAACATTGTAAACATTTTTTTCAGACTAAATTCTAAAGAAGAATAGCGGTCATTAATTTTTTTATAATTTTCTAACTAAAAAATACTATCAACAATTATAATGGAGCCCTATGGATCCTACAATCTGTCAACTCGATACCAGCAAAACCAATCAACAGCGCCTAATCTAGTCAACCATAACAATAAGTATAATACGCAGCAATTCGTAAACAATGGTATGAATAATTATTACAATATTAAACCTACAACTTCTCAATTACCATATAATAATGGATTTTTGATGTCTACAAATACACCTTCTGTTTCTCTATCTACTTATACCCTTAATGCAAGTCTTAGCAACAATGGTTATATTCCACAGAGTATACAACCTGCTCCTCAACCTACATTGTCTCATTCGTATTATAATGATAATTCACCAAATCAAAATGCATATTTCAATAATGCTCCGGCGATTTATACTAATGTAACAAATGTCAATATTGAAATGTCTTCAAACACTACTTTATGCTACCTAGGGGAAAACTTTACACATAATATGCCTTTACAAGTTAATCCATCAAACATTAATTATGGAGGATCAACAGCTAGTGGTTTAAACAGTCAACAATTATCTTATTCAAATAAGGATGACGAATGGTTTAATTTAACAAATAAGTTTTTAAATAATAAAGCAGAAAATCCGAATATTAATATTTCATTTAACAAACAACATGCGTCTAATTCGAAAATAGATGATGAATGGTTTAATTTAACAAGTAAGTTTTTAAATGATCGAGAAAAAAATGTGACTCGTAATATTTCATTGGTACCTAACACCCATCAAAATGATTCAAAACTTAGTAACTTTTCTAAAAAACAGTTAATTAAAGCCAGAGATCTAAAAAACCTTACAAAACTATACCAACACCATAAAGATAACTGAAAATTTGCAGTTTTTTATATGTTCGATAAAACTATTATTAGTCTAAATAGTGATTAATACATTGTGTGTATTACTGATCAGAATATTAGCGAATTCATTAGACATATTAATTTGATATTTCATAATAAAATAGNTTTAAAACAAAATATGTACCCTATTTTAGAACTAAACAAAACTTGATTAGTTTTATCAATTTTAATTATAAGTTTTTTTTCTGCATACCTATTATTTTTTTAGTATTTCATAATGATCTTTAATATGATTAATATTTTAAATAGAGTTTTATAATGTAAAACCTCAATTAATTTAAATGTATTTATAGAACATTGAATTAAAAAATTATATTTTTTGAAAGTAAGGTTGTGTCATCAACATATCTATAATGTAATTTAATATATGAGTTGTATATTTTGTTATTAATAATATTATTGGTTTCATAATTTCCCATGTAAATTTCAGATTAAAGGTACTTAAAAGACTATCCATAACTAACCAATATTTTTTTGAGGATATAATTTATTATTATATTGGAAAAAGTTACATTTATTAATTGAATAATTTATTGTGCTTTGTTTGTATTGAATTTATTACTATGTGTAAGTTTAGTTTTTGAAAAATGTACTGTTTCATGTTTAGGAATGGATGTTTATATATATTTTATGTCAAGAGAAATCATTTTGTAATTTGGCTCAATATTTTTTTCAAAAAAATCATGAGTGTTTTTTATTTTATTATTTTATTACAATATTATGTTGTTGTTGTTATTATTAACAAATATTAACATGTATTAGTAGTGTATTTTAAGTATTTAGGTAGTTATTTGAATAAAAATAATAATCAATTTATTACAGACTAAAAAAAGCCAATCTTTTTTTTTTCATAGAAAATATTATCATTTATTATAAATATAATAAAAAAAAAGTGAACTTTCTTTAAAAACAGAATACAAAAAAAATTGAAACCTTTGTTAAAAGAAAAAAAAAATTAATCCTTAATAACCCAATGAATAATAAAAATAATTTAATATCATCATATTAAAATACAATGAACTTGACTAATTACTCAAAGTTGTTTCAAACTCAGAAAGTAATACTGTTATTTTTTTTTTTAAAACTGTAAACAATATTTTGTTACCAATTATGAAATTGTTTTGGTTTGTTTCTGATTTGCATAATTTCATGAGAACACAATGCAACAATCTTTATACTAAAGTTATTAGTAAGGTTATTCAAATTACATGAATATAATTAAACTATAACAGGTTAATAACTGAACTAGGTATGCATTCAGAGAGCTTTAATCTAAGTTTGATCATCAAAATTAAATAAGTGATTTGGTGAAAATATGCAATCATACAATTCAAAAATAATATTTGTATCAATAATGTATTCCATATTAAATTATATTATCAATACTAATATTGTTAATATGTGTTAACTCTTTATGCCCTTGGTATTGTTATTTATAGTTAATAACCATAATTCCAGTATTTGTCTATTTTTTATTAATACAAGTATGATCAACTGTGCATATCAAACATTCTCATATACCTACCAATCAATAATAAAAGTGGTCATTTCTTGCTTGTATAATATTTTAAAACGTACTCATCTCTTGTGTGCTAAAAAAACCTTTTTTTTTTTTAAAACTGCCAAACCAATTTTCATTTTTTCTGAAAGCCTAAAATTTTTACATGACAAAAACACCTTTACACAATAATGTGTTCAGTACTTTTTCATAAATTAACAATAAGTAACATATATTCTTTAATAAGACAAAAGTAAAATACAGGATTATAAAATCTTTAAAATTAATTACATAAAAAAAATTCAAGCAAAACAAATTTATTGATAGCGATTTTTAATTGTTGATTAGCAGATAGAATTAATTTGCTATAAAATATTTAAAATGTAAGTTAGAAAACATGTTTTAACCATAATTAAATTAATGATTTACTCTTCAGAAAACACTTATAGTTAATATTATAGGATTNACATCTCGCTATTATGGCAAAATATTTAAAATTGGATGATTTTATGTTATATGCTCATGGTTCAGATTTATGCCACGATTCTGAACTTAAACATGCAATGGCTAATTGCTTTGAAGCTTTAATGGCGGCATTATTTTTAGATGGAGGAATAGAAGTTGCTGATCGTGTATTTGGAGAAACATTATATAACGATTCACCAGAACATCTTAGAATATGGGTGAATTACCCTAAGCATCCATTACAACAACAAAAACCAAAGGGCGACCGTCAATGGATTCAAACATCACCATTGCTCCAAAGACTAACTCGTTTTGAAGAAATTATAGGTATTAAATTTAATCATATCAGACTATTGGCAAAAGCATTTACTCACAGAAGCGTGGGTTTTACAAATTTAACCCTTGGATCAAACCAACGACTTGAATTTCTTGGTGATACTGTTCTACAGTTAATAGCATCAGACTATTTATATAGGTATTTTCCAGAACATCATGAAGGTCATTTGTCACTTCTCCGTAGTTCTTTGGTAAATAATCGAACTCAGTCTGTTGTGTGCGATGATCTGGGCATGGTAAATTATGCATTGCATGCAAATCCAAAACCAGAGCTGAAAACAAAAGACAAAGCTGATTTTCTTGAAGCATTTCTTGGTGCCTTATACATAGACAAAGGCCTTAAACACTGTCAGGTATTTTGTAATGTTTGTTTTTTTCCTCGGCTGAACGATTTTATTTTGAAACAATATTGGAATGATCCAAAATCAAAACTACAACAATGTTGTTTAACTTTACGATCTATTGTTGGTCAAAAAACTTATAATCCCATTTATAGAGTGATTAAATGTATAGGACCAACCAATGATCGAAAGTATATTGTAGCTGTTTACTTTAAAGGTGTTAGGTTATCACAGGCCAGTGGTCATAGTATACAACGGGCTGAAATGAATGCAGCTAATAGTGCCTTAGAGGTAACCAAAGATTTATTTCCAAAACTGGATCACCAAAGAAAAGCTATATCAAGAAGTTTGCTTCATCAAAGTACAGATAGCAATAAACATTTTATGGAAATCATAAACATGTTAGAATCGCAATCATCCAAAAGTGATTCACATCTGAGCGAATCAGAAAAAAAGAAAAATAAATTATACAACCGATTATTAGCAGTATTATGTTCTGCCGAGGATTATAATGAAGAAGAAACGGAAGATGAAGAAGAAGATAAAAAACATTACAAGGAAATAGATGGACCAGAAAGAAAAAAAATCAAAATGAGAACCAGAAAGAATTCAAAGTGAGTCTTAAAAATAAATACATTCTGAGAAAAACCAGAAAGAAAAAATTCAAAATATTATACAATTTTTAATTGTTTACATTTTCCTTGTTGTTTTAAAACAAAATATGTACCCTATTTTAGAACTAAACAAAACTTGATTAGTTTTATCAATTTTAATTATAAGTTTTTTTTCTGCATACCTATTATTTTTTTAGTATTTCATAATGATCTTTAATATGATTAATATTTTAAATAGAGTTTTATAATGTAAAACCTCAATTAATTTAAATGTATTTATAGAACATTGAATTAAAAAATTATATTTTTTGAAAGTAAGGTTGTGTCATCAACATATCTATAATGTAATTTAATATATGAGTTGTATATTTTGTTATTAATAATATTATTGATTTCATAATTTCCCATGTAAATTTCAGAAAAAAGGCACTTAAAAGTCTATCCATAACCAACCAATATTTTTTTGAGGATATAATTTATTATTATATTGGAAAAAGTTACATTTATTAATTGAATAATTTATTGTGCTTTGTTTGTATTGAATTTATTACTATGTATAGGTTTAGTTTTTGAAAAATGTACTGTTTCGTGTTTAGGAATGGATGTCTATACATTTTTTATGTCAAGAGAAATCCTTTTGTAACTTGGCTCAATATTGTTTTTATTATTTTTCAAAAAAATCATGAGTGTTTTTTACTTTATTATTTTATTAAATATCATATGAAATTTGCAGTTACATTAACATGTTGTTATTGTTATTTTTAACAAATATTAACATGTATTAGTAATGTATTTTAAGTATTTATGTAGTTATTTGAATAAAAATAATAATCAATTTTTACAGACTATTAAAACCAATCTTTTTTTTTCACAGCAAATATTATCATTTATTATAAATATAACAAAAAAAAGTGAACTTTCTTTAAAAACAGAATACAAAAAATAATTGTCACCTTTGTTTAAAGAAAAAAAAACAATTAATCCTTAATAACCTAATGAATAATAAAACTAATTTTATATCGTCATAATAAAATACAATGAACTTGACTAATAAATCAAAGTTGTTTCAACCTCAGAAATACTGTATTTTTTTTTTTTTTTTTTTTTCTGAAACTGTAAACAATATTTTCATACCAATTATAAAATTGTTTTGGTTTGTTTCTGATTTGCATAATTTCATGAGAACACAATGCAACAATCTTTTTATTAAGGTTATTCATTTTACATGACTATAATTAAACTATAACAGGTTAATAACTGAATACAGAAAACAGAATTGTTTACTTTTTATTTATACAATTATGACCAATTGTGCATATAAAACATTCTCGTATATGTAACCAATCAATAAAAAGTGTGGTCATTTTTTGCTTGAATAATATTTTAAAATGTACTCGTCTCTCTAGTGTGCAAAAAAGACTTATTGTTTTTTAAAAAATTGCTAAACCAATTTTCACAAAACACATTTTTTCTGAAAGCCTAAAGTTTTTACATTACAGTGACACCATTAACATAATAATGTCTTCAGTACTTTTTAAAAATACATTCTTTAATAAGACAAAAGTAAAATAGAGAATTATAAAATCTTAAAAATAAATTACAACAAAAAATTCAAGCAAAACAAAACAAATTTATTGATACCATTTTTTTATTGCAGATTAGCAGATACAATTTATTTGCTATTAGATATTTAAAATATAAGTTAGGTAACATGTTCCAACTATTATTAAATTCACGATTTAGTCTTCAGAAAACACTTGCAGTTAATATTATAGGATTGGAGCTTGTTAAAATGTTAATAAATCAATCTTAAAAAATTTCAATATTAACATTAGTACAGTGGCAATAAAATATTATGTAAATCGATGAGTAACATAATGTGAAACCATAGTGAAAGCCTTTGATTATTTATTTTCATTTTTTGACCATTTTACACTTATACCATAATTTCACTAAGTTTACATTGTATAAAGTAAAATCTAAATTCATCCTGAAATCAAAATAAATCTGGTATTTGTTACGAAATTGTAAATTGTAAATTTAAATTGTTTTTAAGGTACACGATAATTTGTAGTTTTACTTTATGGTCATAAAATAAAGTCATATTAACTAATAACATATTATCACTAATAAAGTTATAAAATCAAATTTCTATAACTTTAAAATAATACTTCAAACATAGATAAGTATATTCTATAAATTGTATAATACTATTTAAAATAATAATAATAATAGGCTGATAGTATTATATCCTATAAACAATTGAATAATGCAGTATAATACCTATAACTAATTAAATAATTACGACATTGTTGATTAAGTAGAAAATATAGGGTTGTTATGTCTATTGTCATTGTTATAAAACTTACCAGAAGACCTACATATACTGATTTAAATTCAGAAAAAGGTATTTGCATATTTGAAAATAAGGTGACCAAACCAGTAATCGAACCGGATTATTACTCTATGATGATTAGGTTAGGGTACTCTATGATAAATTATTGCAAACGAAAAACGATTCTGAGTGAAGTTTATGTATATATGATTTGAATGGCCGTAATATTTCATCAAAATTTGATATTCAAACCCTTATAAAAAAAGATTTTACCTAATTGCAAAATCTAGCTACTCCATACGAGTAGTACTTTACATAATATGTCTTTTGACTTCTAAGTACAACTTAGAATGAACCTCCTGTTGAAATGTCAAAGCATTTTTGTTTGGTCAAATAATTATATATACATAGTATCTACTAGATAAAAACTAAAAACAGTAAAATATCTATAAATAGCTCGTTTCGATCTGGATCAAATAATATACTTATTTGCTAAATATTGACGATAAGTTGAATTTAAAGCCTGGAGGGGTGTAGAAAAGTTTTACAGCCCCACGTGTTTTGTTTTCGAATACAACGCCTAAATAAAAGCATGCGAATTTCGGCGATTGACATGAAAATTCATGCTTATTGCATGCTAAATTCCAATGAAAATAACACATTTTATTCAGCATTTTCACATAGCTATTTTGGGTTTTTAGTTATTATAAGGCACATAAAAAATCAAATATCTATGTATAAAATAGATAAATATTCGCAACTAGACTGCATAGACAAGTATACTTGATAGTAGACAACATAATGCAGTGTGCGATGTTTGTATCAAATTATGTTAGCATTATCGATTATAACATACATAAAACAATAATATTATAATATAAAAATTCAAGCCCAGTAATTTGATTTTATTTTATTTTGGCGGGTTTTTCCTAACCTCAAAAAAGTCTACCCGGCAGCGCTTTTGTGGCAACACGTCAACGTTTCTTTCTCATCTTGAAAAAATATTATAATATGCAGGAGCGTAGGAAGTTGTTCGACCATATCTTCCAAGACCGTTGCACTAACTCTAATAGACTGTTGTTTAAGCTGTATACATTAAACCGTGATTAACATATACATACATGTGGTTTTAACCATAGATTCGGTCCAAATGACTAAGTGATAACAACCGCGTTGTAGTTTAATGTTTCTTTTAATGCAAAAGTATTCGCTAGTCCGTACTAATATCTAAGTGCTTTCGCTTTATGTTCACTACTCTCGAAATCTTTATCTCCAAGCGGTGAGCGATTTTCATTTGCCATTTCGAATTCTAGTATCGGTGTTTTGTATGTTTGATCAAGATCTCCGTTGATTACACGAAAATAAGGTATAATTAATTTTTGCAATTCTTCATTGTATTGTTTCAATTATAACAATCTGCGTTCTCTGGGCGCGAGGATTTACTCTTTTGAAACGATGCAGAATGTGATTGATTTCATCGCTCCATTGATTTAAATCAGTAAATCTTTATAGAATACTGTGAACACTATATAATTGTTGTTATAATTATTATTATTATTGTACGTGACCTAACTTGTCGCCGACGCCATGATATAATAGCTACTTACTACATTATAGGATGGTACTTCATGTCATACACAATCATATTTCCCGACATATTTCCCTCTCGTAATATAAAACTTTTGGGTTATTACCCATCCCATTTTTCTCCCCACATTTTGACGACAGTGAACGATAATAACAATAACAATAATTGTTTGGTCATAGAAAAATTAAAAACTCAATACGAGATATTTTTAAATTCAAATTTTATTATTATTCATTTATATTATGAGGTTCTTAGGTACCTTTTATACCAATCACAGTCTTATATAAATTATATCCCTTAAATATATNATAATTGTTTGGTCATAGAAAAATTAAAAACTCAATACGAGATATTTTTTAATTCAAATTTTATTATTATTCATTTATATTATGAGGTTCTTAGGTACCTTTTATACCAATTAAAGTCTTATCAAAATTTAGCATATCATTAGATAGTGATATATCATAAATATCGTGATAGTGTCTTAAATGTATCAATATTGTATTAGTCTTAAAGAAATATCGAAGATAAACAATTTTTAGAAAGATTATAGATTATAGATAGTATGGGATTATTTTGACCAAAACAAAATACTTATATATACTTATATACATACATAACTTTACCTACACATTTTTACATTTATTCATTGTTCAGTATATTAAATAAATATATTTTATTATGTATAAATAATTTTGATATTTTAATAATATAGCTAGGAATATCTAAAGTATGTGGTGGGTAGATGTAGACGGGACAAGACCTAGATTTAGACAAATTGTTCACTATTAAATTTTAGATTTTAAATGTATTCAAAAATTGCTAATTAGATAAACATTATGTTTACAAAAAATTATTGGAATTTAAACTATTCAATTTAAACCTTAACATTTTAACATATCCATTAATAATTCCCCTAATTATAATTTTTTCATTTTTTTAAAATAATTATCACTTTTACAAATACCATTATTAAACAACTGACTAAATTATATATAAACTTTAGGTAATATTGGTAATAATAATTAATTTGGATATAAAATATACAATATGACAATCTCAATATAATACAATTGTGAAACTTTTTTTCAGATTCAATTCTAAAGAAGAATAGCGGTAATTTATTTTTTATAATTTACTAACTCAAAAATACTATCACCAATTATAATGGAGCCCTATGGATCCTAAAATCTGTCAACTAATTACCAGCAAAACTAATCAATGGCGCCTTATCAAGTCAACTATAACAATGGGCATGATATGCAGCAATTTTCAAACATGGTATGAATAATTATTACAATAGTACACCTACAACTTCCTAATTTCCAAATAATAATGGATTTTTGATGTCTGCAAATGCACCTTCTGCTTCTCCATCTACTAATACCCTTAATGCAAGTCTTTGCGACATTGGTTATATTCCACAGAGTATACAACCTGCTCCTCAACCTACATTTTCTTATTCTACTATAAATAATATTATTAAACAACTGACCAATTTATATGTAAACTTTAGGCAATATTGGTAATAATAATTAATTTGGACNATAATTGTGAACCTTTTTTTCAGATTCAATTCTAAAGAAGAATAGCGGTAATTTATTTTTTATAATTTACTAACTCAAAAATACTATCACCAATTATAATGGAGCCCTATGGATCCTACAATCTGTCAACTAATTACCAGCAAAACCAATCAATGGCGCCTTATCAAGTAAACCATAACAATGGGCATAATATGCAGCAATTTTTAAACAATGGTATGAATAATTATTACAATAGTACACCTACAACTTCTCAATTTCCGAATAATAATGGATTTTTGATGTCTGCAAATGCACCTTCTGCTTCTCCATCTACTAATACTCTTAATGCAAGTCTTAGCAACAATGGTTATATTTCACAGAGTATACAACCTGCTCCTCAACCTACATCGTCTCATTCGTATTATAATGTAATTTCACCAAATCCAAATGCATATTTCAATAATGCTCCGGCGATTTACACTCATGTAACAAACGTCAATATTGAAATGTCTTCAAACACTACTTTATGCTACCAAGGGGAAAACTTTACACATAATATGCCTTTACAAGTTAATCCATCAAACATTAATTATGGAGGATCAACAGCTAGTGGTTCAAACAGTCAACATGTATCTAATTCAAAAAAGGATGACGAATGGTTTAATTTAACAAATAAGTTTTTAAATAATCCAGGAGAAAATCCGAATTTTAATATTTCATTTAACAAACAACATGCGTCTAATTCGAAAATAGATGATGAATGGTTTAATTTAACAAGTAAGTTTTTAAATGATCGAGAAAAAAATGTGACTCGTAATATTTCATTGGTATCTAACACTCATCAAACTGATTCTAAACAAAACAATTTTTTTAAAAATCAATCAAATAATACTAAAAATCCAAAAACTTTTACAAAAATATTGCCTAAAGCAACAAAGATATCTGAAAAACTGTCTATTGAACAAATTTTGGCTAACGAACAGAAAAAGCATTATTATTCATTTGAATCTGAATTATATTATAAAAAGCTTATCGGCTCAAAGGTTTTTATAGCAAATGATATAACACTAGAAGTATGTCATGAATTTGAAACAGTGTTAGGTAAACGTGCTACAGCTGTGAATGCATTAAAACCAGTATATACCAAACCTCGTAAAATGAATGTCAATGTATGTAAGCATAAATGTGTAGGAAATAAAGACTATGATAATGATTCTTGTAGTTCAAGTGATGAAGATTCAGATCATAAAAATGCCACATTAATAGAACTTGCTAAAAAATGTGCTCATCCTGACCGGCTGCATCCAGAACTTTGGCATAACGAATTAGGAGAAATGAATGATGGACCAGTTTGCAAATGTAGTTGCAAGTCGCAGAGATCTGGTATCCATCACAATATTTATATTGGTGAAGGACAGTTTAAACCTTGTTTGCCAAACACAAATAATGCCGACAAATTATATCATTATAGAATTAGTATAACTCCATCTACAAATTTTTTACTTAAATGTCCTACAGTTATTAAACATGAGCGTAATAAATATATTTTTGAAGGATTTTCATTGCTATCACATTATCCTATTCCCACATTGCCAACATGCAAAGTTGTCCGGTTCAATACTAATTATGCTATATTATACATTGAAGAAAAGATGCCAGAGAATTTTGTGATACAAGAGTTGGAACTATTTTATAAATTTTTCTTTAAAGACATATTGGAATTGGTGGATTTAGATTTCCATGCTATAGGAAATAAAGATGGATGTCCTGTATTTCATTTTATGCCTCGATTTGTAAGAGACTTATCAAATAACAACAACGAATTACTATCTATGCGTAATGTTCTTAAATATCTTTTAAATAACAATAAATTACTTTTTGAAGAAAACTCATTACCTGGTTTAAAACAAATGTCTATTGATGAATGGCAAGATATTGTTGATGAATATAAAGGCATGATCATTACAAATCCAGAAACTAAACCAAGTTCAATACGTGTTGATCAACTGGATAGAAATAATAAAATGGAGACGACTGACAAATTATATCCAGTCGTAGTTCATTTTGGTATAAGACCATCACAGTTAAGTTACGCTGGTAATCCAGACTATCAAAAAAGGTGGAGAGATTATGTCAAATTTCGACATTTGCTTGCAAATATGCCTAAGCCATCAGCTGAGGATAAAAGAAAACTTAAAACCAAAGAAATATCTTTACAAGAAACTAAGTCACATAATAAAATGAAACGTGGAGTCACAGCTGCTATTAGTAGTAAAGGATTTTATAAAACTGGACTCATGTGTGATATAGTTCAGCATGCAATGCTTTTACCAGTACTGGTGTGCCATTTTAGATTTCATAAAAGTTTAGAATGCTTAGAAAATTCAATAGGATATAAATTCAAGAACAAATATTTACTCCAGCTAGCTTTAACTCATCCATCTTATCGAGACAATTTTGGTACAAATCCTGACCATGTAAGGAATACTCTTACAAATTGTGGTATACGACAACCAGAATATGGAGGTAGACATCTTAATTTTACGAATACAAGAAAAAGAGGTCTAAACACCCTTATAAATATAATGTCACAGTTTGGTAAAAAGTCAGAAATGGAATCAAATATTATGCACAATGAACGTTTGGAATTTTTAGGGGATGCTGTTATTGAGTTTTTGTCTACTATACATTTATTTAATATATTTCCTGATGTTGAGGAAGGCAGTCTAGCAACATACCGAGCTGCCATTGTGCAAAATCAACATCTCGCTATTATGGCAAAATATTTAAAATTGGATGATTTTATGTTATATGCTCATGGTTCAGATTTATGCCACGATTCTGAACTTAAACATGCAATGGCTAATTGCTTTGAAGCTTTGATGGGAGCATTATTTTTAGATGGAGGAGTAGAAGTTGCTGATCGTGTATTTGGAGAAACATTCTTTAAGGATTCACCAGAGCACCTTAAAATATGGGTGAACTACCCTAAACATCTATTACAACAACAAGAACCAGATGGCGACCGTAAATGGATTAAAACATTACCATTGCTTCAAAGACTAACTTCTTTTGAAGATTCTATAGGTATAAAATTTAATCATATCAGGCTATTGGCAAGAGCATTTACTGATAGAAGTGTGGGTTTTACAAATTTAACCCTTGGATCAAACCAACGACTTGAATTTCTCGGCGATACTGTTCTACAGTTAATAGCGTCAGACTATTTATATAAGTATTTTCCAGAACATCATGAGGGTCATTTGTCACTACTCCGTAGTTCTTTGGTAAATAATCGAACTCAGTCTGTTGTGTGTGATGATCTGGGTATGGTAAATTATGCATTATATGCAAATCCGAAACCAGAAATGAAAACAAAAGATAGAGCTGATCTTTTAGAAGCATTACTTGGGGCCTTATATATAGACAAAGGTCTTAAACACTGTCAGGCATTTTGTAATGTTTGCTTTTTTCCCCGCCTACATGATTTTATTTTAAAACAAGATTGGAATGACCCAAAATCTAAACTACAACAATGTTGTTTAACTTTACGATCTGTTGATGGTGGAGAACCCGATATTCCCATTTATAAAGTGATTGAATGTATGGGGCCAACTAATGGTCGAAAGTATACTGTAGCTGTTTACTTTAAAGGTGTTAGGCTGTCACAGGCAAATGGTCATAGTATACAACGAGCTGAAATGAATGCAGCTAATAGTGCTTTAGAAGTATCCAAAGATTTATTCCCACAACTGGATCATCAAAGAAAAGCTATATCAAGAAGTTTGCTTCATCAAAGTACAGATAGCAATACAAATTTTATGGACATCATAAAAATGTTAGAATCAAATTCATCCAAAAATGATTCAGATCTGAGCGAATCAGAAAAAAAGAGAAAGAAATTACACAAAAAATTATTAGCAGTATTATGTTCTTGCCAGGATTATAATGAAGATACAGATGGCGAAGAAGATAAAAAACAAAACAAAGAAGAAGAACTAGATGAACCAGTAAGAAAAAAGATTAAAAGAAGACACTCAAAGAGAAAAACTTGAACAGAGAACCAAAAAAACCCTACCAAAAGAAATAAATGTTGAGAAGAACTAGAAAGAAAAAAATCAAAATATACAATTTTTGATTCTTTACATTTAAGTATAATTTAATTCTTTGTTTTAAAACAAAATATGTACCCTTTTTTAGAATTAAACAAAGCTTGATTAGTTAGCTTTATCAATTTTACAATTTTATCATAATTTTTTTTTCAGCATATTTTTTATTTTTTTATTATTTTATAACAATTTTTAATATGAATAATATTTTAAGTACAGTTTTATAATATAAAATCTAATTTAATTAAAATGTATTTAAAATTGTCTTACTTAGTTTCATATAATATAATATTTTTACAATGTGATATACCTATAATCTATGTCTTAGTCGTCATGCAAAAACTCACAGGTTGTACTTTTATAGTTTTCGTTAATATCAATTTAAGTGTTAAATACATTATGAAAAATACAATTTATACCCATTTGTATCATACATGATATCATTAAAACCATGGTGATATGTATAATTGATATGTTAAATTTTTAATATGGGTAAAAAATGACCATGCACCATTTTATGCTCTTGATCATTTTTCCTCACAGAAAATGTACTCTTTTCAATTTAAATTTTAATAATAATATGATATAAAACTTACAGTGTACATTAACATATTATTATTATTAACATGTGTTAGTATTAGGTAATGTGTATTATTAGGTATTTAGGTATAGTTATTTGAATGTTAATTAATATATTATAAATATTTAATAATCACCAATTTTAACGGAATATTAAAACCACTCTTTGTTTTAACAGCAAATATTATCGTTCATTATAAATATAACAAAATAAGATAACTGTATTTAATGATTGTTCATTCATAATATCTTACGAATAATAAAAATCATTTTATATTACCATAATAAAATATAAGGAACCTAAGCAATCACTCAAATTTGTTTCAGAAATTAATACTGTTACCTTTTTCTTTGAACTGAAAGCAATATTTTGACACCAATTATGAAATTCTTTTGGTATTGCTTCTGACTTGCATAATTTCATGAGATCATAATGCAACAAGCTTTATACTACGGTTATTCATTTTATATGGCTGTATTAAAACTATCATGGGTTACTAACTGAACTAGGTATGCTTTCAGACATCATAAATCTAAATTTCGATTTAACAAAATCAATTGAAGGAGTTAGTGCAAATATGTAATCATTCAACTCAAAATATTTGTATCAATAATTTATTTATTTGATATTAAAATGTATTATCAATACTAATATTAATTGTTAACTCTTTGTGCCCATGGTTATTACCGTGATCTTGTTATTTATAATTAATAACCATGATTCCACTACAGTATTGTTTACTTTCTATTAATTCAAGTATGACCAATTATGCATATCAAACGTTTTCGTATACTTATCTACAGTTTATGTGTAATGACTAAAATAGTGTTCACGTTTTGATTAAATGGTATTTTAAAATATATTAAAAGTTGACATACTAAAAATTACTAAATAACTTGATCAGTTTTTCATTCAGCTAGGAAAATAGTTTAAATATATTATGCACATGCTCAAAACTGTTTTTATTATATCTATGAAAATATTTATCATATAGCTTTGCCCTTTTTCTGTACAATAATATGGTTAAAATAACACATTTGATAATGTTATTTTACTTGGTTACTATTTGCATGACAACAATATATAATAACACTGTTCATCTGATCGCCATGAAGCTGGGAGGTTGTTGAGTACACTCTTAAAGGTTTCTGGTATAGTACATCTATACAATTCTTCGACAACCCCACTATCATCCACAAAAACCGGATTTTAGGTACTTTTGGTAAGAAAGAATTATTTTTTTTATTTATAGATTACCATGATTTATTTATTCGTATGACATGCATAACAGTACAACAACACTAACGAGAGTATAGATAAATTGGATTAAAGTAAATAAAATAACATAAAAATAAGTAAGAACAAAATATAAATAAAAATTTGAATGNCCTTAACGGGCATTCTTCGATTATGTGGCTCATTGACTGTACACTTTCTCCGCAATCACAATTTGGGTCGTCTTTCAGTTTCCATTTATGCATTAAATCCTTACATCTCCCTTGTCTAGTTCTTGTGCGATTTAGTCTGGTCCATATTTTCCTCGATTTCCTCGGTTACCATGATGATATAGTAATATGGATAAAAAAAAAACTAATAAATTTAACTGCGTTGTCATGGGCATATTTTTATTATGTCTATAATGTGTATTTTATGAATGTGTATATAGATAACTAGTAGGTATTTTCTTTTTGTCATATATGTTGAGAATATGATTAATTTGAATTGCCGAAAAAAAAACATTAATATTATGTACACTTTAATTTGTAGGTAATGCAAAACATACATAGACATACATAACTTCTTGAATCTTTTGAATACTGCATCTTCCACAGTTATACCCCCCTAATTATTATCCATTAGTCGATCTAATCTAATACAGGACAGAAAAATGCACTGGAGCTTCAAAAACAGACAAGTAACTGGTAGCAAGATAAGAAAAGAATACAGGAAAAAAAGCAATTGGCACAGAAAACCTCTTGACTTGTATAACTTGTTTAATTTTATAGCTGAGTAGCTACATGTCATTACTGAATAATTTTATTTTATTTTAATAATCAATTCTGGATACCTTTATTTAAAAAGAAAAAAAATAATTATAGTTAATGAAGTAGTTGAGATGAAGGCGATGAAAAACAAATTACAAAATAAAAATACCAATTTAGTTAACCACATAAATAAATCACTAATAATTGTACCATAATAAAATATAAATATCAACATAATTCATAATAATTAATTTGTTATTTTATTGTAAAATAATTAAAATAATTATTATTATTATTAAATAGATTGGATTGAATCAAGTTGCATAACATAAATACATTTGTATATATTGTATATCAATACAAAAAATATAATATACATATATATATATATATTATATTATGTCATTTAGAGTTAACAACTAAAGACATTGACCTTTATGCAACATTACTTAATTGTAAATGAGCAAAGGCGATCAATTTTATAAAATGTAGTATAGTAATGTTATTTGAGCTGTTCAAATAAAAATTAGAGTTGAAATCACCTTTTTTTTTTTTCTGGTATACATTCTAATTTAAGCTTACATAAATAAAAAATGCTTATGTGGAGTGAAAGAAACACATTTAAAATATGTGGGTATCTATTTATTTTATTTGTTATTATTATTTAATACTTCAACTTGTTTACCATAGTCAGTTACAAGTTTATTTTACTTATGACACATGAGTTGATGAAAGTCAAATTATAGTATAATATCAATTAGCTCATTAATTTAGTAGTGTATGATAGTTAACAACTGCAGTTGTTTTATAACATTATGAAATTGTACTATTCATTTTTATCAACAATTTTATAGTACTTAACATTTCTAAAAATAATGAACTATTTTTTTAGATTTTGAGTAAAATGAGAAATGTGTTAGTTTTCTCATGATATTTTTTTGGCTAGAAATCTTAATCCAGTCAATAACTTTATCAGAATTTCATTATAGCATTTTTAATTTAGTTAATGCATTGGAGGGGCCATTTTTGATTGTCCATGTAGTTTTTTACATAAACGTGGAGGGAAAAATATGACTAATGCACTGCTCATAATCGTTTTTTATTTAGTTAAATGTATGTACCCAAGTTTAATCTATCAACAGGAGTAGGTTTTGTTGATAAATTTAATACAGACCTCAATTATGCTAAAAATTGATTTATTAAATTGTTAATTCCTAAAATACACTAGTTAGACCCAATTTAAATTAAACAAATATAAAAACAAGTTAAAATCATAAAATAGCATAGTAATTTAAATTCTGGTTGTCTGTTATCATGAAGCAATTTTTAAGCATCTAATGTATATTATTAAGATTATAAATTTGTAATTATGTATTAAGAAACTAAATTTTTTTTTATTTATCTAATAATCTAACATTAATACCTATTACTTATATTTTAAATTCTGAGTAGAGTAAAGAAAGTATTGGTTAGGTAAGGTTTAATCATCATTATAAAAATGATGTTTATTAATTATTTTTTTTATCTATAAACAGCTTTTCTACTAACAATTTTGATCCGATTTACAATGATGGCAATTTTTCTGAAAGGAAATCTGACTGTGGAGGTACTTGTAGGAGGTCATTTTGTCAACATTTTACCAAGCATTGCCAACAAAAATGATTCTGAGCGAACCGATTTTGATTGCTCAGGGGCGTATTCGGGTCAATTCCATAGGGAGGGGGGTGAACAATTTTTACTCTTGAATACCATCGCTTTGGTCAAAAAATCTAATACTTTTATGTCTGATGTCATTTCTAACTAATATTAGCTGAGAAGACTGCAGGTATTATACAAGTAAATATACAGTAAAACAATATAATTTAAAAGTTAAATTTATTTTATTCACTTTTAATGAATAATAATTAAAATAATGATAATATGAATAACAAAAAAAGATGATACTGGGTGCGGCCACTATTGTGGTTGAAAAGTTGGGAAAGTAGGAAACAAGGTTATTTTATTTATATCTGTAAGCGACGATTATGCATTACTGACAAAAGACGAGCAGTTCGGTAATACAAAATTTGAAGTGTAGTCATTTTTTTTAACCTTGTCTTCCTACGTTTTTTCCCGATTATTGTAAAACTTAATTCGAAAATCACAAAACGACCTGCATCATTAAAAACATGATTAATAATTCAACAAAAAAAGGTCTCTTGTCGTTTTTCAATTGGAGCCATATTTGTACTAGAAAACGTGGTTGGTAATTATTTAAAATAACGAAATCGTGAAAAATTGTTTTTTTTTCCCCCCGGTTTATTGTTTTTATATTAAATACCGTTTCGAAAATCAAAGAGATATAATTAACTTTCAGAAAAAGTGCTACCTTTATACATCAGGGCAAGTTTTCTAGGATAAAAGTGGTCTACAGTACAAAAAAAAAAATCATGTACCATTATAATAAAAATGTAAAAAAGTCGTCCGATGATTTTGGAAATTTTACCACGTCTAGCAAGTCCAATATAAGTATTATAACCAAGTTGCAAGTCTCTACGTGTATTTAGTATATTTATAACAGAATTACAGCGAAAATTAAAATTCCTTAAAAGCTTAAGAAAGTAAATCAAAAAGGCAACGAAAAAAGGTGTCTTGTGATTTTTCGATTAAATTATTTTGCTGGCAGAAAACGTCTGTGTTTTCATAAAATAATGAAATCTTAAAATTGTACGTTTTCCTATGTTTTTCCTACTTAATTGCTTTTATTTAAAAAAAATAGAGTCTAAAATCAAAAAGTGACCTTTTTAAAATACCATCAAGACAACTTGAACTTTCAAAAAAGTTGCTACATGTAACAATTGGAGCAAGTTTGATAGGAAAAAGCGTGTCTTCTAACTAAAACAAAGAAAAAATAAAAATAAACAGCATTGTAAAACCAATGCCTCCCACTACGCTCGGAATCTAAAGTAATAAGAATAATAATTAATAAAAGTTAGATGACCAAATCCATAATACTTTTATTTTAAGCAGTGTTTTGCAATCAGTTTGATCAACAATATTTTTATACTATTTCTACATTGATATTTTCATTTCGATAAATATCTATTTAAAAGTAATAAGCCAGTTAGCTTCTGCTCAAAATTCTTTTTTTTACCACATAGTACAACTTTAAATGAACCTCATGTTAAATTCTCAAGCATTTCTGTTTGGTCTAACAATTTTATCCACAGAGTACCTATCGAATAAAAATTACATACAAAACTCGCAAAATTAAAATGCCATTAAATTTCTCAAAAATTTTACCACGTCAAGAGAAGGCAAATATAAGTTTCTATCCAAATTTCAAGTCTTTATGAATATTTTTAACAGAATTACAACAAATACATAATTAAAAATATTATAAGCATTATTTTCGTAAATTGTCCCGTTTTTCTTTTGTTTTATCCTGGGTTTTTCTAATATTATGAAAACTGCTTGGAAAATCAAAAATGACCTTCCTAAGGTACCATCTAATCAATATAACAATATTTTCTTTCATAAAAGGTGCTATAGTTAGATATTGAAACCAGATTTTCGGTAAACATTTTTGTCACAGTAAGAAATAAAAAATCATTGTAAATTCAATAGGTACAATAAGTGTGTCTTGGCCACACTCAGAATCTAAAATTTAAATTAAAATAATCACTTCCTATTTTGTTTTTAAAAATCTATTATTTTATTATATCTTTGCAAATTGGTTGTTTCCACTTAATTTTCCATAATTCTATCACACCCTTGAGAAAATATTTATTGTAATTTATAAGTGAGAATTGGTTCATTCTTGTTTTAATCAAAGTATTTCTAAAATTCAGAATCATCTTCATAGCATTTAAAACCAGTTGTACATGTATTTATTTGTACTTAAGAATTATGAATAATTTGCATAACAAAAAAAACATCACACAGCTTACGGGAGGGGTGATCTACTCCCTCGCCCCTTCCCTCAGAGACGTGCCCGAATAAATGGATTATTTTGGCTAAATTATCATTATTCTAATGCTATTATAGCGCCCATCTCCCAGTTAGTCTTATTATTAGTGTCAACTAAAGCGCTACCTATAGTTTCAATCGTGAATATCTATGCATTCCCACTATTATCCAAAAGTAACAATAATAATTGAATATTGAATAAATTATATGAATAAATTATTAGGTATTATTATCATTTATCTGTTCGTTTATTATTTAGAGGGGGAAATGAAAGGGGATGAAACCTGTATAAATAGTTTACACCATATGTACGTGATGGTGTAGACAAATTTGACCGGTGTCGTTAATTTTAACACTAGATACTCCAAAAGATTTCTCAAATTCACACCATTTTGATTTTTAAAGATAAATTTACACCGGTTTGTACCAATTAATTTCTTAGTAGTTTTCAATGGGGGTTGTAAACATTTTTCCTTAATTCTATAGTTTTGCCTGATTAAAAAAATAGCTTTTTACTCATTATTTTAGGACTTATGAATTTTAAAAAATTTGCCTAGTTCAAAAGGATCAGTTTTCGCGTGAATTCAAATGGTTCTTACGAAACATCTGGTATACTAAGATTACCATACTGATAAGGACGTGGTAATAACGTTATTTATCTGAGATACATAATAAGGTGTGATTTCAGATTTAGTTGTAAACCACTATACCAAAAACCGAGTATAACACATTTGATTCCCAACAATACCGATTGTTTTAAATACTTTTTAATTTATTGTATTTTAAACTCAATTTGAGAAGAATAAAAAAGTTAGAATAAAAATGAATTTCATTTCTGAGCTTACCGTGTTCATTAAAATAAGATTCGTAGATTTAAACAAACATTTTTTTTTTTTTTTGACAACCATTGTTGCTGATTCCGGAAACCTAATTGCCGAAAAGTGCATTCAGCTATCATACAATTATAATAAACAATGTCACCAAAACTGTTCACAAAATTAGTAACCAGGTTGCTTCAAAATTACATCGCCAAACACGTCTAATTAGTTTGATAATAATTTAATTATAAATTATATATTTGTGCCCTATGGATTTGTTTAACAAATAGGCCTCTTTATTTAAATGAGTACTATATATTAATAGTAGTGATCAAAAGAATAGTTCATTGCCAAAGACAAACTATTCCGTATGAATCGATGAACTATGTGAACTTAGGAATAGTTAATTTGAACTGTGAACTAATGAAATTGTCACACAGATAAACTAAATTCCCCACATATCGTACCGGCCTGGTTGCATATTAACATGGTATAACATATTAACAATAAATTGCATATATTGTGTGCAGACAGTATGCATACACCGCACATGATTTAAAATACTACCCGACGTGGTTTTTCATAATAAATCAGTGTTTATTTTCGATCAATTTACCCTCCATCCCACGGTTTTGGACAATAGACATCCTTATTCCATTCGGCGGTTCATTCCATTCACGTCGTCAAGCAATCAAATTTTAAATACATAGGTACATCTTACTCTATGGGTTACATATATTACGGTTTCGGTTTTGTTTTATTTGTCTAACCTTAATCATTATTCGTCCTTATCATTTTCAAACTTACCTTTTCCAACCCATAGAGTAACTATATGTTTCTTTCCAAGCCTTTACCTTAAAATTCGTGGCAAAATCATGAGTACTATCACAATTTCATATCATTCGGCTTGATAAAACTGATAACAACTGTAAATTGTAATAAAATATTATAATTTATTAAAACTTTATGTTGACGTTTTTATAATAATATTCTTATTTAATTACACTGTATTATTAAAATTAATATGTAAATAGATTTTATTGGAAATTATCAATCAAATGGCTATACAAAATATCTCAGATGCACAAGATACATTAACAATATTGAAACAAGACGGTGAGTTACCTAATTAAATTTAAAACAAAAAAATTATAAAATTAAGTATGTACTTGAACATGTATACAATATTCTTGTCTAATAAAATCAAAACATTTCATTTAAACATATGATAATTAGGTATCTAGTATTTTAGGAGATTTATTCATAACTTATGGGTCAAAGCAAAACCGAAGTAGTAAAAACAAATTTTACATTTTAATTGTGCGAGAATATTTGAATGAATGGTAGAAATGTTCAGTCAATGTATGGTTTAATATATGGTTGCAGATGTCAATATCAATATGCATTGCTCTCCGACTGACATTCTGTAACCAATAGTCCCTAAATTCATGCAAATTATCTTAATTTTTGTTTTTATTAACATATACATATTGTATATATCTATAATCTATATGTATTTGTTCATTTATTCACCTTTGCCAACAAAGAAAACATTACTCACAAGAAGTCTACACTGTCAATAAATTTTAATCAGAACCAAGTATTTATTTTAAATATAAGTTTTTGTTTTAGATTATCTTTCCCAATTTGTTCCAGTAAATAATGAAAATAAATTAAATACTAATTCAATACGGCTATCGATTGAACAAAAGTTAAGTTCATTAAATAAAGGTAAAAATAATATTAACTTGATTATTTGTAGTTACATGCATATATTTATATCTTATACATTTTATTTTAGGATTACAGCATGTTGAAAAAATTATACGTGACCAAACATATAAAAATTACAAAGAATTATTCAACCAAGTTACATGGATTGAAAATTTGGAATCTATTATTTATGGCATATCATTACAGATTCAGGTATTGTATTTTTAAAATAGTTTGGCTTACATTTAATCTAAGTAACTAGTATTTAATAATTTATAATTATTTTGTCTGCCTTAATAAACCAATTAATTTAATTATTAATTATCATACATACATACTGATATCAAAAAAAATTCCAATACACTGGTATTGTCATGTAAAAAATGACCAAAAAAAGACATGTTTTAATGACTTTTTTCATACTTATAAATGTACAAAAAAAGTGTCGTAAATAATTTAATCAGTTTTGCACAATGACAATCATCAAACTTATTATTATTTTTGTTTTAGAACTTACAATCATTAATTGAATTATTAAAATCTAGAGTTGTCGATTTATTTGTCAAAGTTCAAACTCAAGTTATTCTACTGAATAAATTAAATGCTACTTGTGGTTTATTGAGAAAAATTATGAGGACTCAAATTCTTGCAATACAGTCATCAGAGAAAGGATATAATTTATCATCAAATTCAATGTTTGAAATAAGTAAGTTTAATACTATCAAAGTCTACTAAATTTAATTATAACTTGGGTATAATGGAAGCCTAAAATTATTATTATGCCCTCCTCACATGTAGATACTCAAAAGAAATTGTAATTACCTAGATTCTTGTAGGTAACTAGGCAACTAAAATTACACATACACCAATACAGTGTAATCTCATTATTTTGTCAAACATAGTTAAGTGTTCATACATAGTGTCCAAACATAGTTTTTCATAATAATTTATTTTATTTGTTTATATATTTTGGTATTTTGTATAGATGTGATAAACTGTTCGATTTTCGAACCGAACTGAACTCTGGTTGTTTGGTTTGATATGATATTCTGTGGTGGGACAGAGTAGCCTTGTTACAAAAAAGACAATTTTTATTTTTTTCCTTTATTATTATAATTTTACAATTTTTTAATTTTAAATATTATTGACAAAACCTTTTTACAATTTTAATGTTCGAGTTCGATAAATTATTTGAAAAGTTTAATTAATTTTGGTTTGTAACATCTCTAGTATTTTTTATGTCTATGAGTAGTAATCATGTCATGAGAGAATGCATACAGCTCATTCATTTAGATGTGTTCATACCGGGAGTCAGTTGATCGTGTTTTGCAGTAGGCATGTGTGAAAATATACAAAATTTAGTCTGCCACTGTATGTGTTCTATCGTGGCACGGAGAATAGTATCTAAGAATATAATATTCTTTATCATTACTTTAAAAACTACACAAAAAAAGAATGGTAAGATAATGGGGGATGGGTGCAGCCACTGAGGTAGGTAAGTATTTGGGAAGGTAAGATACAGATGGGAATTTAATGTATATCTGTAAACAACAACAAACCATTGCTTACGAAAAAATGATTCTGAGCGGAGTTCAGTAATTAGTGATGTTTTGTCAACAATATGTATGCCATATTATAGTAAAATAATTAAATAGGCCCTATATATTTTCCTTAATAATATTTGTTTAATGTTGGAGCGATTTTTCCAGTTATCCTACATTTTTCCGGTTTTCCCATGTTGTTTTATCCAAGTTTTTCAAATTTGATGAAAAAATCGAAAAATGACCTTTCTGAAGTATCTCCCCAGTGAAATTCCCTTTTAGGTATGTTGCTATCATTAAAATTTGGAGCAAAATTGCTGGTAGAAAAAAATAAGGCTGTAATATATTTAACTAATACCTGCATATCTTATATTTTCCCTTATTTTCGGTTTTTCAAATATAATGACAAAACTTCTGAAAAAATCGAAAAATGACTTCTTTAAAATATCTCCTCACATCGATTTCCTTTCAGAAAATTACACTAAGAAATCCGAGCAAGTCTTTTCATAGAAATGTTATTAACAGATATAAAAAATAATAATAATCATCTTTGTAAAACCATAAATTTCTTCACTCAGAATCTAAAATGCAAAAGAAAATAATATTCTGGATCAATATATTTTTTGGAAAAAAATATAAACTATAAAGAAAAATTATTTAAATTATGATGTAATTTTAGGGAACTAAAATAGTGAGGGTCCAGGTAATAATAGTTTCTTTTGAGTATTTCCTATATCTATTCCAAGGAATAAGTTTCAACTCTTGATTGATTCTATTCATTATGTGTTCAACGCTGTATCATTCCATAAAAAGTATGTTCAAGCTAAAATAATTCTAGTAAAATATAGTATTAAATTAGCATTAAAATATAATTATGTTAAATAACAACTATGTTCACTTTAGATTTAAAACATATTTATAATTACTAATTTGTATGTTATATTTATAAATTATATTGATAGTGCAACCAAAAAGTTCCAGGACTAAATTGCATACCAATATAATGTTAAAGAGTAACATGATTGATATCACTCGCTTTTGTGACTTTTCCTGAGCACATTTGTTTTTATAGATTCTCTATAAAATTGTATTTTTAGTTTTAATGTAACCAATGTTTTTGTATTGACGATTTTGTAAAATATCCAAAAAAAAATTCTTAAAATTAAAGATGATTTTTTCTTCTTCCCATTATGATGTAGAATCTAAGTGGTAGAGAAATGCAACATTTCCCATGATGTAACAAAATATTTTAATTGAAAAACTGTAGATGTTCTTTACTGAGTTTACCTCAAATGTTGAGGATCATACTTAAATCTAAGTTCAGGTTCCCCAGGAACTTTTTGGTATGGATGTATGATAAATGGCAATAAAAATTTTTTTGAAATTTTATTATAATTATAACCAGAAGGAGAAACAAATGTGTTCAGGAAAAGTTACAGATGCCAAAAAATATCAAACCTCCTTTTCTTCCACGCATCATTGACATGTACAATTAACAGTCCCAGAACTTTTTGATTACACCTGGTTTAATTGATTATAGATAATAATCAATGCTGGTATTTATTTATTTTTACTGTGTATATAATATAAATTTAGTTTTTATTATTTTTTTTTTTTTTTTCAGAAGAACTAATCATAGATAAAGACTTGAAAGAAATATCATTTTTGAATAAAGATTTAACTAAATTATGTAATATATGTAAAAAAAATCAAAACATTTGTTAAAAATAGCTTAGCTTTGTTATTAGTTGATGTATAATATACAGGTGTAACAGGACTATTTGAGATTTTTATGTTGTAGTCTAAGAATGTCTATAAGTCCAATTACACCTGTATATCCATAGTTAATTTCAGTTAACTAATATTTGTGCATTATGTTATTAAAAAAATTATATTTAATTTAACTATTTATTATTTACTCTACAATAAAATTTTGAAAAAAAAAAATTCCAATACAGGATGTATTATTTTAACATGACAGACTATTTTTTCATTCAATTATCTACAATTATGATTTTTTCATTTAAATTAACCTGAAATAATTTCAGTTTGTACACCAGGGACGGATCCAGAGCTCAATTTGGGCGGGGGCAAAAGTGCAAATAAAGTGCTAAAAATAGTACATTAAAAGACCTTGTGAACTAAAACATACTACTTCACTACAGTGTTTTGGGGGGACAACCACCTCCTTTAACAACTTCCAGAACTGCCACTGCTGTAAGATCTGTGAATTCCCACTAGTAATATTATACATTTTTTTTCGCATACCAATTTGAATGGTTTATTTCTTAAGTTTTATACGTTTTTGACTCGATTTGGCCTTATATAGCTGTTTGAATTTTGAACTTTCTATGTTTTTTCCATAATATCCCTAAATCTCCCCATACATACTAGGTATCTAAGCTGATTACTCAATAATTTTGGCTTTAAATATCAACATATATCAAGTAATATATGATGCCAATAACAGTTAATCAATTTTGTATTTAGGACATAATAGGCGACTAAACTTGAAAGGTGAGCACATGATTACTTATAATATTATATATATCGATTTTAAGATTCTGAACGCAGCAAGGAAAGTACTTTTTAGTTTTTCTATGATGTATGCTTCAAATTTTTTTTTAAGTGTGTCAATAACTTTTCAACTAAAAATCTTACTCCTTTCTTCAGGACATCTTTTCTACAATCAAATATTTAGTAAATGCATTGAGTGGGTCTGTTTTTTTTTATTTACCTCATAAATTTTTTTAATTGTTGGAAAATATATAGCAATAACATTCACATTATTTTTAATTTTGTTTTTTCATCATCATTTTAATTTTTTGATTTTTTAAACATTTTTTATAATAATTGGGAAAAACGAACAAATATTTACACAGCAAATGAAAAAGTGGAAAATAACAATTTAATTATTTTAAATTTTAAATCTGGAAATAAACATTATTTTACATTTAAGATTCTGAACATAGCGAGTGAGCTATTAGTTTTATAATGCTGTTTATTTTTTATTTGTTCTTTTTTGTTATGGAAATTATCCTTAAGTACAACTGATTTTAAATGATATTAAGATGATTCTGAATTTTAGAAATACTTTGATTAAAACAAGAATGAACCAATTCTCACTTATAAATTACAATAAATATTTTCTCAAGGGTGTGATAGAATTATGGAAAATTAAGTGGAAACAACCAATTTGCAAAGATATAATAAAATAATATATTTTTAAAATCAAAATTGGAAGTGATTACTTTAATTTAAAGGTTAGATTTTGAATGTGGCGAAGAATGTATCTATTGAATTTACAATGATTTTTATTTTTTACTGTGACAAAAATCTTGCTTTAATATGCAATTTTAGTAACTTTAATAAAAGAAAATATTGTTATATTGACCTAAATGGTACCTTAGGAAGGTTTTTTTTTTATAATTTTTCAAAAAGATATCTCGCTACAATGTTTGGAGTATTATTTATAAATTTTGAGTGAACTGAAGAAGCTAGTATGGTTTTACAAAAATGTTTACCTAAATTATTTTTTTTATCTACGCCACTTTTCTACCAGAAATCTTGCTTCGACTTTTAAGTGTAAAACCTTTTCTGAAAGAAAATTGGTGTGGACTGGTTCAGGATTTTCCTTTTGAAAATAGCAAGTTCTTCTTTAATGCCTTTTGTGCTGGCCCAAGTTTCAAAAAAGGATGTTACTATGGGGCACACATAATATGTAGTATATAGCCTCTCTATTGTTCGGCGTGACAGTAGTTTTGAAGTAAACATCTTTCATTGCTTAGAAGTTTTTATTAGCTGCACTAAGTGGTGGTGCCAGGGGTGGGCTACGGCATATCCTAAAAAATTTCTGGTCCCTGGCTGCCCCACCCTGTATGATTACAAAGAAATTATGTTTTGCATTACATAATTTCTTAAAATATGATATGTTTTGCATTACATATCATATTTTAAATATATAGAAATACGAAGAAATGTAGAGATTATAATTATATTTTAGATTCTGATTATAATGAAGAATGTATTGGTTTTACAATGATGTTCCCAAAATATTGGAAAAACCTAGAATGTTAGCAATGTTTGGGTATTAATTGAAAAACATATTACAGCTCTTTTTTTTCTTGTGAAAAACTTTTTCACCAGCAATTTTGATCTATTTTACAATGATAACATTTTTTCTGAAAGGAAATCTGACTGGGAAAGTACTTTAAGCTGGTCATTTTTTGATTTTTTCAGTATTCCCAGAAAATTTGAAAAACAGAGAAAAACGGTAAAATATTAAACAGTTATTATTAATGAAAATATATAATACCTATTCAATTATTGTATCAGAATACTCTTCATGGATTGATATATAGGTATCAAGAAAAATGTTGGCCTCAGCTAATAAAATGTGAAAAACTGGGAAAGAACATAGTAAAACCAGAGAAATTGGTACAACATTAAACAAATCTTACCAAAGAAAATATATAGTGCTTATTTAATTATTTTACTATATGGCATATATATTGTTGTCAGAGCATCACTATCAACTGAATTCCACTCAGAATCGTTTTTTCATAAGCAGTAGTTTATCTTTGATTACAGGTTTAATGTATTACCTATAACAGTGACTGCACCCGCCCCCATTACCCTAAGATGTCTTTTTTCTAAGAATTTTGACGAAAATCGTAAATATTACGGCCTT
Source organism: Cinara cedri (assembly GCA_902439185.1). Lineage (NCBI taxonomy): Eukaryota > Metazoa > Arthropoda > Insecta > Hemiptera > Aphididae > Cinara > Cinara cedri. Next base: position 29,790 of record CABPRJ010000494.1, read on the forward strand.
TCAAAACATTTATAACCAAACTTCGCTCCAAATCGTTTTTCGTTATCAATGGTTTGTCAACAAAAAGGTGACTTTTTTATCATAAAACAGTAATTACCTATCTCGGATAATTTTAAGCGAATTTGATTTATATTTTTTTTTAATCTTTGTACAATTTGTTTAAGTTTTATTTTAAAACCATTTTTAATTTATTACCTCTACTCTACAAATTGTAGGTATGTACCTACTTTTAAATGATAATCGATAACTCTTCCCTACTCCTCCGGTCTAAACTTTAAACAGTTGTAACACATAAACGGTAAATCTGATATTAGTGTAATGCATATCAAAATTTCTATAAAAATATACTCTATTCGAATCTATGTTCAAAAAGGGATGAGGGTTTCCCATTTGAAAAACAAAAGTATATTCTTATTTAATATATATGAAGTAAAGATAAAAAAGACGTCCTAGGATAATGGGGACGGATGCAGCCACTGTTACCTATAGATAATTTGTTGTATATCTGTAAGCAACGATAAACCATTGTTTACGAAGAAACAATTCTGAACGGAGTTTATTTGAAAGTGATGCTTTGTCAACAATACATATGTCATTTTATATTAAAATAATTAAATAGGTTCTACATATTTTTTCCAATATTGTACCGATTTTCCCGATTTTTTTCCATTTATTGGGATAAACTCCTGGAAATCCAAAAGTTACCTCCCTAAAGTACCTTTGATTTCCTCTCAGAAAAAATACTATCATTTTTAATCGGAGCGAAATTGCTGGTAGAAAAGTTGTACACAAAAAAAAAGGCCATAATATGTTTTTGCTAATACCTACATTTCGTACATTTTCCGTTTTTCCCAGTTATGAAAACCGCTTGAAAAATCAATAAACGACTTCTCTAAATTATCATGGTGATAACATTTCCTTTCAGAAAATAAGGTACATCGGAGGAAGATTTCTGGTATGAAAATTTGCACAACATATCAAGGAATATTTTGCGATTAAAATTGTCCGAGAAAGCAATGGCTTGGGTCTCTAAGTACATCCAAAATGCATTTGTTTTTTCCTTGTTTAGGTAAAAGGGAAAAAAATTCAAAAAATCTTATTCGTTACATTATTTTGAACTCAGAAACCTTAGGATTATAATAGGTATAAATAACCATTGGATCATGATATATTTGTTTCATGAATAACAATATAGTGTTATTTAACATGACAGCTATAATTTCGAAACTTAGTTCGCTTAATTCTGATTTCATCATCATTCTTAAATAGGCAATATTTGATATTAAAATTCCCTTGTAAAAAAAATTACTACATTACACTAAATTTTTTTTTTACCACAAAGTTAGTATCTTAATTAGCTTCCTATTAAATTTTGAAGCATTTCTGTTCGTCTAACAATTTTACCACAGAATAAAAATTACGTACAAAACTCTCAAAATTAAAATGTCTTTAAATACCTCAAAAATGGCTTAAATTTTTGAAAATTTTACCATGCTTAGAAAAGGCAAATATAATTGTTTGTCCAAATTTTAAGTCCATCGAGTTGATACGAATATTTTTAACTAAATTTCAACGAAAATATCAAATTTTTTTATAAAAAGCCTAAAAATGGCTCAAATGTTTTGAAAATTTTACCACTGTTAGAAAAGGCGAATATAATTTTTCTGTCTAAATTTCAAGTCCTTATGTATATGTTTAACTGAATTACATCAAATAACAAAATTGAAAAATTATAAATCATTATTTTCTTAAATTTCTCGTTTTTCTTACGTTTTATCCTGGTTTTTTCCAGATATTATGAAAGCCGCTAAGAAAATCAAAAAATGATCTCCCAAAAGTACCATCTGGATAACATTTCCTTTCAGAAATGGTGCCGCGCATAAATATTTAAACAAGATTTATGATTGAATCTTTGTACACAGTATAAAAAAAAAAAAACATGTTTGTAAAACCAATACGTTCTTCGCTTTACTAAGAATCTAAAATGATTTAAAATAGAGCATAAACGATTCTGCAAAGACAAAAAAAAATTGAAATCGAATCTACTTAAAATCTTCCGAGGTAGGTAATTAATACTGGTTCATGATAAAAAAAAAAATCATTCATCATAAATTGATGTTCTCTTTCTCTATACCTTCGTAGCAAGGTATTTATGACTTTTGAACCTAATTTTTTCTTCTGGAGGGGGGGGGGTTGAGACCCGGCCCCCTCTCTTCCCCGAAAATACGCCACTGTCCAGTTCTATAGGTACGCACGTATCTAACTCTCTAAATATACCTATTAGTCGCTCCACACTATTGAACAAGGTTAACCGCTTCAGGGAATATCCGAGTATGCAATAATAATATCATAATACAAATGTCTGCCGACATCGTAACATACAATAAATGGCGTATTATAATTATTACCTAATTCATAACAATCGTCGGGTTTTTCATACCGATAACATATGGAGAGTATTCGTGGATTCGTCTGTTACGCAGGCCGATGCGTAACGTTGCGATCGTTGTCGTCTGGTGGGTTTTTTTTTTTTTTTTTTTGTTTTTATTCCTCTTGCACCTATATGCACGGGACCTAATCCGTCCGGCTTTGGCCGTGCGGAAGAGTAGGAGTGTATCTCTACCTAGTGCCCGTATAATAATAATTATGCGTTTGTGGTACCGTGGTGCTACGGCGCGTGCGTGCGCGCTCTTTTGTGCGCGTGCTCGCGCACCGCGTACAGCAAGCAATCCGATTTCTCGTTGACGACGCGCCCGCACACTGCATTACACTCACACGCACGCGGCGCGCGCCCACAGACACTCTCACGCATACTACGGCCACAACACAGTACACACTGGCCAGCGTTCGGGTGGCGTTTCACCGTTCGCGTCTCCCCGACGTTCACTGTTCACATCCATCCGCGGACGGCCGCTGTACGCTGTGAGAACACAACAATAAAACTATGCGTTACTACAACAGGCGGATCTAGTCGCGTTGTCCGTCGTTGTTTTTCGTGTCTCTTCACTCGCGCGCGCGCGCCCGGCCCCCCCGTACGCGTATCCAGTATTATGTCAAGAAGTCTGTCCGGCTCGTGAAAAAACAAAACGAAAAAGAAAAAAATCAACACCCAACGACAACGACGGCGGATCGAACAATCTTATCATGAGGTGAGTGTCCGTCGCCCGCAATGCCGATGGGCTTGTTTTCATTTAATATTTTGTCTGGAAAATAATAACAATAATCGTATGTTTTGTCGCGTCGTCGGTGTTGTTCTACGCGCCCATCAGTTACCACCTACCCATACGTAATACACATACTACACCCTAAACGACCGACGCGACGCGTATTATCTGTGGTTATGATCTCTTCATATTATTACCACATTCTATGCGGTTCCTTGTTCCTTCGCCGTCCACCGAACAGTACTTTTACATAACGCTGCTTACGATTAATTGATTTGCACTCATTTTTCAAATTATACAACAGTGCTGCGAACTTCGGTGTTTCGAATAATCGAAATATTTTGAAATATTCTTTTGTTCAAGTAAATATCTAGTAGTTATAGGATTTGTTGTGTTTCTTCGCATTTCGAATTTGCCGAATTACACCCACTCGAAAAAAAATGATGCCCAAGTAATTTTAACATATATTTCGATATTTGTTTAATATCTAGCTATTAATGAGTTTAAAATAATCCATTGGTAATACTTAAAAACATTCGTCTACTTAATTTTCATTTTTTTAATATTTAATTATACCTACCTAGGTAGATAGTTAAATTTTATTGTATAGGTATCATTAAGGTACATACCTACATAGATAGATATTTATGTTATTTTAATTAGATATTAAGTACATTTATGATTACTTTATTTTTAAATATAAATTAAGTGTGTTTATTAAAAGAATCAAGGGAGTGTTGTAAACTATTTTAAAGAGTAATTTACCCAATTAGGTATTTTGTGTTTCTTTCCAAATTAATTTATTTTGCTCTAATCTGCAAGTCTTTAATTGACATTAATAAGGATCAGTATTACAATCATTGATTATAACTTCGGTTATGTGACTGATCGTTAACCATATGAGGTTTATGCAATTAACATTGCAGTTGTATAGATAATCAGGGTTAAAGCATTTATGCTCCATTATCATAAAATATTCTACAAACGTTAAATTCAATAACCCATTGTTTTGATTGATTATATTATTATTATTTTTTAATTATAAAGCCACCGAAAATGTTACATAAAAATGAGTGAAATCATTTTTATATTAAAATAAAAAAGATATCTATTTGTTAAAACCATAATATATCAAAGCCTATGCCTTTAATGGTATCTATATCAAATATGTATAACTAAAACAGTTAGCATCCAGTGGCATAACTATATCTAGGGGATTAGAAGTGGCAACCACTGGAGCCTTAATTTTGACTAACCTATGTGGGGACCAGCTGAACTATTTAGCTAGTGGTACTGACAAACAATATAAATAGCTTTGATTATTATTGGATACATCATTAATTTTTTTAATAAAACACCTACATATTATGTGTTACACATGGTAACATATTGATTACGATATTGCACACATCTATAAATTAGTTTAGGCATTTAGGAATTATGGTGAAATAAAGAAATTCACACACATAGATACATAAGAATACAACTATGCATGCATGCAAACCTTAATTCAAATTAATGTCCCTTCATTGAAAGTGACACTACAGGCCCCCAAATAGCCTAGTTGCTCCACTGTTAGCATCATATTTAATAATTTTTATTTGTGATTTTGTTTGTTGATAAATTATTATTATTGATATGAATAACAAAATAATTTTAAATGTAACCAATGTATTGTTATACATTGGTTACAGTCAATAACAGTGATGACTGGAGTTGTAATATAATATGGGGTTTTCCTTCTAATAGTCTGTTAAAAACTTATTGATACAAAACTGTTGATTATTTTAGTGGTCCTAAGTATATCTACTTACCATTTATACTTATCTTTAATTGCATTACTTAAAATATGCTTATTTACGCACATATATGACAATAATATAGTATTATACTTATAATTCTCCTTTTTTTTTTTTTTTAGCTGTATAGGTAAGAAATCTATTTAACCAATATTTAGACTTTTTTGGTGTGTTACAATGGAATATCCCGAGGGGTATGCAGTCCCAACCTCCTGAAATTTTAGAAAATCTTATATTATTGTTTTAAATATACTACAATAAACTACAATATGTGATATGTAATTAACTGACTAGCCCTCTTCAAAAAAAATAAAATAAAGCCAGATATGACAATAAAAATATACCAAATCCAATTTAAATTAGACCTTAAATACTTTCATTGTCTTTTTGTTTTTTGTTACTTTCATTAAGTATAACCTGTAATAATATTAAATTAAATTATATAGGTATCATAAATATACTTTTCCAACTATTAATATAACTGGGATACCTAATATTCCATGGATCATTTTTTGTATTACAGTATTATTTTGATAATTTTTGATTTCAATTTCCTTACATTAAACATCAATAATAATTATGTATTACTTAAATTGCATAGATATAATAATATATCTTATCTCTAACAATAGTTTTAATTTTATAAATGATTCATGTACATTTACATTTTTTATTGAAATATTTAATATTAATTATATTAATAATCAATGAATCATCTAATTATTCATCTTATCTTAGCTAGAATTTTTAATATTATGGTTCTATTGCTGTTAATTTAAATCATTAAATTATGAATAGGTTCTTTGTTATTTAGTTAAATTAAATATAATTGTTGCCAAAATGTACATTTTCATAATTTATATTGTTTTATAATCTTATTATGTGTGGATTAGGATTAGGCAGCTAATATTATATTATCATAATTTTGTTATTTTTTAACAATTTTTATGTAAACATTATGACTATATGACAATATGACACACCTTATGAGTCATAATAATAGATATTTTTTATTACAAATTTTCTGAAAATTTAAATTTTAAACAATTATTCATCCACAATAATTAGATAATATATAATGTTTAATGGAGACATTTCAATTAGTATATTATTATCTATTGTAATATGTAATATGATGACTTAATATTTGTTTTAACTTAAATCTGAATATATAGGTACATTTTATATAGATACCTAACCTATAAATTACTAATTATTAGTTTAGTACATATTATTAAGTTTTTTTTATCATTTGTAAAATATTTATCAAGTACACTAGTTTATTATGATTTAGATTTGTTTTTTGTTTATTGTTATATATTTTGCTTTGGGCATTAAATGTAACATACAACTGAAAACAATTTAGCCAGACAACAAAAATAAAACAGGAAGTAGATAATATAGAATTTCCAAATTACAAATGAACTTAATATGATAAGTAAAAAATGACTGCACTATTAACATTTATAAAATGAATATATGTATATTTATATATATATACATGTAATTATTTGTTTAATATTTATTAAAATGTGACCACCCACACGTAGTACAATGTTTAATAGATAATTTTTTAAATATATTGCATTTACTATTTTCTATCTACTTTATCAAATTGTTCCAAAATATTTTGTGAATATTAATATTTTGCATATTAAATAACATAAAATGTTTAGTATAGAAATTTTTTTTTAAAGTTAAATATTTTTACCATTTTTTGATCATATTTTGTAAAATAATAATTATTATAATATCTAAGTTTACATAAGATCTCATTTACTGTTTTGAGCCAACCCCCTTAATACTAAAACAATGTTGTTATAATCATGATATTTCTACTAAACAAATTTACCTTATGCACCTTCAAACAAATTTCAAAATTTGTTTTCAATCCATATTTTTTTATGCTTATAATAATGGCATATAAATAATTTTTTGGAATATGTATCATTTTACAAGTTATTGTAATTTAAAAATGTTGATTTCATGGTTAATATACCATATGGTATACAGAGTGATTTTTTTTTATCATGAACTAGCAATTATCTCGGAGGATTTTTAGTGAATTTGATTTCTGTTTTTTCTAATCATTACGGAATCGTTTAAGCTTTATTTTAAAACCATTTTTAATTTCTTACCCCCCTTTTGAATACAGATTTGAATAGAGAATATTTTTCTAGAAATTTTGATATGCGTCATATTAATATCTACTGTTTACTTTGATTGTACTGTTTTGATTTACTGTTTAAAGTTTAAACCGGAGGAGTCTATGAATCTATGAACCTTCCCTAATCCTCCAGTTTAAACTTTAAACAGCTATAACTCATAAATGGTAAATCTGATATTGATATGACACATATCAAAATTTCTAGAAAAATATTCTCTATTCAAATCTGTATTCAAAAGGGGGTTCCTATTCGAAAATCAAAGATATACACTTATTTAAGGTATATGAAGTAGGGGTAAAAAATTAAAAATGGTTTTAAAATAAAGCTTGTAGTATGAGTATGGTGTGAGTCACTTCATCTGCTGGCTGGAAGTCAACTTGATACTGTTGAAAAGAAATTAATGTTCAAAGTGTAAACCTAAACCTCATTGTGCATGACTGGGCATAGTATATTTGATTATACTATACATCTGGCAACTTCAAATGATTTCATCTTCTAAAATAATAGTTTATGAAAAATTATTTTTGTATAATGGCAAAAAATTGGAATTTGTAAAGGAAAACATAAAGTAAAATTTAGCCATTTGTAGGTACTATAAATTATCTTATTATTATTTTTAGTGAAACAAGTATTGCATCAGCTCGAGCTTCTGTGATGATCTACGATGATATCAGCAAGAAATGGATTCCTAGTGGAACATCATCAGGGCTCAGTAAAGTACACATTTTTAAACATGTCATCAATAATACATTCCGTGTCGTTGGACGCAAATTACAAGATCATGAGGTAAATTTTAAATTAAACATAAACCTTACTTTTGATCAGCATTTTACTTATCCTGTGAATTTTTTACACAAAGAACTGTAAAATATATACAAAGTGATTCACTAAGCGTACTCACTCCATTTTTTTGATTAAATTTTACATAAATTCAAATCCTGAATTTATCTTTGGAATTTTTAAGTGAAGTTAGTCATTATTTTCGAATACTTAGATTTTTCACAACATCTAAGGGGTACCTGTGGCAATACCAACCTTGTTTTTTCACTTGTGTTAAAAATTCTATTAATACTAATTAGTTAGGGTATTACTTAAAATATATTTTGGTGTGAACATTTTTGATTTTCGTCAACCTGTTAACGAGATATTTCACTTAATCATTTGTGTGGTGGCATAGTGCCAAACATTTTAACACCAAAATATATTTAAAATAATACCCCATCTATTTATGGAATTTTTAATTTAGGTTCTCATTTGAAAAATCAAAGTTGATATCGCCATAGGTTACTACTTAAATGCTGTGAAAAATCTAAGTATCTGAAAATAGTGGCTTTAACTTCACTTAAAAATTCCAAAAATCAAAATTTGAATGTGTACAAAATTTAATCAAAAAAAAAAAGCTTTCCTAGGATAATGGAGACTGATGTAGCCACTAGTAAGCAATGATAAACCATTGCTAACAAAAAAACCGGTTCTGAATAAATTTCGGTTGATAGTGATGCATTTTCAATAATCCATATGTCATATGTTTCCCACCCTCCTAAAGTACCTTCCTTGTGAAATTTCCTTTCAGAAAATGTGTAACACTTAAAAATTGATACAAGATATTTGGTAGAAAAGTGGTCCACAGATAAAACAACAAAAATAATCTTTAATAACATCCTTGTAAAACCATAAGCTTCTTCGCTCTATTTAAAATCTAAAATAGGGTGAACATGCTTAGTGAATGATCTTGTGTATATATTTTTTAATGGATGCCATGGCTTCTGAAAATGTCAGGGAATTTGTATGCAATTTTGGAATTTTGATTTATATTTTCATAAATATTAATTATTAAAAATGTGAAAAATATTATGTAAAATAATATTGCCTGTAATATTATTATTTTCATCTATATTATTTTACTAGGTATTTAACTTTATATAAATAAATAATAAAAAAATAAATTGAATTAAACTATTATAAATTACAGTGAGTAAATTACTAATGAAAATCTTTGTATAAATGTTTGGTAATCTTATAAAATATCTTGATATTTTGAATCTCGACATTCATCAGTGATTGATTTACCCTCTTATAAAAACTATAACTTTTTTAAGTATATTCATTGTTATGGTTATTCATTCGACTATTGAAAAGGGTTTTTAATTCAAAAATAAAGAATACAATAAATGTTTTATTTAACACATATTTTTTATTTACTTTGGTCAACTGTTCTATAAAAAAAAAAAAAAATGGGAAAATTCAAAACATAGCAACCATAAATTGTTCCTTCTATATTTGGAATATTGCACTTTTTATACTTTAGTCTATAAAGTAATAATTATAATGTCTACATAATTTTTTTTTTTTTTTTCTAATTTCAGGTTGTGATTAATTGTGTTATTTTGAAAACTCTAAAATATAATCAAGCGACCTCAACATTTCATCAATGGAGAGATAATAAACATGTTTATGGCTTAAATTTTAGCAGTAAAGAAGATGCTGATGCTTTTGCACGTGCAATGGTGTATGCTCTTGAGGTATTTAACAATCTAGTTTTAGATATACTTTATAAATCATCCTCTATTCTCTACCATTCACTTATGCTTGGGTCACCACTTCACCATACATTTAATGAATAAATTAAGTGTGTAGCACTAAGTTCATTTGCACTAAAATTGTTGCTGAAATCATAATAATAATAATCTAATTAATTATGAACTGAGATAAACTTTAGAAGAAAGAAAAATGTGTAACAGTTCATGATTGCAGTAAAGAACAGAGGAAATATAAAAACATGTCTGCATTATATCAATCTGTAGACCATATAGTATACAGTGAATTTTATCATCTTGTGGTATATTTGCTTGAAAATGAACAAATATACCAAGCCTCCTTTTCGCAACTTGATTTCTGTATTGCTTATTTTTAAAATCATTCAACGTGGGATTAATTTTTACATACTTTTTAAGCTTTTTCTCTGTGTTGTGTCTTCACACAATACTGCTAATGCTTATGACACTATGTGATTGTGTGTTCACTGTTCATGTGTGACATTAAACTAATATATACAAAACCATGCATGTATGATCACAAGAAAATTATATCAGACATGGATGGCCTATATTAATGTGACACTAATATTAATGTTCTATGTTCTATTGGATAATTTTTATGATTTGAAGGATATTCACTTTGAAGTATTTGTTTTTATTAGGTATTAGATTCTGTAGCCAGAAACACTATAAGCCATCCCCAAAATTTACCCCCAATGCCACCTGTCTTTCAACAAGCAAATGGTCAATTTGAAGAAGATATGGTATACAGGTATGGTAATATCATTTAGTTGTTTTTGTTTAAGAAAACACCACACTAACATGTGTTGTACGAGGCCTACAAGTATAACAGAACAAATTTAGGATTTTGTGCTGTTAGTTTTAATATTAAAGTGAATAGACTTAAAAATTAAATTTTAATTAATATACATAAAGGTAAAAACATTACCTTTGAAAATTTGGTTTTTCTTGATATTTAAATGTTTGAGTGATATATTTTACTCGTAATAAAAGATCATAAACTTTATTACACAGTATTTAGTGAAGAGTTTCTGTCAATCATAGTAAATTTCATTGGTAAGTGGTACAATATGTTCATGATTAATTGTTACACACAAATAGAAGACAACGTGGTGACATAAAAGTTACTTTTCATGATGAGTTGGAAATACTATATGATAGTCTGGATTGAAAACCAAAAATAGTAATAAAAGATTTCAATGCAAAAATAGGTAAAGATAATATATAAACAAATAATTGGGAAAGAAAGCCTTCACAGAGAATCCAATTAAAATGTTAGTATGCTTGTTAAATTTACATTGAACAAAAATATGATGATAAATAGAGCTAAATAGGATTTAATGCATTTAAAATCTACAGTATAAAACCAAAAATAACAGAGGGCTCAGAAGAGTTTAAAATTTCTACCCTCAACCACTTAATTATTAAATGTGTTTTCTGTTAGTTTCTTTTTTTTATAATTCTTAAAATTTTATTTAAAAACTTGTGTTAATAATTTTTTTTAATGTTTGAAAATTGTATTTCTTAAGTTAGAGCCATTAGAGAGAGAGGGAGCTTTGAAAAACATATTGCCATTATTTTTTTTTTAGGTGCATTTCCAAGTCTTGACATTTTATCACTTTTTTGTGGACCTAGTTATACACAACACAACTTCTCCCATGGATAAGAATATCCATAAGCCATCATGGATATCACTATGTAGTAGGATAGTGAACCAAATAGATTATTTACTTGTAGACTCCCAGATAAGATCAACCAATAAAATGATAAATGAGTCTTTGAAGGTGAATGAAAAGGTGAAAACAAATTGGGTGTTTTTGAAAGGAAAATAGTTCAGAAAATGTTCAACCAAGAAAAATAAGATGAAAGTGAATTTAAAGTTAGCAGAAGCTAATTTTATAGGAATCATAAGTAGTAGAATATGATTGACTAGTCATGTATGGAGGTTAAATTAGATTGGAGACTAAACACAGAAGGAAAAGAAATTATCATTTACACCAAAAACTTGATGTAATTGCACATATAATTGTAAGTTTAATACTAAGTAAATTAACTCTGAATTTTAAAACTAACAACAAGAAGTTAAAAGACAATTTACCATGTCATATCTTTTTAATATTGAAATTGCATACACTGGTGTAGTCTTCTTAATTCTGAAATGTGTGTTTAATGTATTTAATTTTTTTAGAACAATGACTAAAGAAGACAACTCAACTATAATCCAAGATCGAAGAATGTCGCAACAAAATCAAAGTTAGTAATTATTATTAATGTATTATATTTTTTATAATACTGGATGCTGTCAGAATTAGAAAAGTCAATTTTAAAAATGATTGAGATTAGGAAACTTTCACTGGAAATATTTCCTGTACAATTTAGAGTAACATTAGGAAAAACTAGTTTACTATTTGATGTAGTAACAATGAAGTTTGTCTTTTTTAGTCACTAGTACAACAAATGGTTCAACATTACCACCTATGATTCAGCAATTGCCTTCTTCAGGACATCATCGCACATCATCTGCACCACCAGCACCAATACCCCCACCTCCTCCTGGTATGTTTAACCTAACACCTCCACAACCTCCTCCAATGCCAAGTAGTAATGGGGATCCTGATCACAGTGAACCAGTTGTTGATCAGACTTCCTCATTGGCTGTACAGTTACAAGCAGCTCGCTTAAAACGTACAAATAAGGTAATTTTTAATCATTATTTATTTTTTCGAGACAACTATAATTTTGTCCTACTTGTATTGATTTTAAAGCAACATCCAACTGAAAATAGTGGATCATCAACCAGTAGTAGTGGTAGTGGTACCCTTGGACGGAATGCCAATGGTAGCCAGACTGGAATGGCCTGTATGATGAATGAAATGGCACGGACTTTAGCAAGACGCCGTGCTGCTGTTGAAAAGAAAGAGATTGATTATATTCAAGTAAATTAATTTTATATAACATATGTGGGTATGAAAGTAAAAGTGTTTCTTAAAATGTATTCAATTTTTTTATGAACAGATTGATGAAAGTTTATCACCATGTGATAAGAAAAATTTGAATCGTAATGATAGTCAAAAAAACTCATTGAATGGTTGTGAAAGTCCCAAACTTGGTCGAAAACAATTGTCTGCCACTTCCACTGAAGATTTAATTACAACTAAATCATTTGGAGAAAATTGTATATCAAATTTATCATTAGACCTAGAAACTTTTAAACAAGACATACTACGTGAAATTCGTAAAGAATTAAATAGAATGAAATCTGATATCATAGAAAGTATGTATTTCATAAAAAAAAAAAAATGTATACTTTTTAGAATAATTTGGAAAACACAAATTATATCAAATGTATTTGCTTTCTTTTGTGTTTTGTATGAAGCTACAATGTGGTTTAATATATTTGTAATGATTTTCAGGCGTAAAAGTGGAAATCAGTAAAAGATAAATGAAAACCATCAAACAAGTATCAAAATTTACTAATCCAATATAATTTCAATTTATATATTGATTTGATTAAATAATTGGTATATATATTTTTTTTTTTCTATTATGTGAACATTTTTGAACTGAATCTCATTTTATTACTGTTATAAGATTTAGGTACTCTCATATTGCATAGATAATTATTGTAAACCTATTTATGACTTAATTCATTAGCTACTTAATTCAACTTTTCTTACATAACCAAGTTATTATGTAGCTTATTTTTTTATATGAAAATTGTTTTTTTTTTTTCTATGTGTAATCGCTTAAAATTTTAAGAGTGAACAATTTGTATTATATTATTTATGAAAAAATAAAAATAAATTAAAAGCTATCTAAAATGCTTTTCATTTCATTTTATAAACTAGTATTATACTTATTTTTTAATTTTACTTTTTTTTTATGATAATTCATTATATATTCAACAATATTAAGATAAAATTATTAGTGCTGACATCATAATGTATATACATAAAAACATCATAAAATATGCTCAAGATATTATGTATCTTAAATAAATACTTCTTTAATAAAAAGTGTATTTTATATAAACCTAGGTCAAATTTCCATACATTTTTTTTTGTATAATAGTAAATCCATAGTGATTTCTGCTTGGTAAAATAATTCAGACTAGTTTCTATAGTTATCCTAGTGACTTCTGTGATATTATTTTGCTGCATTCTGATAATTCTAACCTACTAATTAATACTTATTGGGAAACAGTGTTATCTATTATAAATGCTTAAATTTTTTTTTTGATTTCCCATTCCTTAATTGATTTTTCCAAATTATGTGCTAAATTTACAGCTATGTGTCACTCTTCTACTCCATGAGTTGTCAATGTGAATGTTTTGGGTTTCCACTGTTGATCAACAGTGTGTGACAGGTAATTGTAATATAGGACTCAATGTAGGCAACATACTAAGTAATTCATTTAATTAATTTTTTTTGTCATTTGATAATAATTTTATATATTTTTACACTATCTGAAGAACATGGATTATAATTTGGCTCAACTACGTTCATACAATTTTTAAAACATGGACTTCAACAAAATGAAAGAGGTACAGCTATTATTTTTGAAAGTACTTTATGAATTTCTTCAGTTCTTTTAGAACTAAGTGGTTTATCTAATGTGGTGCCAGTTTTATTTTATTTATTTCACTTTCACCTTATTACAATACTTGAGGAGCTGGTACTTAAAAGGTTCAAATCATTTTAGAAATTAGTGGCCTGGTTACTTTCTGTTGTAGATTCTACAACAGTAGTTTCCAAATTGTCTGTCAATAAACAGGTTCAAAAAATAATGAATTAGAAAATGATACTAAAATTTAAAATAAACAATTACTAATAAATTCCCAGGAAGGAACCAATATTAACAACAATAATATTAATACTGTGATGTATTTAACAGCAGTCATTATCAAGAGACTACTTAGTTTGATATTGTAGGAGTAGCTATGTCAGTAAGTTATAATCTATATTGCTTTATCAGCAAATCTTATAATAATGACAAATTATTTGATAAAACCTGTACGAATATTATATATATTTTATAATACAAACAACAAAGTTAAATGGTCTATGAAAATACACAGTCAGAATGTATAGTAGAATCCGCTTAAAACAATTTTCAAGGGACCTAAAGAATCAGTTCGTTATATCCGGATGACAAAAAAACGTCAATTTTATTAAAAAATTGATTTATTAAACACATGTTTGTAATACATATAATGTATTATTACACAAACCATATGATATATTTAAGAATAAAAAAAGTACTTATCATGTAATATGTATATGTTTCCAACATAGAAAAGCAATGACATCTTTTATTCGACATTTTTAAGAACGGATGGTATTTAACGAATAAAAATCAAAACACTGATTGAAATAGTGAAACACATATTATGCCGCATACTTACGATATTATGTATTACAGATTTGATAACGAATTATCGCACCGTACCAATTTATTATTATAGGTGAATGAAAAAACCAATTTTAATTTCAAAGTATCATCGTAGTATATCCGAATTGTCCTTGTAACCTGAACCGACATCGTTATATCGGACCAAAATTAATGCACGTGAAATATATAACTAACCAAGTACATGGCTAAGAAACGTTTCATCCAAAATATCCGGTTATATACAGCATCGTAATAATCGGATTCTACTGTATTAAATTATCAGACCAGTTTTAGGTGTACCTATTAGTGCGCTGGGCGAATACAATTTTGACACCCTATAGTCTCATTCTTATTACAAATTAGTTTTGTTATTATAACTTCAAATTTAAATTTTATATGTATTTGTGTACATTTATAAAATTAGTATAATGTTGTTAAATTTAAAATTGATGGAATTTTTCTTGATATCATTTAATATTGATAAAATTGCCAGTAATGACAGCCTCTCATAATCTACAGATGATCTCAAATAGGTTTCGATTAATTTAAATTTTGAGAAACTACATTCTGCCGATGTAACTGTTACTAGTACTATCAAAGGAATTCTGAGAGTGATTCAAACATTTAAAAATATTTATTTTATATGGGTATCTAAGATAGGTACATTGTAAAACTGTAAGCGGAATATTTTTTATATAACGTTCAAATATAACATAGATATTCCAGTTCATCAGCAAGATCCTGTAGCGGGCGTATTCTCAAACTCGGAGTCAGGTTTATGTTAAACGAGTAAGGCAATATTTTATAAGTATTTTTATTTAAGTTGAAATACATCCTAACACTTTTTTGATTAAATGTACGATCTGTGTCTGTCGCGACGAAAGTGCTTGCAGATGATAGCGTTCGGATTCGTCTGAAAAGGCGTTCTCGGCGGCCGGTACACGTGCCCTGGACCGCCCAGTTAAAAATGCCCAGTCCGCGCTTTTCGGCGACAACGTGTTATTGCGCAGCCGAGTGATAACCTCACGCGCCGGCCCCTGCATCCGGGTCGTGCGAGAATACGCGCATAAATATCTCGCTAAAATAGTTCGTTCACGGTCGTTCGTATTCCGCCGGAGTCTTGGTAGATAGTTGCCCGGCCCGTTCGGTGCCCCCAACATTGGCGGCGGCTGACGTAGATTTAAACAACCCGTCCCCGTCCGGAGAATGGAGCTTTGATACCGAACAACTATCGCCCGTTTCATTTGGCCTCACGAATAAACGAATAACGTGCTGTCCACCATGCACAAACGCTCTTTTAGGGTCGTTATCAGAAATTCGCACCACTCCACGCTCGGGTCGAAATCACTAATGCACCGAGTGATGTAGGTCACTCAGTCAGACGTATTGAAAATATACAGAAAAAAAAAAAAAATACAAATTGTCTCTACCACTATTTTTGGTGGAACTCGACAAAAATAGCAATAATACGGATGTTTTCAAAAATGTCTTCACTTCTACACACTACAGTTTCAATAGAAAAACCATATCAAAAAAAAAATCGTGGGCCACCTCAGTGCCATAATTGTCAATCACTTTGTCGAATCAAGAATTATTGCTCTCACTACTTAGCTTCCGTGAGTTAAGTGTGGCGAATATCGTTCGTGGATTGCTCAGAAGACCGCAAGCTCCCGGCCAAATGTGCACTGCGCATGGATCCATACAGCTTCTTATAATGAATTACCCAAACACAAACGCCATCTAAAGAAATCACCTCTTCATTCTATCTAAAGGCCAGCTCGTCCTAATCAGCTCTGTAGTATTGACGCTTTCACTCAAAGACGATCATAATACGCCAAGGTAACATATCACCAATCGACAATCGAACAACCGGAGGATTTAAACAAAATACTCAATGATTTTCAATATATTATTAGCTCTGCTGTCGAATGTTTTGGAAAATGTATGCTTAATTCCAATTATGGACATTCCTTGCAAGACGATGCGTTTATTTTTTTAAATTCATTCTTTATTATGTTACAGTCATTTAAAAACGGTAAATTAGGTTTCATTCTTTAACGATGTATTGAACGTTATAACCAAAATAACAGAAAAAACGCATCGTTTGCCCTCCAGAATATTGTCCTTTTGTGATTTTACTATACGTACTTTTACTCTAAAACCAAAATTAGTTGAGCTCTACGCGGACTACGTAAAGTAGATTTTGTTATATCGCCGGTTAGTTGGAATGAGACAGCAAATGCGGGTATAGCGTCGTGTTAATTGTATAACGTATTATATTTCTTTTCTTTATCTACCTTCATTATCTAATTTTTCTTTTTTAATACCTGTTATTATCGGACTATTGACTTTTGTTTCTTTTCACGCACCATATTTAAACCTGTATCTTGTTTTGTAACCATTTAAATCAGTGGTCTTCAACCTCCTCTTTGGACTCACGACCCACTTTTTCAGGCGTACATTATTCGCGACCCACATAAGGCGTACATAAAGAAAAACGTTTGTAGAAAAACAAAAAAAAAAAAAAAAATCTAAAATTACTTAATACTTTGTAGTAGTACTGTTATAACTGAATAAATAAAAATAAAAAAACTTTTTAACGGATACTTAAATGTGGCTAGAATAATAACGCGACTAACATTTATTCGTCTTTAAACACAGCGGTTACATCGACAATGTTCGTAGATTATTAGAATTAATGTCATACTACGTAGAATCATACCAGTATATGAAACATATACTATGATTTGAAATCCATTATACTATTATATTTTTGAATATTAATTATATAATATTGTTTATACATAATATGTTACAACAATTTTCAAACTGTATTTTCATTTATTAATTTTCTAAGTTTAATAATTAAACAATTATTTGTATACCTTATATAATTATAAAAACTTAATTTTTATTTTAGAAAGAAAACTTGTCACGACCCACTTGAAGAACACTGGTTTAAATTACCATTGTAAATAGTTGGAAGTTAAATATTTGTTTAGCCATTAATATATTACAAAAGACTTATTAAAAAAAAAAAACCTACACGTAAATTTAAAACACAACTTTCTAAATTCCAATTTTATTAAAAAATCAACAAAAAAAGTACCTAATAATATTTTAATTAGAGTAAGGTTCCTAGTATTTCTAGTAATATTTCTAGTAGAAAAGTTGTTCACAGGAAAAAAAACACCGCATAGTAAAACTAATACACTTCTCCGATCTTAAAAGTAAGAAATATTTCATGAAATATCCAATCACCAAAGACACGATACAGCGTAATAATCTCAATTATCAGGAAAATTTTTGAAAAAAACACCATTCGATTAATTCAATATGAAACGAATTTTTTTTTTTTAAATTTAAGTATATTATAAGTTTATATGTAAGTTCATATTATAATAAATGAAAACGATCACAAACGTTTTGTATTGTTCGTGTTCGTTTATGTTGCCGTTTACCGTATTGTTATAGGGAACGAGTAAACAACGTCTTATAATATTGTATATTATAACTAAAAACCGGATTTAATTGATATTGCAACATTTTTTGCAATAAAGATTAATCAGATCTGATTAAATATACAACCGATATACACTAAAAGTATTCTGCTATTTAATTTTATAATGCAATTTTTCAATTTTCTCACGTTTTTAAATCATAGGCGTTTATCGATGTCTGGAATTTTCTAGAAGCTTGTCGAGCCCAGCGAACGATAAGCGTCTATATGTATATAGTGGTAATGAAATTCAACGTAGTAGTACAGCGATTCCTGTTGGTACCTTAGTACTTATTTCTTCGGTCAGTTTCACCGCGCAGTGAACGTATTTGACGTAACGCCTAAAATAAAATCAACTTTCGAATCGGATTGCTCCTTACAATGAAAATATAGAAGTATTTTCATCAGATAGAAAGGTTAGATATTGTCTCGTATGTAACAAATCTGTGTCTACCGAAAAAAAATATCTATTACATCATCATTCCAAAACGAGTAAGTTTTGTATTTTACGCTCATACTACACGTAATATACTACATATTATTTCAAAAATACATGTATATTTTTTTCAGTTCAACACATAAATACATTACAAAGGAATAAAGAAAAAAAAACAGCTATCGATTACTTCTCAAAATTCGAATAGTAAAAGGTATTTTTTGAAGATTTATTTAATGCATTTGTTGCTGCAAATATTTCTTTGCATAAGTTGGGCAATTCTGCGTTAAAATCATTTTAGGAAAAACATACAAAAAAATCAATTCCGGACAAATACATTTTAAGAAAAAATTACATACCAAATATTTATAAAATCGTTATGGGCCAAATAATTGGTGATATTGGAAATAATTACGTTTACATAATTGTTGATGAAACAATCGATCCAAGAAGTTTGTATAAACAATTTTTTTAATTTCTCATATAATAAAATATACTATTTTTGTTTATGTTTGGCTATTGCAAATTTATTGATTGGTAAATTAAATGGGACGCTTAGTAAATTATATTTAGTTGTTTGTAAAGAACTAGAATCCACCAATTATGAAACTATTTGTTTGTTTATTAATTCCTCGTTAAAAATATTTCCTGGTATTGAACAAAAAGTATTCCTTTTTATTAGTGATGCAGGTACTTATATGTTTAAAACAGCAAAAACATTAAAAATATTTTTCGCAAAATTAATTCAGATTACATGTATGGCGCAAGCAGTTAATTGAGTTCTAGAGAAAATTCGAGAATTGTATCCTGGCATAAATAAATTGATTAACAATAGTAATATATTAAGTACCTATTTAAAATTTAAATACATATTTTGTTTATTTCAGTAAAAAAACTTTCTTAAAAGTACCATCGAGAATAAATAAATACAAAAAAGAAATGCCGGGTATACCTTTACCACCCAAGCCTATTATTACAAGATGGGGAACATGGTTAAATGCTGTACTTATCTATACAAATAATTTTGAAGAGTTTAAAAACGTGATTGAAAGTTTAACAGATGATGCTACAAACTAACTCCTCAGCAAAATGTCTGTACCATCACCTGACATCACCTATGTTAAGAATCACCATAATTTCATTCATTATTCTGATTGACTTTTCTGGTAATAGAGTTTTACAATTCTTATGTTTTACATTCCCTTGGTCTTTGATTGTAAATAAACTTCCAACTTTTAATTTTCAAATAACAACAAATATTACAAAGTCCATGAATATAATAAGTTTTAGTTTAAATACATTTGAGTGATCAAATTTCAATAGGAAAAATTCAAGTAGAATGAATTTAATGTTTTCTTGGCATTAAGTTATTATTAACAGTTTTTTTTTTTTTTTTTTTTTTAAAAAATGATATTTTATAGATAGTACAAACAATTAAATTAAATTGATAACAGTTTACCACTTGAGATTATAATTAATACTGGATTTAAAAATATATAATAATATATTATACTACATAAAATTATATTCAATACAGCAAAAAAATATGGGTAGGTATATAAGTATTATGTAGACAAAAAGTTTTAAATATTTAATCATTAAAATATGTTTTTATGAAATAAAAATAATAATTCTAAATTTTAACTTAATCTTATTGTAATCAATTAGTCAAAAACAATGTTTAATTTTGAATTTATCTAATATGGCATTTTATCACTTTAAAAACCCACAATATTGGTCAAAGAAAATTGAGATTTAATAATTCTGTTATTTTAGTAGCTAATTGTAAACAGCAAGTAACAATTCAACAAACTATGTTATGTCTTTTTCTTTTTAGCCTTAACCTTGATGTTTTATAACAAAAACTTACAGTTAATAGAAAATTAATAACATTTTTATAAAGTTATTATTTGTTCAAGTGTTTTAAAATATAAATTATAGTATAAAATATTTTAAATACTATTAAAATAAAATAATGACATAGTATTATTTTCAGAAGTACAAAAATAATATAAATACTATTATAATGATAAAAAAATATGATAATCAATTTGAGCATATATTACTTTACTTTGTATCCCAATAGATATGTCTCCAGTTTGACTGTAGTTATAGTACAGACTGAGACATACCTAATAATTTTAATATCTAATTTAATACACCAGTTGAATACTATTGTGTCTTTACATTGTATGCCCCGAGAAAATTATTTTCTGAGGGTATTTGCGGGACTCTAGTACCACGGCGTATAAGAAGTCTGACACGAGATCCACCACTATGGATAATTTCTATGGCTTCAGCATGTGTCATATTTTTGGTATTTACTCCATTTATTTCTATGATATGATCTCCAACCTGTAAATAAAAATAATGCACAAAATGTTAGGAACATAGAAATATTAAAAGTAATTAATTTATTTACTTTTAATCGTCCATCAATTGCTGCTGAACCATGATCTGCAATTTGCAAAACAAATAAAGACATGTTTTGAAATTCACGGCCTCCTCTAATACTAAACCCGAATCCTTGAGGACCTCTTGATAGTTCTATAGCATGATATTGTTCCAAATCTTCTAAATCCAGGTCCTTAATAGTTTAAATATAAGAGTTTTAAACCAATTAAAATTACATTTAAAATTTTAATTATAAAAAATATACATACTTTATTTGACATTGGTAAAGAAAGTGTACTAGTTGAATCATCTGAAAAAATGAATATATTGTGCAATTTTGCGAACAATATAAAATATAACATTTTAATGGTCTATAGCCTTTGTAATATAATTAACATACCATTAGGAGATCCAATAGTCAATGTAACAGTTGATCCAGAATCTTTAATCATGTTCACAATATCACCATGAGATAAATTTGTAATATTCATATTGTTAACAGCTAGAACACGATCTCCCAAATTGATTTGCCCATCTCTAAAAGCAGGGCTGCCCTCTATAATTCGTCCTAAGAAAATAAATATATTCAAATTAATAATACAAATTATTCTGTACATAAATTACTTCAATCTTAAAAAAAATATCAAACATACCAATAGTAGGTCCTCTATTTAATGAGGAAATTACAACGAATCCAAACCCTTCATTATCTTTTTTAGTTAATGTAACATTATAAGGGTAT
The DNA here is from genome assembly GCA_902439185.1 of Cinara cedri. NCBI lineage: Eukaryota > Metazoa > Arthropoda > Insecta > Hemiptera > Aphididae > Cinara > Cinara cedri. The sequence continues at coordinate 51,942 of CABPRJ010000494.1, forward strand.
TCCATATCCAGTTGCCTCTTTGCAGAATTTAATATATCTATTAATACAAATTTTAAAAATGAATAAAATATATAAGCTACTTAAGTGAATTGTTTGAACTTTTGAACATTATAATATTATCAATTGATTTTGTATACAGACAACATTTTATTTCTAAACATCTACTATTTTTGTAAAATGCAATAATTTAATTATTCAAGCTAATTAAACTTACAGTTAGACTTTAGAGTTGATTTGTTGTGACGAATGCCTAGTGTCACACGACCACATTGTGCCGCTTGATTCATTAAATTTATTACATAATCATGAGAAGTATTTAGAGTCGATTGATCATCAATAGAAGCAATTTCATCTCCTGTCATAATTCGCCCATCTAAGTCTGCAGATCCTCCTGGAACTATGTGGCCAACTGAAACCTTGTATACAATAAAAATCCATAATTTTATAATCAATATATTAAAATTTAATAATAGAAATTAAACATATTTAAAAAATACATTGTTTGAAAATAATGTGACATTTCTAGAATATTTTATGTTCTATATCAATTAAAAAATTTGTTAAATTAATTCATTTTTGCATAAATTTTAGAATTACATACTTGCGAATTTTCTTCCTTTCCGCCAACAATTCTAAAACCAAAACCTGATTCAAGTCTTTGTAAAGTAACATAACTAATGTTTGATTTTAAACCATCCAAACTAATGTGATCAATTTTATTTATTTCATTGTTGTTATGTAAATACCTAATGAAATAAATTATCCATTACTTATTCAAAAAATTAAACTAATGTGAAATGACTGGTTTTACCTGACTTCATTTTTGGAAGCATTCATTTCATAATGTTCAAAACTCATATTTTGAATAGATTTTGATAAATTATTAGAATAATTATCAGATTGAGAATTAATATAATTTCCAGTAGAAGAATCAAGAATTCCATTATACATGGTAGTAGGCAAATACATTTGATTTGCAGGTGAATTAACATGCATCCATGAGTTATCATTTCTATGACAAAATTCATCCATCAGTAAACTATTATTTGTCATCATATAAGTGTCAGAAGAACCATTTTCAAGTATATTATTTTGAACTTTTGTCATTTGGGATCGGTTATCAATAACAGGAGTTTTTGATCTATTAAAATCACATATTTGTTCACCATAAGAATCCATTGTTGGAGTTTTAGATCTATAGAGTTTTGGAACATCTTTTTTATTTTTCACACGGAATTTGTCGGGTGAACTTTGAGTACACCGTTGTATAATTATTGTGGCAGTTTCATCAATTCCACATTCTTTTAACACCTGAACAACATTTATGTGAGACATACTACGCACATTTATATTATTAATACAGATCAATATATCTCCTTCCATTAATTCTTGACATCTGTGCTTATCCAGTATTTTTTTAACCTAAAATATAACAATTAATAAAAATTCAGATATATTATTTAAAAAATACATATACATATACACAGAGTGTCTCACAAGTTATACCCATTGTAATATCTCTACAGATAATCAAATATTGTTTTTTTTATTTATATATTATTGAAAATTTGAAGATAGCCATTTTATAGAGTTTATTCTTCTGAAAATGTTGACATATAAACTGTTTGTTTTCATTTAATATATGATATTTAATGATTTTTTAAAGTTCAGAGAAAAGAAGCAAACAGTCAATTAATTATCATAATTATAATTTATAAGAGAATGTTTACAAGAGATTAATTACAACCTGTTGCATAATAATAAGTACTTTTCTCTAAACTTTTAAAAAAATAAATCACAAATTTTATAGAATTAACTATAAAATAGCCATCTTAAAAATTTTCAAAAATAATAAAATAAAGTTATTTCTGAAATTTTTTTTACTGAAGATAAAAATTAATTTTAATATAAATATTTTTAATCCTTATCTCAGTAATATATATATATATATAAAAATAATAGAATTTGTTTATCTTTATTATCTCGCAGATATTATAATTGGTATATTTTTGTGAGACATCCTGTATATATGTTAACCAATTATTTAGTTCTAACTTTTTGTCCATTAGCACTATCTGCTATTGTGAAACCAAATCCCATAGAACCTTTGATTATTGACATTGTTAAATACAATGGAGTTATAGGAACGATTTCTTCTAATATTAAATCAGTACTACTAGGCCTAGCTATGCTCATAATTTCTTCAGAGGCATATAAATCAGGCATTGATTTTACAGACTGATTGCACAAATCATTTGTAGATCTATTATCAATGTTCATCATGTACAGTTCTCTTCCAATGTAGTTAGATAAATCATCTAATTGGCGGTCTATAATAAAACAAATATACATGGTTTGAAGAAATAATACTATTAGATAATATAGGAATTGTAAATTTAATATTAATTGAATAATTATTAAAAATAGATTGTTTACCAGAATTTCCTACTGCAACTGTAGTTACTACTTCTGTATTGGGGTCATTTGGATCAAAAGGCAATGTATAGCCTCTACAGACATCTAAACACACAGTTTCACCAGGGCCTATTGCTTGGAATACACTAACCATATCGTGGTGTGTGTAACCCAAAACACATTTGTCATTTACAAAAACTAAAACATCTCCTAAGAACAATTTCAAAATATTTGTAAAATACATAGGTAAATATTATAAATCTATACATATTAAAGGGAAAGCTGACTGACTGATATATATACACACAGCTCAAACCACTGTGTGGTTATATAAAATAAAAATGTTTAATATAAATAGTACTTAGTATATAGTACCTGTTTGTAATTTCCCTTCTAACCAGGCAGGTCCATTTGGAACAACAGATTTAATTTGAAGAAATTCTTCTTTAGAATCATCACCACCAACTATTGTAAAACCTAAACCTCTAATTGATTTTACAAGTGTAGAGCGAATGCGTTCACCAACTAATTCATGTGGATTCGTAGTAAAAACATTTCTACTACCAGCTGAATCTAAATTATTCATATATCAATTAATTTTTGAAATAACACAATTAAAACTATATAAAATATTACCTAGTTTCATTGAGTTAATATTTTCAAAACTATTTGAGTTATAATTAGGAATATTATCTTGTTCATCATTGATTTGATCATCTATAATAAAAATAAATAATTTTATTACACATAATACTAACATTAATTTCAAAAAAAATATTAGTTGCATACCATGTCTAGCATTTTTTGCTTGTAACACCGGATTTTCATATTGTGTTTGTCTATTTACATGGTCAATGTAGTATGTTCCATAAAGAGGATCATCTATTCGCTCCCACCCATATGGTAATTCATCATCTGAGCAGTCTGCTAATTGTTTTTTTTGGAATTTTGACAACCTTGGATCTAACCAGTGTGATGTACTAGAATTATGACTGTAATAAATATAAATAAACACAATAATACAAAAAAAAAAAATTTATAAAGGCTATTATTTTAAAAGGGGTTTTTTTATTAATTGATTTGCATCAAGCCCTCATCTATAGGCCGAGAAATGGAGAGCAACATTTGAAGAAAAGGAACTAAAAATATATAAAAATTTGATAAGATAAGAGTAATGATAATAAACGGTAACATAATAGGCAAGGTTGACAATTCTAAGTATATAACTCAAGATCGATTCTTACAAAAGAATAGTGGCCTTAACAGGATGTAAAACATAGGATTAAGTGTAGTTGGATTAAGTAAAGAGAAGTATCAGGTGTTTTATGTGACGAGAGAATTTGTATGAGACTTAACGATAAGTTCTATAAGAATCAGGTGAAACTGATTATGTTATGTGGTAGATAGAAAAATAGAACAGAGATAAAGAATGAGTATAAGTGTTGTTACAATAGTAGACAAAATGAGAAAATAGACCAAGATGATGAAAGAAAAAGGAATTGGAATGAATAAGAATGATAATCAAAATAAACTAGGGAAAAAAGGAGAAGAAGAATAGGTAGTTGAAAGAGATCGCGAATGATATGAGGGCATCCGGTGTATGGAAACATCATATGGATGATCCTGGTTTTGTAGATATTTAGGATAAATGTTTCCTACCCGAAATAATTAGGATGGAGATGAAGGAGAAGAAAAATAATTAATTTCCTCTTAAATTTAATAAAAAAGGGGTTTTTTGATAAGATTATCGATAGATATTTATTTTTAAATTTCAAACAGACACGTATAAAATATAATTTATTGTCTATTAGTCATCTATATTTTACTTGAAATCTAAATATTTGGTAATAGATAAAAATTACTTACTCTATAAAGTAAACTTCCCCATTTTTGGTATAAGCTTTTTCCCATTTTGGAGGTAAAGGGCCTAAATCTAAAGTGTCTGATAATGTTGAATCTCTGGAATGATTATATGCTAAATTTTTTGTACTGGGGCCATTCAAGTATTCGTCTGTAATTTGTATACAAAATTAATAATAGCATATGATATAAATTAAGTATTAAATTATTTTGCAATTTTTGCAGTGTACTTTGAATTCAGTAAGTACCTGTTCAAAAATATGTTAACAGTTCAATTGTATACTATTACAAGGAAAATATAATATTTTCTTACCATTATTCATAGACTGTTGATGTTTGTCTGGAATATTATCCATATTTATAGTATAATATTTAACAACAATGTATTATGTTTCATTGATTAAAATTGAAACATTTTTTTGAACAATGAATAGTAACCATTTATATTTTTTATTTGGATTCAAATAAAACATAGTAACTAATCGCCTGAAAAATTTAAAAAACAGTTTTTAATCTTAACATTAATTATTTTGAATAAGTACCTAACTTTTTCAATTTAAGTATACTGAACTAAGTATAAAACTAAATGATGCAAGTATATTGAATTTATATACAAAATGGCAAATGAAACGAGCGAGACTATAATAATTCTCAAAAAAAGAATTCTAATCACCTTATTTTTTTACAATTTAATCAAATAATGAAAAGACGAATCTAAAAAAAAATAGTCGATTGAGAACCAATCTAATTAATTATTATAATCAGTTATAAAATAATATGAATTACATTTTTTAAATTTAATTAGCAAGAGATACCTACATACAAATGAAATCGGGCCATGTGTGAAATGATTTTAGCATGTTATTTATCAGTAATTACGATATGTTATTTTATGCTCGTAAAATACGATACCTACGAATAATACCGATATTACCGATGTATGATGAAATTTATTGGTTTATTTACTAATTGATTTTGATTGAAAATAAAATGAACTTACACATTTTCGATCGTAAATAAAAAGGGCAACAAAATTCTCTTTAAGCACGTTTTTCTATTACCAAAATGTAACAATGATTACTTATCGACATGTTGTGAGACAATATGTTTACATTCAAGACTTACGGAACAGAAATCACAATGTTTGTTTACACCAAAAGGATTTCACACTGCGCGTCATCGGAACGCGTTCCAATACATTCAGCGTAAATACAATTTGTAACCATTGAACTAAACGAAACGAAAGAAAATTTTAAATAAGAAACAAATAATAAAATATTGTGTTCTTTGCAAATGTATTGTTAGTCAGAAATCAGTAAATTAAATATTTAACACTATACAAATATTTAGGTTACGATAACGCAATGGGAGTGTCTGTCTCATCCGAAAAAAAAAAAAGGCCATTATTATTTATTACTGGTCACCATGGGGAATGCTAGCAGGTGTCAGTAACCAACCGTACAATACCAAGTGTACGTCATAAAATCCTCGGGTTATCACTAGTATCATTGGTACTATCATGGTAATCTATGATTTATATTTTGAAAAAAACCGAACTATAGGTTGGTTTGGAATCGTTTGGAACCATAGGTATATTATGTATAATCTAAGACCGTGAAAAAGACCGTAGTAAGCACGATCTTAGAAGGTCGTGGTAGTAGGTGATCTCTCACAGATAAATACCAAGGTAGTTATACAGTTGTATAATATAGTATAATCTGTGTGATCTATAAATCCTTATCTCTTCCATGTATAAATCACAATGTAATTAAATTTTATCTACATCATCATCATGGTGTAAATTCTAGATCAATGTTTGTGATCGTACTATTATAGGTTAGTTTTTGTTTTTTTTTCCATAATATAACTCATTATGCCTAAATATTTACAATGGTCTAAAAATCATAGAGGTACTTATGTATAGTAATATGAGTAGCTTATATTTGTCGACGAAATAGATTCAATCTAGTTAAAGATTTAATTTTTAAAACTGATCGAAATAACATACAATAAACAGTTTTGATGTTGGCAGGTCACAGGTATAATATTCTCAACAATAATCATCAATCATTTCAAGCAATTTGATTTCTTAGATCTTTACTGTCAATATAAATTGTAATACACCATTTTAGATTTATACTGGCCAAATGGTTTTTGATTGTATATACCTATCTATAGAAAATTGTATTACAGAAATAGCTTGTATTTCATCAAAATCATTGGTAGAAAGTAGCCATACTATTAATTAAATATTTTTTTCTAAACATCTAGATTATTCATAAGATAATCTTTTATACTCAGCACGGAATTTGCTTGTCTTGATGTAAATGTATACAAAATAATATTGATATTATTTAATTGTAATATGAATGAATAAATAATAAATATTAGAATACAAAGTCTGAACTTGAAGGAGGGTCTAACCAATCTGGGGATTTGCTCTACGAATATTTTCAATGCTAAATAGGTCACAAATTTTACAAACCGAATACAAAAACTCATTGAATGGTTATTCGAAAAAAAATTTGCATCTGTCATAATTTGAACAAAATATAATTTTTGGATATATAATTTATGGTGTAATCATGGGTGGCTGGGTGTTAAATACCCCCCCTTCTTGTCAATTTTTTTTTAGTTATATTACATTCCTAATACTACTATCGACTATGCCTGAACTCATATTCTCAGTTCAAAGCATTTTGCCACCCTAGGAAATTATATATTTTTAGCCGACCTTTCATGGTATATGTATATTATTATGTATAATTTATCACATCTAATATTTATATTTTAACAAATATGTTTTCAGTTGGTTATTTTTTATTACCCTTGTTTAGAAGCCATTTAAAATGTTAGGTAGGTAAGGTATTATTAGGCATTTAAATTAAAATATTAGATCCTGAGTGTAGCCTATCTTTAGTCATTCTTAAATGAAGCCATGGTTTTACTCTCCTTAATGCTGAAAAACCTCTTTCTGCAGAAGTGATATTTACTGGTAAAGTTATTAATACATGAAGTAATGTTTTAATAGTAGAAATATTTATTTATCAAATTGCACATAATATATATATATATATACATATTGATTATAGATGCTGGTCAACTAGTTTTCCATTTGTTAATTTAGAATATAATTTCATCGATAAATTAATTATTTTACTGATTTTATTATTAATGTATTATGTAAATAAAGACATCTGACATAATATATTATATCAAATATACAATTTTCATGAGCATAGTACTTACCTACTGAATACATAAAAGATAAAACATTTTGTCATTAATTTGAAAATTGAAATTGAATCGTTTTTGATAGGTACCATAAATTATATTTTATAATATAACACAAAATTAATTTGTTTTGGTTTGCTGTCAAAAGAGGTTATGTAAAAGAATCAAGGATTTCCACACTAATATAATTCAATGATAGAATTTAGTTTCACCACTTTTGACCAATCACTAGAGGGTAAAAATATAATTTCTAACATATCATCCATTAAAAGTTTAAAAAGAGTAAACAGATAATACAACTTTTTTGCATTAATATTTTTTGAATAAAATCCAATTACCTATTTAACATTCTGAAAATTGTTTTAATTTTATGACATTTCAATACAATAGAAAAGTTCAACTTGTATGGTTTGTCCTATATATTATGTAGATTGAGAGGAAGCACTATACAATTGCTTTTTATCTTATTACCTGAATGTATTTTAAATTTTAGAAGTTTTCTACTATAACACTCATTTGATGTACGGAATTCTTTAGTATTATTTTTAGTATTAGTGCACCATTGTGTTTATAAGGTGGTATATTTTAATGTTTTTTTTTAAATTTGCTATTACAGATTTGTTCTGAAGATGAAAAACATATACATTATGTGGATACCATGATCCAATATCTGGCTTTGAAATGTTTATATTGCTACATGCAACTGCAGCATTATCCTAAAATATAAATATTAATACAATTATTTTGAAAATATTTAGAATATTAAAAAAAGAATGATAAGTTTAACTAATTGTGTGTTATATATATATAGACAATAAAATAAAATATACTAAGGAAACATTTTTATGTTTTATAACTACAAAGAAAATGTTTAATTAAATATGAATTATAAATGTTTATAGGAATTAATTTTTACATGGATAGGTATTTATGTATACCCATATTATGTATTTAGTTTCTTTTTTAAAAATTAAAAAAGTATTTAATTCTAATGATTATTTTTGAAAAATAATTGAATATATATATATATTAAAAAAAATTAATAAACAAAATAAAAGTATAATAAATATGATTATTTTATATAATTTACAATTGATTTCAATTTTAAAAATCATTGTCAGAGATATAACTTGATAAGTTTGTAAATAACCAAATTTATAATACACCAGGCTTTTATTATTTATATATTTATGACTTATTGTCATATTATTTTTATCCATGCTTCTCAGTATGCTAAGTCAGTTGTCTCCATCCCTTATTTCCAGAGGCTTGAGGTTCTCCCTGACTTGATCAATTCACCAATGTCTTGATCTCTCTCTCAGTCTCTATCTGGTTTCCATGTTGTGATCTCGCATAATTGTTGGTCCTCTACTCTTTAGACATGTCTGGCCCAGTTTATCGGTCTGTTTTTGAGAATTCCTACCATATCTGGCTCATTAAATATTTCTTTCTGCTCAGTATTAATTGTTCATCGGTTTTCTATTATTTAAAAATGTTTTGACATTAATATATGTTATAAAACTAATTACTTATTAAACATTAAATTATAAAAATACATAGACCTGCGTTGTTAACAAGAACTCTTAGTTTTGTTTTTGGATCACACATTTATGTGCCTTAGACTTTAACACAATTTTAGATACCTTAAACTGGACTTTAGTGGCAATCCATAGAGAATAACTGAAATCAGCGATTATTAATATTATCAAGGCTGTGCGGCAGTCGGAAAAATGGTTGAAGTCTGGCTCTTGGGTTCAAAAATATCCAAAAACCATAAATAGGTTATTAGTAGTTAAATTTTCGATTTTTGAATTTTCCAACCACCCTTGCGTGGTTCTGTATGGTTTTTCAGCTGTATGATCACTGATTTTATTTTACGTGATAATTTGTAACAAAGAGGCTTATTATATATAGTTTACATAGTTTATTTCATTATGTATTATGCATCTGTATTTTAATTTAATATTCTACATTATTTTATATGATGTGAAAGGAAACCTAGCATATTATTGTGGGAAATTGGAAAATGGATATTCTGACTGCATAATGAGAATGAGGTAAGGGAGGGGAAGAGAAAATATAGGAATGGTTTCGCGATATTTTTTTTTTTTTAACCCAAGAGCCAGACTTCAACCTGAAAAATTGTGCACATGTAGAGATAATACCCATATTTTTTATTTATTTATTTTATTAATTTATATAATTTTTGTTATACTATTGAACGAATTGAGAAAGAATAGCTTTTAGTTAATTATGGGAAACCTTCAGGTTTGAGGGAGCCGTGTCCACTCGCCTAGGCTTAAGTGGTTTAAAATAATATTGGTTAGACGACGTTTAGTAATATAATATTGTATCGTCTGTCAACATTCCTCGCGAAATTCAAAATAATTATTTTTAAAATATTTAATAAATAATAACTTATGTTATCATGGAAAAAGGTTTGGCAGTTTTTAATCTATGCTAGTCTATGCTAATCTATGATAGTCTTAGATCATAACACAGATATATATATTTATAATTATATATTAATTGTTATCTGTGGATCATAATATCATGGGTACAGCGTACTGTATCAATGGTATCAGATATAACCGTGGATCATATACATAATATATGATTTAGGATAAAATAATAAATAATGCTTATCAATAATAAAAAAAGTCATGATTATTATTTATTTCGATCACACAAAGAAGACAACGTCAATTATTGAATATTGATTAGTTGACTAATTAATGTGACATTAAGTATACAATTATAAAAACTTAGCATAATGTCATTGTCTCGGTTAATGTGTATAAATTAATTTTAAAAAGTTATAATTTGAATCATAATGTGCCTTTTTTGACATAGGTGTACTCCTTATTACGTTGCTGCAACACAATCATTGTATTTTATACAGTAGGTACATATTAAAATTTATTATTTTTATTTACCTAAGTAATATTTATTCTTGTGATTTAAAGTCAATTCATTTTTTTTAGATACTTCAAGCAATTTCTGTCAAACATGTTTAAAATACTGGATTTTATATCTTATTGGTATATGCGTTACTTATTTGTCACCGAATTGTATTTAGTAGAAAAATGGGAAAGACATATGATACGTATCCTTTTTTAGTATATTTTTACCATCTTTTTTTAAAATTAAGTTAATTATAATATATTTATCTACTAACATAACCTATAGCTTTATTAATTAACTACAGTTAGATATTTTATGTAGGTAGATACTGTGTCTAGTTTTTTTTTCATCTCATACTCAAATATTATTTTTGATTTTATTAAAATTTAGGTACTATAATTTATTATTGTTAAATTAGTAACTGATCATTATTTCTGTATGTTCATCTGTTAATTGTCACAAGTACCTACATATTTTTGTATACAGAGAATTATAACATGAGGTCATGATATAATTATTATGGTTTTTGTCCCGAACAATTTGACAAACTGAAAAATTGTTTACTTAATTTTATAATAATATAAATATTTTTTTGATAATTTAAAAAAAATCAATTTTAGAAGGCCACATTCCCTATTCTATAAAATGTAAATGTATACACATTTTTGTACACAGAGTGAACATGACACACTATTTGAGTTCAACTTACTCATAAATGAAGTGACAACGGTGTGTACTATTTTTTGTACTCTTAGCATTAAATGCATTACAAGATCACTGTGATAGTAAACAGATTAAGGTAATTCTTCCTTTTTTTTTCTATGTGATTAACAATTACATTTGTTACCATAGTTTTACCATGGTTATTTGTTTGTTTAATAGCTTAATAGCTTTATGAATACTTAACCTTATGAAACCAAACAATTCAAATTGATTAGTTTATTATTGAGTCTTCTTCTTTTGCCTTCATCTCAACTATTTAGGGTTGGCCATCCACGTCCTAAACTTCCATTTGACCTGATTCCCCACATCATTCTCAATTATATTTAATCACTCAATCACCTTGTCTTCTCAGTTTATTATTAAATATGACATAAAAAAATTTAAATTATTTTAAATTTTTACTGTTATTGTTTAAATTGTAGAAAATACATTTTCCTTAATTAGCCATTTATAGATGTCTTAATATTGGTGTTGTTTATTGGATTTTGGTACATTAATAATATATGTATACAATTTGTAACCAATTGTATTACCTAATGTATAAGATATCATGTTTATAATAATATTGATGAAATAATTTGGAAATCTTGGAAATATAAGTTGTATTAAGTTATATCAAAGACAAAATTATTTTTCATGTAAATAGCGATTATTTATTTGTTATAATTATACAACAAAAAAACTTAAATAAAAAAAAAACAAATTATTTTTACTATTGTAATATAATATTGCATAATGATTTAAAAAGATAAGCAATATCCTAGTATTCTAAAATTAAAATACTTATAACTAATAAGTAATAACAATATAACAAAAAATGATTGGTTTAAATATTATAAATAGGAATGTCATGATAGTATTGTTGTATTAAGCAAAATATAACAATTATATTGTGTAGTATGTGCAAATATTTTAAAATAATGTGATTAATTTATAAAGATTTGACTATGATAATTTATTCACCTAAAATAAGGTCTTACCAAAAACTATTTTAAAAAGAGTAAAATTTAATTTAGCAGTAATTTAAATTTATATAATAAAAACTTAATGAATACAACAAATTATTATCGCTAATTTAATGATGAATTAATAAACTATATTAACTTCAAATACTATTAGAATTTAGAATAATTTTGTAATCTATAATTTCAAAATATTTGGCATAATGTAAAATAAAGTAAATGTAATAGATACATAATAAGCATTTCATTTTTAAATTTATAAAACTGCAAATAATCTTAGTATTTCTATGCAGTTTAGTATATTTTATAGAATAAGAATATTTTTAAGTCAATAATGGTGTTTATTATAATATATTTCTGGTACTGCTAACCTAGTTAACGTGTTCTAATGGTTTAAAAATTGCATAAAATCTTAATGTTATATTGTTAAAATAAAAAATAGTTCTAAGTAAATGAACTAAGTTTTATTTATATTAATAAGACATGCGTGTAACGTGCTTTAAATCTTCAATATCGACTAACATTGAATCTTTGGCCATATGTAATTCATCTCTTTCTAATAGCAAATTCACCAGACTTTCATTCAGATCTGAAACAATAAATATCATAGATTTCTTCACTTGTATATATAAATAACATTTAATATCACTTACATTCAATATAAGAATGCAGATCATTAACAATTACTTGAAGCTGTGCCAAATTTAATCTCATTAAAAAGTGTCTGCTGACACGTCTTCTGTCATTGTCTAACTTTACTCCAACCTAAACAAAAATATAAATCATTATAATCTAATAATTTACTTAGGTATTTTAAAATAACTCACTTTTGAAAGGCTTTCTTTAATTACAGCTGAAATCACACAAATTCGTTGATCTGAAATCATATGTGCCCTTGCACGGATTTTAGCCATGTTTAGACCTTGTTTTAGCTCAGCCTACAAATTATTATTACAATTGCTATAAAATGTTGAGTAATATACTAATATAAGAATATAAAAATTATTTTCCTACAGCAGACTTCATTTTCCCATCTTCAGCTGAAATATCACATTCGTTTATCGGCAACTCTGTATCAGAAGATTGTTCGTTCATAAAACATAACTGGAGATTTGACCCTGTAACATTAAATTATGATCAAAATATACCAGCTAAATTAAATTCTTCTATAACTAGACAAATAAATTGATTAAATTCAAATGTGAAGTCTTATTAATTTAATGAAATAATTAATTTCCTAAATCTTGTTTGTTAAAATTGTACCGTTTTGCAATCTATATTCTAAACTAGACTTTTTTGTGGACTTCCTTGTGTTATGGTAATCATCTACCAAACGTTTCCGAATTTCTTCACGGTCATTCTTTTTCTGAAACAAATTATCAAACTTTATCACTCACTAATCTGAATGTTTTGAAACTTATATACCTATAAAAGTATAAGTATTTACTGAATAAATTATTGACGCATAAATAAACAGTACCTAATTTAATCAACAAAAACCAAATATTTATGTTCAAATGTAAAAAATATTTGTAAATACAAATTACAATATACAAAGAAGTACAAAACTAGACGGACACATTATTATGACTAATCAAAAAAAAACAAACATTTTGGTTAAACATAATATTATTACCAACCATTTTGTATGTTTCTGTGTCTAAAGAATGATCAAAATTGCTATTGTCGACCCCAAACTCATTGATCATAGACATGTTAGTAAATTTGTGAATAAAGTCGTTATCGTCATTATTAAAGCTGGCTGGATTTTGATATATGAAACACCCTTTTTGCAATTGAAAGCATTTGCTACTGTTCGGATGCAAAGTATTGTCGTGTCCAAATAATACACGTTTGGGTACTTGTGTTTTCGGATATTCCGTGTCATGCAACAGTGATTCTTTCAAGGCTATACCATTGAAATAAACATTTTCTTTAATATAACGGCTGTTCGCGGCATTGGACTTTCCGTATTTTGGCCGTAGTTTTTCTCTGAACGTAGCGACCAACGATGAATGATCGGACATGGTACGCGAGTTAAGCAATTTAATCGTACGGTTCTAACACCACTTTAATGATTTCATTTTTAAGGGTTTTAATAAAACATATTATAATTATTTTAAGACCGATTAGAGGTTCTGTTTAAATTATTTTTATTATTTTTAAATGTTGAGACTCTTAGAGTTGTCTATGCTCCTGTCGCCGGACGTCTGACGGGCGACATACACAAACGCAAAACGCTAGCAATTATAATTTAGAACTCGACCGTCTTATCAGTCACCTATCGACTATCATTCATTCGATTTTTTTTTTATTTCATTACTTCATAGTAGTAAATTCCAAATTGGACGAAAAAAAACTCGAATAAAAAAATTGAAATAATGAACGGCTATTCAATAATTTAACTCCTTAGCATTTCGATACTTTGGAGATTATAAAATAAGTATTTACAAAATAACAAGTACCTACCCTCTCAATTCAGCTGTCGCCCCGTTGGGCAGATACCGCCGCTAGCAGCAGCTGCTACGGGAAAATAAATTTTACATTGACCTATTTTTTAATGAAATCCCACGTAGTCATATTCTACATAATATCGATTACGGGGGTGTTTTCGTGAATACTTGTGACAATTTATAATGGATTGCTTGATAATATATTGGGTTTGACTGTTACTTAATTGCGAAATTTGACATATTGATCCAATATGAGCTGTACAAACAGACCAATATAAACGATGGTTTACATAACTATGCATTTTATTTAAAACTAAGTTATGAATATATTTCGATCTAGTTTCGTTGATAATATTCAAACGAATTATTGTTCGTATATGAATTAGAGGACATTTTTTTTTTTTTTAATGTTTATTAACCATTTTTTACTTGAAATTTTGCTCCTATCAAAAAATGACAATAGACTTTATTTGTTGAATTTTGGAGGTCTTTTTTTGATAAATTGTTTGCATAATATATTATATTATATTTGTTTATTTATAACCAAATAATACATGTTTAAATAAGAAAATTACTATCAAACGTATCTTGATTACACATCATTCATTGGAAAGCATTTGCTTGTATCTAATAAGCTTGATGAGCTCATGAAAACAAAATTTAAATTTAGAGTAGGTAGTCAATAGATATATAATTGTGTAATAGCATAATGTACAATATTTATTATATAGATGTGCACTCGATGAAAATTTCTTAAGTTCATAATTTTAGATTTCGGGCGTAGCGAGGGAGCTATTGGTTTTATTAAGATGTTTACTTTTTTTTCTGCCAATCTGTGGAGACGTTTTTTCTTAGTAAGCTTGCTCCTTTGGATCACCTTTTCTGAGAGCTCAAGTTGTCTAGATAAAGTGGGAAAAGACGTAGGAAAACATACAATTTTACGATTTCATTATTTTATAAAAACGGACGACGTTTTCTACCAGAACAAACGATTTAATCGAAAAATCACAAGTACCTATTTGATTTACTTTTTACGGTAACACCGCCAAAACTTTTGAGCTTTTAAGGAATTTTAATTTTTGGGAGTGTTTTTGCTGTAATTCGGTTATAAATACACGTAAAGACTTAAAACTTGATAATAATACTTATATTAAACTTACCTAGACGTGGTAAAATTTCCAAAATTATCGGACGACTTTTTTTTTTTTTTAATTAGCGTTTTGAAATCAAATTGAAACGAAAATCGCAAAAAATAAATACGGCACTTCAAATTATGTACTACCGAACTGCGCTTGGAATCGTCTTTCGTCAAACAATGATTTATCGTTGCTTACCGATATAAATGAAATAACCTTATGTATCCTATCTTCCCAACTTCTCACCTACAACAGTGGCCGCTCCCATCCCCAGTATCAGCTTTTTGTTTTTACCTATTACATATATATGCTTTCAAAACTTAACACACTGATGTGTTTAAACTGATAGAGCAGAAGTAGTAAATATTTTTTAAAGATTTGATTTAATTTTGAATTTTTAGAGTACCTACTATAAATTCAGATTTATATAAAATAAAGGTTATTCATTTCTTTAATAGTTTTTTTAAAAAAAATACCTATGTGACTATTATAGGTATAATACCAAAATTCAATTTCAAACATTAATATAGACTGTACAATGGATAAATAAATTATACGTTTCAATGGAATATTATTTCAATGGTATATCAATTATCTTTGAAGATATAATGTAAAATAATTTTCACTACTTTAGTCAAATAGGTAATTATTATGAATATTCCATTTTAGTTTATCATAATATAGTCCAAGATATTTAATAATTTAATATTCGGGTACCTTTTCTAAACAAAAATATTTCAAGCTACTGTTTCCACAATTATAAGTTGATGAATGCACATATAATTTATAATCAATATTAGGTAGATATAGGTATTAAATCTATTATTTTGTACATATATTTAGTATTCTTTAAACTTAATTGCAGTAAATTACTGTCAAACCATAGTTTAACACTATTTACCACTAAGTTAGGATTTATTAGAAATTAACAAGGTTTTGTCGTCTACAAAATATACTATTTTTGCATTTATTTCTGAATTAAGTAAACTGTGAAAATGATAAAACTACAGAGGTCCTAAAACTGTAGGTACCTTGTGGTACACTGTGGATAATGTTTAAATAGGATTACTGTAATTATTACCTATACATTTTAACACTGTGCTGATTAAGTTTTTTTAATAGGTCATAATAGGTATGGTTTATCGCGTTAAAAGAATTTTTTTTACATACCTGATAACTTTTTTATATTCTATTTTTCACTTGTAAATAGTAATATTTGTAACACCAAAATTATATTTCGAAATATATTTATAAAATATTTATCTTGGTTATTATAAAAATAAATTTTGCTTTTAGTTTTAAAAATAATATAAATAGAGGCACTATAACTCAAGGTTCTAGAAGTATAAATGTTTACAAAAAAAAGAAAAACTTAAAAATATTGAACAGAAAGAACAAAGGTTAATTCAGGTGTCAAATCGTTGTTTCTCCCTGTTCATCGATATTTTCAAATTGATTAATTTTTATTTGGAACTTCGAAAAACACGCATTATATAATTTAAATAACTTTTATGCTTAGTCCACTTAAAATACCTACTTCTAGTAATTATAGATACCTACTGATAAAAATAGTTCATAATAATTTTTAAAAATTATGCAATACTAAAACTATTTAAATTGCACATTTTGTTTTATCATATAAGCTCCACTGCAGTTGTTAACCTTATTAAACTTTGTAGGATGCAGACTCTGTTAAAAAATAATAATTATGTTTCGTATATGTATATAGCACAACGGGAGAATTAAAAAATGGGTAGGTACCTGTAAAAACTTACAAATCTGAAATCCAGAGTTTTATATTGATATCGAATCGGAACTATACGAAACACCCTGAGATATCCATATATAGGTAATATCCTGGATTCTAGGTTTGTACATTCCTTAATTAATTTCTTTTTAGACTTATAGGTACACATTATATTATTGCTGAAACCTGCACCATTATTGAGACAAAAAAAGAAAGTTATTTATTTATAAAAGAAAAATTAGATAATATCAAATACAAATTATGTTTTATTTTATACATTTGTCGATGTTGTTTTGCCATTCACTTTCCACGTTAGTGTTTTTAAAAACAAAAACCGGATGCACGTATAATATATAGGTACGGGTACCTACGGTAGGTACCTACGTATTTGCATAAACCTAAATCGCATAGGGTAATACCTTAATACAATAATACCTATGTCATAATTATTGGAACAGATATATAAAAATTTGCAAAAATATACACTTACAATGTTGTTCATAACACCGTGACAATCGAGACTCTCGTGCGAGTCGTAAGTCAACGTGTATAAGTCCATCACAAATCTCGAATCTTTTTTGTAGTGTCTTTGATCGTACCGGAAATTCGACGGGTTCGCGAACCATGGATTTACGAGCATACTCGTGGCCATTTAAACAAAGAACAGGCGATATTATGGAAATCTATGTAAAATGTGAAACTTCTTGAAGAAATAAACTCCAATAAATTTATCTACGTAAACAAAAAACAGTAAATGTATTTTACACACAGTTCCTATTGAACACAACAATATACCGTTGAATGTCTTAACGTTACGATGATTTGTATCGCACTAAAAGTGTGTACCTACCTATCTACAACGATACACTGGTATCTGTTGCTAATAAAGTGAAAGCGTGAATAACAAATAACTTTATATAAAAAATAAAATAAAACGACCAGAACTAATTGACGTGTCCTTCTAGAATATAGTTGCCGCTGCATATAGGTGGCAATGTAAAATAATAATAATAATTGCATAATTATAAGTGGTGAGAGAAAAAAATGTAAGATACCTATAATATTGCTATACCTATGCCTAACTATAATAAGTAGGCACTGATTTTAAAATATACTAAAATGTATTATATTATTGTCTGTAAACTGTATTATATATTCTTAAATGTATACATTAAAATTATATACTATGACATAATATAATGACAATTTGTGTAACCCATTGTGTTATGCCCAACATGCAACCTATGGTGTAGGTATTCCATACACCAAGGTCCAAGGGGTCTTATTATTTTTAAAATTTTATTTTATTTATGTACCTATTGTATACAAATAGGTAAGTTTTTGGCTTCAGGGGCAGATTGGGTAGGTTACGGGCTAGTAGGTGGATTTATAACTTTGTGCCACCTTTACCAAAAATTAATATAAATAATAAATATTGTAAAATTAATATTTTTTGTTTTAATGAAATATTATTATGAGAACGTAGTCCAACTTTTAAATTTCCAATAGCAACCTATAGTAAAAATTACACGAACAAAATAGAATATAAGTTTAAAATAAATATTAGTGTTAACATTTTTGATTGAATAATAATAATTTATGTCAACCCATAACCGAGATTTTCCAATTTTAAGTTTGAATTTGATTATTGGAAAATTATTAAAACAACGGGTCACAAAATGATGCTCTAACAATTTTTCTCTATTCAAACTTAATAATGAAATATAATAACGGGTTAATAAAAGTCAATCACTTTAACACCAAAATTTATTTAAAATAATACTCCATGTATTCATGTCATTTTAACTATAGGTTGCCATTGGAAAATTAAAATCTACCTAGTCGTTTCATTCCCAAAAATAATTTAAAGTTGCTTGTTTCTTAAGTCATCAAACAATTTTTGATTAACTTCTATAATATTTGATTAATAAGTGTAGATAATAAAAAAAATCACTTTGTATTTTATATTTTAACATTGACAATATTATAATAAATAATATTGATGTATAGTAATAATTGATTGATATAATATGATTTATAAGCTATGGAAAAATATAAAAAGAGTACAGAAAGTTATTTACAGAGTAGGTATGTTGATAGTTAACTATTGTTATCCATTACAATAATGAAAATAATTAAATCTTCATTTTTTTTATTGTCTTTTTTGGAGGGGTTTTGGGGGTAAAATTTTTAAATTCAAATGAGAACCTATATTCAAAATTTTAAAGAGATATTTCACCTTTTGGTGAAACATTTTTCTTTGATGGAGTCATGATCCCCTTAAATCATGGATCAATGTAGTCTGGTTCCCCAAGTTGGGGATTAAGCGCAGGGCTAACAACCTTGCCTTGTAAAACAACAAATGTTCAGAACTCAAACATCAAGCCTCGGACTAGAGAGAATGGAACGGGAAAACGATTTATTTATGGAATTTTGAATACAGGTTTTCACTTGAATTTCAAAAGTCGATTCACGAAATCCCTCAAAAAAGACAGTAAAAATAAATGTATACATTTTTTTAGATGCTTATAAATCAAAATTTTTTGTATTTTACATTTTACTCTAATTTTAGATTCTAAGCGGAGAAACATTGATGTTTATTAATTATGTTTTTATTAATTTTTTTTATTTCTTTTACCTGCAAACAACTTTTCTATCAGAGTTTTACTACGATTTTCAAGTATAGCACATTTACTGAAAGAAAATTTTACTGGGGCGGTCTTTTTTTAATTTACCCAGGAGTTTTTATAGTCAATTTGAAAAACCGGGGAAAACGGAAAATTTACGAAATGTACAGAGGTGGCCAAAAGTCACGCAACAAATTTGCAACACAGTTTTTATAAAACTGTTGTGTTTTATGTTAAATATGTTGTTTTTTATAAACTTTGCTGTTGTTTGACGTAACGGAAACGACGTGGAGGGAGAAACTGCGCCGTAATGCGCGTTCCATACAAGACGGTAGGCGTTGCGCGACTTTTGGCCACCTCTGTATTATTTTCAAATAGTAAATATTACGGCCTTTTAAACTTTTGTTTTCTATAGTTAATCGCTGTGTACAGATAAACATTAAATTTCTCCTCTACCTTCCCAACTTTTCACCTAAAACAAAGGCCCACCCATCATGCAAAGTATGTCCGTTTGTTTTTGTACGCTGTGTCTAGAGCACCGGGCGCTAGATAATGGGGTACCGGACGGGGTAATCGTGATATCTGTGGATATTGTTACAATATTTTTGTACTTCAAAATTTTTTGTTGTTTTACGCGTTGTTGTGCAAAATAACGTTGGGTGTGTAAAAGAAAAAACATTTTTTCAATGTTTTTTTTTGTTTTAAAAATAAAACGTTTTCCCCTGTTATTTATCCGACATGCTTTGCACAAAATAACAAGGGATATTACTGTAAAAAAAAATCACGATTGCCTTGTTCGTTTCTTCTTGCACATGTCTAGACTATTACGTACAAATAATTGTAGTTTGCTTTATTTAAAAATTAATGAACCATTTTATAAAATGTTAAAGCAAATTCTATACTTAATTTTAATGTCATTTAAATTCAACATAAACAAAATATGTTTATTCTCAACATTAAACAATAGTACCTACTTATAAAATTATATGCAGAATATAAACTTAAATTTATTTGTCTCATAAAATATTTTACGGCCGAGTACAAAAAAAACCTCATTAACAGTTAAATGGACTTTGAAAAAGACATGGGTGAGATACTATTGTAGGTGAGTAGTTGGGAAGGTAGTGAAAAAGAAATTGAATGTATATCTGTACGCAACGATAACGAAAAAACGATTCTGAGAGGAGTTCGGTTGGTAGTGTTGTTTATATTATATGTCATATTATGGTAAAATAATTACATATGCATTATATATATACTTTAATGTTTGTTTAATATTGTACCGTTTTTCCCGTGTTTCCCCCCCCCCTTATACTCCCGAAAATCAAAAAATGACCTATTCAAAGTATCACCCTAGTTAGATTTCTTTCAGAAAAAGTGTTATTGTAAATTGGAACAAAATTGCTGGTACGAAAATTGTCTATAGAAAAAAAATAACCATCATTGTAAAACCAATATATTCCTCACTTCACTCAGAATCTATAATATAAATGTTCACAAAAATATCTTATCTAGATAATATAATAAAAATATATTACTAATATTTCATTTTCGGATGATTGTCGATAGCCCTAACGCCCCCAATTATTTTATCACTCTTTTAGAATTTTATTTTGCTTTGAGGTTCATAAATTCTAATACTAATCATAAATTATTTTCTGGTGTGATCTTTCTTTGACTTAGAGATATCTATAAAATATTCTCGTAATTTCATGGTTATAACTTCATTAATTTATTTGATCTTCAATATTTAAAAAATTTCTGAAGCTTTTAAATAATTACTAGCTTTAGAGTCTTTGCACACTTTACTTAAAACATTTGAATATTTATTTGTTTATATTATTACATTTTATTGTTATATTTTGTATTCTTTTTAAATAAAAATATAAATAACCATATTTTAAATTCTTAAAACATTATAATTTAATATTTATTATAACTCGTATAAAATAAAATATGTTCAAATGTACTTACGATGTTGTATGTTCATTAAGATATGTTGTTTTTTTCTTTTTTGTGTTCTATCATGCACGCACAACAAAGTTTAATATCCTAATAATATTTCAAAGTTATAAAAAATAAAAATAAATATGTAAACATTGGTTATAATTTAAAAATAATAATTCAGTTAGGTAGTAAGGTATATATAAGCTAATATAGATGGGTTAAAATTTGTAATAATATATCAGTGTACATAACCTTGAATTGACTAATATAATAATAAAATGGTCCATTGCACCAAGTATAAAGCAATTTCAATTTACAATTTCAGCCTATTATGTTTTTGCCTCACATTATCTTCCAGAGCTACGATATATAGCGATTTTTGTATTCATAGTAAATATATTAATTATTTTTATTAAAAGAATGTCAATATTAACAGAAACACAATGATTTACCTAATGCGAGAAAGAGAACAAATACAATTTGGTTATTAAAATATGATTTCCAATGATCTATTAAAATATTATAGCGTTAATTAATAACTAAATATTAATAATAATAATAACTTTATTAAACGTGTATGTATATAAGTATTATAAGTGATGGGTCGTTACAATAGTACTTACTCGTTCCAACGTAACGAGTACCTATAATATTAGTATAGGTTAGTGGTATATAAAATTATAGTACCACAATAAATACATCAGTACCATCGGTAAATTATATTATCGGTATTATGTATAGATAATATGTAGTTTTTGATTCATCATAACATTTCCTTCTTGAAAGTTTTTTTCTTTTTGAAATACATTTCCTTGGAAAATCTCCCTCAATATTTATTAGACCTTCATCAAAAAACACATATATATATATAAATTTAATACATAACTATTATTTCTTTTTTTCTAGTCATAATCAGTGGCGTAGCCAGGGGCGGTCAGATGGCCCATGGCTCCTCCATAGATGTATTTTTTATTCTTTTTATTGATTTTATATCAGTACATACACATAAATAAGTATATAATATTATATCTATGAGTACATAAGAAGTAAGTACCTATGATAATATGAATATAATATAATGTAATTAATATAATACTATATCGATAGAAATTATATTTTTGTTATCTATAGCCTTGGCATTAAGGTTACATAAAGGTGATTTTGATAAAAATAGTAATTACAACAAAAGTAGTCAAAAAAACAAAAAAACAAAAATTGAAAAACTTTGTGAAACACGAAAGGTCGATCGACATGATTTACTTATTATTTTCAAAGAACTTTACTTCTATATAATTGCTACTATAGAACATCTTGAAAAATATGATACAAATCCTGAAACCTCAACCAAAGCGTCGTTATATGTGAGTGCTATAAACAAGAGTGATTTTCTTGTTTCTCTTGAAGTAGCTGTTACTTGGTTCTCATATACTAAATAAATAAGTCAAGTACTACAAAGCAAATATCAAGACTTATTTAAAGCTTTAAATGATGTAATGATTTTTAGAGAAGCTTTAGAAACCATTCGATCAGATGATGAAAAATGTTTTTAGGAAATAATGAAAAATATAATCAGAATAGCTTTTGAACTATAAATGTTTAAATATGGATGCCTCAAACTTGTGGGAGAAAACTGCCTGAAACAATATAAATGCCAAAGACGCAAAGGAATAATATAAAGTAGTAATATTTATGCCATTTCTTGATAATCTAATTACTCAGTTATATTCAAGGTTTGATAAAAGACTAGAAACAACTAGAAAGACACTAGAAGGACTCATACTATTTAATTTGATACATTATGACGACCAATCAATATTAGCTGCTTTTATTTACGAAAATGACTTTTTAATTAGTATGAAATCAGTGTTATTCATATGGAGAAAATAATGACAATTGAAAGAAAATTTACCACAGACTGTTGTAAAAGCAATTTAACATTGCACAAAGCTTTTTCTAAATATACAGAAGATTGTTCATTTATTTGCTACTCTGCTTGTAACATCCGCTACCCTGAAACGTATATTTTCTATTTTAAAAAAACTGAAAAAATACTTACAAACTACAATGAATGAAGACAGGTTGAATGATTTGGTATTACCAACAATAAATAAAGACGAATTAGAATATGAAAACATCGAAAAAGAAATATTGAATGCTTTATTAAAAAATCCCCTAGGAGAATGAAAATTACAGATTGGACACAAAAATAATATTATATTATAAACCATAAGAAATAAGTTACTCATTAATAATATTTACCTTAGAATTATTTAAGTTGTTTGCAATAAATTATTATAAATGAAAAATTGTTAAATATTTTATTCATTTCAGCAGTATGTATTTTGTATTTTATTTGGTAATATAATAAGTTTACAACTTAGTGAAAATAATACAAATTAATTTTGTATAAGGTTTTTTATTGCCCCCTCCATTGAGAAACCCTAGCTACACCACTGGCCATTCAAGGACGAATAATAGATCCACAAATATTACAGTATACCAGGTGATTCATTTATATATGTACAACCATTGTCTCAGAAAATATTAACTTTTTCCGGAATTTGCTTTCTAGAAAATTTAAAAAACGAGCAGCTCTACATTTTTATATTTATGTTATTTTTTGTCACTATTTTTGGGGGTATTTTAACTAATACTTATGGACTTTTTAATATAGGTTGAAAATCAAAAATAGGCAGTGGTTTTACCCACAAAAATAAGAGTGATGAAAAAATAAAATACATATAAAAATGTAGAACTGCTTGTTTCTTAAATGTTCTAGAAAAAAAATTCCGGAAAAAGTTAATACTTTCCGAAATAATGAGTATACTTACATAGACCACCTGGTACTGCAGTGTAATAAGTCCAATACTTTAATTTATTATCTATAAATATTTACGACACACGTCTTAAGACGAGTTAAAAATATTTTTTAAAAACAACTATGGCCGATGGCTTATATACAGGGAGTCCCACGAAGAGACATCCATATGCAAATTTGTGACACAAAATAATATGACCGGGTTGCTAAGCAAAAATTTAGAGAATTCTGCCAAATACACCTAAAAGTCTTTTTTTTTAGCTAATTAAAATTTTTCATATGAATGTATCTAATTAATAGGAACGCCGTTTTTAGCTACTGTACTGCGTATTCTTCAGTGGTGGCTCGTGGTGTTAAAAGTAGATGATTCACAAAATAATAATTAATAAACATTGTTAGAATAAACAGAAATGATTAAAATTGTACAGGTTTTATTATACCTAAGTTTTACTTAGTGGTCAGCAAGAAAAAGTTGAGTTTAATGTACCTACTTTTTATTTATTTTTTTTTTATACGAATTTTAATAAACAATTTTAACGAAAATCGTAATAGCGGACTTTAATAAAACACGTTTAACCGAACTCCAATTAGAATCGTTTTTCGTAAACAATGGTTAATTGTTGCCTACAAATATACATTAAATTCCTCTCAACCTTTCAAACTTCACATTTATTTCAGTGGCCCACTCATCGTTTGTCCGATTTTTTTTCATTAAACCCTCTAACGCTAATTATTTACAAGATTAAGATTGTGGCTGTGATAAAACAGATAACGTCCCGGTATAAATGGATAATAATTAAGTGCTATAATCGACTGTATTTTTAACGACGCAGCAGTAACGTTAGCCAACAGAAGCGATGGTTATGGTGAAATCTCCGCCGAGAAACGCGCAGGCGCATAATATTCGTAATTTTTATGTGCGTCTGCGTGTGTAAATTTGTGTACACATTTAACGTAGGTACCGGAGATTGTGTATTTAATTACAATTCCAAACAATATGCTATCATGAATTTTATATGGGTAGAAAATAACATAATAATAACAGAAAAAAAATTAAACATTTCTATTTGGTTTTGAGAATGTCGTATCAGTTACACACAATTCTAGATTAGAATATAAAATCGTAGGTCAAATTAACTATAACAAGGATTATATACTGAACTTGAATCCCGACTAATAAGCTATACGAAAAAAACAATTGTATTATTTATTTATGAGGTACCTATCTATAAAATAATTTCTAAGAAATTTATTTATTTTACAATCCAGCAGTTCTCAAACTGTGCTCCGCGGAACACCAGGGATCCGCGAGAGTAGTTTAGGGGCTCCATGGTTCCGTGAGCACATTTGTATTAATTAATTCAAATTATTATTATATTTCTTAGCTTCGCGAATTAAAGAATCAACAAAAAATAGTAGTAATAGCCATTGCATTCTTCATTGTCAAGCACTCGCTATTAAAAAGATTCCTATTAAAAATGTCCTTGATGAGGCAGTGGAGATTATAAATTTCGTAAAACCTCAACCATTGAGCACAAGACTGTTCACAATTTTATGCGAAGATATGGGAAGTATTCATAAATCACTACTTTACCATACCGAAGTAAGATCGCTTTCTCGAGGAAAAACACATGCACGCTTACTTGAATTGCACAATGAATTGTACGTTGTTTTTTTTTACCGAACACTTATTTAATTTACAACTCAAACTTACTGATCAAATTTGGTTATTTTGACGTAGTTACTTGGTTGATATTTTCACAAAATTAAATGAAATAAATTTATCAATAAAAAGTAAAATGACCAAAAACTGCAAATAACAAAATCCGAGCTTTAAATAAAAAAATTAAATTTTGGGCTGTGTTTTTCTCAACATAAAATTGATAGTTTTGCTTTGTTAAAAAAATATTTAGAATCGATTGATGGTAATGTTGAAGAAATTGATGAAATATATGACGAAATTAAACAACATTTAAATTGAATACTATCGTCATTAAAAAAATATTTTGGTGCAGTAGCAGTATAATTAACGAATATCAATCTCTGGCTAAAAATGCTGTACTAGCACTTCTTCCTTTTGAACAACATATCTGTGTGAAACCGGATTTTTATCATATGTATCAACGAAAACAAAATATCGCAATAAATAAATGCTGAAGCAGATATAGGCATCCAACTCTATCAAGCCAAATATTAAAACACTGGTTAACGAAAACAGCCAACACCATGGATCATATTATAATCATTAAGTATTAAAATCCATAAATTAATAAAATAATATGTTCTTTTTTCTTATAAAATTAATTAAATAACTTGCATATATTTTTATTTTAAAGAAAAATAAACTAAAAAGCAAATTATTTACAATTCACATTGTTTTTTTTGAATTATTGTTGTCTCAAATAAAAATGATTTTTGGGCTCCGTAGACTGTTTAGGAAAATAAGGGTTCCACGAACAAAAAAGTTTGAGAACCACTGTTATTACCAATATCAATACTTATATAATAACATATTTTTTTTAGGTAGATGCTGATATAATATTATTAATTATTTTTCATTATTATTTTGCTACATAATAAAATAAAATGTACTTATAGTGTTTTATTGTTCTTTAATGGTGTCTTATTTCTTTAAAATATTAATTTAAATTCAAATTATTTTTCTTTCAAAATAATAAGTAAGTAGTCTATTTTTAAATGAGATATTTAATACATATTGCTTATGCTTAAAAGTAAACTTATATATTATATTATATAAGTAAGTATAGTTTATAGTACTTAAACTAATTATTTCTTCTTTTTCTTTTATGAACAACTTTTCTACCAGAAATTATGTTCCGATTTTCATGTGTGGCTATTTTTCTGAAAGGAAATCTGCCTGGGGTGGTACTTCTTTGAATTTTAAAAAAAATGTTTGAATTTTCCAGGAATTTTTATAATAAATTCGAAAAACTGGAAAAACGGGAAAATTTACGAAATGTATTATTTTCAAATAATAAACATTATGGCCTTTTAAACATGTATAACCGAACTCCGCTCAGATTCGTTTTTAGTTTTCAATGATAAATCGTTGCGTACAAATATACATTTAATTTTTCCTTTACCTTCCCAACTCCTCACCTATAACAGTGGTGCACCCATAATGCGAAGTATGTTCGTTTTTTATGCATAACAATATTAAAAATTTAATTTACTTAACTTAATTTTTTTTTTTTATTGGTATTTATCAGTTATCTATTATTACTCGTGTATTATTGTTTGAATTTATTTGTCATAACTTATAATATAATAGGTATACTTATATTATTGTTTTTATTATTATTAATATTAATTTAAAATGTCTAGTAAGTTTCTTTAACTAAATGCGTAAATTATGAGGGAATAATATTTACTTGTTACAATTGGAGAAATTTTACCCCATCTCCCCTCCCCTCCCCTGAGGTAAAAATTCTCAGTGGTAAAATTCACCCGGGACACCGAGTCAAGTTTTTCGTCGTCTATTTGTTTGTTATTATTTTAAACATATTCTGCATGCTTTTAACATATTTTAAAAGTGTTGAATTTTAAGCACCACAATTATTATGATATATGTGAGTACCTAAATAATTAATTATAATTATTCAACAATTATTCATGTTTGTAATAAAACAAATATCATTTTGGGCATATTTAAGACTATTAATGTCTATTATTTTTTGTATACAGGACTAAATGCAAATACATTTTTTCTTACTTACATAGGTACCTATTTGATTTTATCTGTAAAAAAGTGTAATTTTGGATAATATTAAAAGCAAAATGAAATGTTCTATTTTACTAGTAATTATTTTCATTTCGCATACAATATCAATGGATTATCAATTTCCAAAAGAATTTATGTTTGGTTCTGCAACTGCTGCTTATCAAGTAGAAGGAGGCTGGAATGAAGATGGTAAATAAAGTTATAGTCTTTGATAATTAAATAATAAAATAATATATTATATTGACAAAAAAAAAATTATTACGTTATAATATAATATGTATCCAGATTTTAAATATAAATGTTAGCTGTTAAACTTAAATTATTATGTACTTGTGTATAACTAAACATTTTTAAAATTGCTATTTAATCTAATTATAACATTCACACATGCCTATAAAATGGCATGGTCCCCTAACACAGCAACCGACATTCAAAGAATTGATCGGGTTTAAAATAATTTCTCAGTTTTGTGTGGTATAGGTACTATAAGGATCCCACATTCCCCTCTCTTATAACTATGGAGTATGGACCTATTATGCAGTTTTTAGACATAAACTGTGGACTATTAAATGACCAGATAGACTCCTATGAAGTTTCAATATTCAGATACTAAATAACACCAAACTGTAGAATACCTTTTATTTGACTACCTACTTGTCAAAACTACCTTCTTAAGAAATGCACCCCTATCGAGGATGATGCGAGATTACGATCCTAGTTGAAAGACCGTTGTTATTAAGTCTTTTAGATTCTGAGTTGATTTGATCATTAATTTTTTACAATATTTTGAAGTTTACGATTGTTTAAATTGTTTTCATTACCACTAATAAATAATAACTGCCAATTCAGTATTTACCAATTTGTTTTGAAAAATAAAAGTAAATATTTGTAATACTAATATTTTATTTCAAAATATATTTATAAAATGACTTTTTTGGATGTTGAAGTTAATTGCATACAATTATACAAATATAATTTTTAAATAAATGAAAACTTTTTGTTTTGTGTTTTTAAAAATAAAAATATGGGAATCATAGCAACATAGCACAAGGGTCTGATAGTATAACTACAGGAAAATAAACTTAAATACATTGTACAAAATAAAAGTTATTTCAGATGGGTGTCAGATCTTTGAGTTCTTCCGTGTATATACAATATAATATTTTATTATGTAGATAATTGTTATACTTGTGACTACTGATCAAATTTTAGGAAAAGGAGAAAATATTTGGGATCGTTTGGTTCATACACATCCTGAGTTCATAAAAGATGGTACTAATGGAGATGTTGCTTGCGATTCCTACCATAAATACAAAGAAGACATAGCACTATTAAAAAATTTGAATGTAATGTCAATATATATGTATATAATTAATTTACAGTGAAATCTCTACAAAGCGGACACTCTCGATCACCAACATTTTGTCTGCTATTTAGAGTTGTCCATTATTAAGAGGGGTAAATGTGTAAAATTAAATCATTTATGGTAGGTTATTAAATTATAACGTGAATTATTGAAATATAATAATTAACTAGGGAATGGATTTTATTGTGAATACATATTTTTATTGGAATAAGATATTTTTTTCCTGATAAAAACGTGCATTATTAAAAATTATACTATTTTGATTGAATTAAGTCCATATTTATTTTACATAGTTTTACATATTTGGGAATAAATACATATGTTTACATATTTGGTAAATAAGTACACATTTTTTAAATAAGTACGTATTTTGTAAATAGTTAAGTAATTTTTGTTTCATTCAGATTTTTTCGTCGATTTTCGACAACGACAAGATATCTGCGTTACGGTGCTCATACACTACAGCGGTAGCGGTTTGGGCACCTATACAAATCTGGAATGTACAAACCTTCAATGTACTAATCTGGAACGTATAATTCTTGAAAATACAAACCTGGAAAGTACAAATCATGAATCCATTGTTGTACGGTTATCAAAATTTGAACCATACAAACTTGAAAAATAATTGTCTACTAATCTAGTGATTAGTATCACTAACTACGAATAAAAAAAATCTGAATTTCCATACACTATTATGTATACATCCCATTTTTGCAAATTTTGCCTATGCACTTAATAATAATATCTAATAATTGTTTTGTTTAAAAAAAGATATAGTAGCCGTTCTCTGACACTGATAAGAACTTCTAAGAAGTTAATGTCCCAAGCATCATTAAGATAGGGTTAATATGTTTTTTTTCCTTACAATTTTTAAAAGAATGGCTTTTGGTTGCGAACATTTATGTTTTGGTCCAAAAGTTGATAACACTAGAATAATAGACAATTATTTTTTAAGATTCGTACATTCCAGACTTTTAGATTTTAGGTTTATACAGTACAAATTTCGATAACCGTAAAACCCTGGATTCAAGATTTGTATTTTTAAGAATTGTGCGTTCCAGATTTGTACATTCAAGATTTTTACATGCTCCCAGCGGTTTACTATATATATATAATTTAATATGTATATAAAATAAAAACTGATAAATTTACGGCGTCACAATAATTCCTTTTTTTTTAAATTTTTTACAGCTATTGTTTTTTTACCAGAAATATTACTCCAATAGTAAATTTTGTTTAGAATTAAGATTTATAAATATTTTCACTATTTGGTGATTTCCCCATTGAAATATAGTAAAAATGTCCCTGTTTCCAATATAACCATTCGCTATTAAAAGGTGTCCGTTAGGAGAGTTTCTACTGTACCTACTTATTAAAATTTAAACATAAAGTTAATATATAAATGTATGTATATTTTAATAAGATTAATATTTTTCTAACATAGGTGAAATTTTATCGTTTTTCAATATCGTGGTCACGCATAGCACCAACTGGAGAAATGAATTCGTTGAATCTCAAAGGAATCGCATACTATAATAGTCTAATTGATGAACTTATTGCTAATAATATTTCTCCAATGGCAAGTATAGTTTTATTTAGAAAAAAAAAAAAAAATTAACATTTTATTTAAAATTTATAGGTAACAATGTATCATTGGGATCTTCCACAATACCTTCAAGATCTTGGAGGTTGGACCAATCCCATTATGTCAGATTATTTTAAAGAATATGCCAGAGTATTATTCACTTACTATGGAGATAGAGTGAATTACCTAATTAATATTTATTAATCTGGATCATAGTTTTAGATTTTAAGTGATACCTCCTTTATACTAAAGCCTCTTTTAAAAACTAATCATAATAAAATAAAGACCTTTACTAAAATGCATACTAAATTTACACTATTCTTACTTTGATAAGAGTGCTTAAATAGTTTAGTAGGTATGAAATGTATTATTAGCAACTCGGCGCCCATGGGTAGGTATATTAACTGGAGTTTGAGTTTTGTAATTGAGTTTATGGATACGACGATTTCTATCTGAAAGTTTCTACTTTAACAAAGATGAAATATGCAGGCATATTTTCAACTTCAGTTGTTTTCTTCGTAGCGTTTTTTATTGTCTGTTCATTGTTCAAAATTCGTCATCACGAATTGTGTTTTCACAATATTCATTCCAAATTTCTGTGCACTTAAAAAAAAAAACTTAATATATTTTGGTATACGAATACGATGCTTCTTTTATTGACTCCAGTAGTACGTACACCAAAGGAAGTTGATCAATTCTATTAGATATCTGAGTGGTTGACCTTAGTATGGTAAACAGGTGAAAAAATACTGTCGGAACAACTTTAAAAAGTTTCATCAACAAACCAGTTAGGACTATATATCAAAATTCTCCAATACCTATGTCTTATGTTGCAAAAATTATTATTCTCTCACATTTTAACTTATGGTCGATACCTTTAAATGAATCGTGTAATTAAAATTATTCTCCAGTTATTGTTTTTTAAAATTAAGTTGGTAATTCTTGCATTTCTTCCATACTTCGAGGATTTGAAGGCATATTTTTTACACGTTCTCGTGTTATTATTTTTCTTATATTTTCATGATCCGGGTAAATGTTGCAATTCTGTTAGAAAAATCTGTGTGGGGGAGGGGGGTGCTTCTAGATGTTAATTAACTTTTTTATTTACATTAATAACACATTTTAAGACATTGACTTCTTCCAAGTTCGGTGCGTGGCCATAATTAAAATGTCAAGGACCTTTATTTATTATTAAACTTTGAGTTGACGAAACATTTGTGATGGCTCGAGCAAAACATTCACCTAGGCAATTCCAATGCACAGTTATTGTCTAAAATGAAACTAAACCAAGTTAGTCGATAGAAAAGGAACTTATTTATTGAAGTGAATGTAGATGACTATTCATTATTATAGGTATAAAAATGATAATATACATGTACCGTTGGGCTATTCCAAAATATAGTCTGGGAATATACGGAAAGAGTAAAATTGGGAAAAATTTGGACGGGGTGACATTTTTTTGATAAATATTATAGTTGGAAAAATATAGGTTAGGAATATTGAATTTAGAAAAAACAAAATTGGAAAGAATTGATTGGGAAAAGTGTACTATAATTATGACTACAATTAAATTTTTTGTATGAATTTTGTTCATTTTCTATTTTATTATTCTAATTGTAGGTCAAATGGTGGATAACATTGAATGAACCCAAGGATACTTCTAATGCCTATTCCTTTAATGCTTATGCACCAAATTTAAATTTAAATAGTACTGGTTATTATTTGGCAGCCCATACACAACTTATTGCACATGGTAAAGTGTACAGGCTTTACGAAGAGTTATTTAAATCTAAACAACAAGGTACATATTATAATGATAAAAAAAAATGTGTAAATAATTTGTATTTTAAAAAATGTTATATATTATGCTTGATAAAGGTAAAATTAGTATTTCAGTAAGTGGAATATTCTTTATACCAAAAAATGAATCTTCATTGAGTGATATAAATACTGCTGAGAGAGCTAATCAATTTGAGGTAAATAAACAATTAATTTATAATTTCTCGTTCTTCTTTTGGTTTAATCAACTCCCGACCATGAATTATATTTCTCCAATTACTTATTCCTGTATAATGTTGTGAATATTATTACCTGATGATGGGTTTTTCAAATCAAAATTATACAATACAATCTGTATAAAATATGTATAATTCTCCAGGCTAATTATTTTCTTTAAATTTTTCTATATTTTGTTTAGATAGGATTGTTTAGTCATCCTATATACAAAGGAGATTATCCACCTGTAATGAGGGAGTGGGTTGATAAAAAATCTAAAAGAGAAGGAAGACCGTGGTCTACATTACCAAAATTTACAGAGGATGAAATTAAATTAATTAAAGGTTTGTACATATATTATTTATTTGTTTATATGTTATGGTGACAGTATGTGTACTAGTAAACTTTAGTTTGATCTTTAAATTTGAGATTTACTTGACTTTTGCTATATGTGATAAGAAAAGACGTGAAGGCACAGCATTGGAAGGCAAAAGTTGTTGATAGGGAAGGCTGGAGAATTGGATGTGTGAAGGGATAGTCTTGATGATCGAAAAAACCTCAAAAATAAGAGGAAGAAGATATGAAACTTTATATAGGTTCACTATATAAATATAATACAATTTTGTAAGCATATTTTTTTATAGGCACAGCAGATTATTATGCATTAAACCATTATTCTACCTGTTTGGTAACTCATGGTATCGATTCAAATCCGAATTATAATCAGGATGCTGAATATGCAACTTCTGCGGATGAATCATGGCCAAAATCTTTAGCTTCAATGCTTGTAATGATTAATTTTAATCATAGTGTCACATAAGTCAATTGTATAGTATTGGATATTATGAAATTTAGGTAGTACCTGATGGATTCAGGCGACACTTGATATGGTTAAAAAATGAATATGGTAATCCACCAATAGTGGTTACGGAAAATGGTTATGGTGACAATGGAGTAATCAACGACTTAGATAGAATTAATTACATAAAAGTATTTTGTTTTACTAAATTATATTATTTATTATACAGAATGCTTTATTAATTTATGTTTTAACATAAATATTTTATATTTCAGTGTTATTTACGTGCAATGTTACAAGCAATGTATGAAGATAATTGTAATGTTATAGCTTATACTGTATGGTCATTGTTGGATAATTTTGAATGGAAGGATGGTTTGAAGTAAGATGTATTTTATAAAATATAAATCATAATTTTGATTTAATTTTGAACATGAAAAATGTTATGTTTAATAATTAAATTTTTTAAACTTTAATTCAAACATTTGAATTTAATATAAAATTCATACAGTAGTATTTTATGTCTTCTTCTCCTTCGCTTCCACCCCAAATAAAATTGGTTAGCCACTTCGTCCAAAACTTTCACTAGACTTCCACTCCGGTCGATTGCGCCCCAAAGTCAGGTAAACGAAAAATATGGTATGTCTATGCGTTCGGTAAAATTCACTTTGGGTCCTTTTTAACCTTTTTTATCATTCTCGAATTTTGATTTCGTTCGGTTTTAACAGGTGTGCATTCGATTGTGTCCTAAATGAAAATCGAGAATTTCGATGCACATTTAACTTTAAACGAGTGCGGTTCGATTATTATCGATTATTAGTGATTATTATCGCTTTACAATCCATAATATCAAATTGATTTTTTATGTGTAGCGTCATTTCAGAAAAAAAAAATATATATAATATTATTAATTTTTAGTCATTATTCATTACAATTAGTCATGTAATAATTAAGCATTACAAAAATGTTTATTATTAAAATAAATTTTCAAAAAAATGTACATAGATATAGGTATTACAATTATTATAATTAGCAGTCATTTTTTTTAACTGTACATATTACGGCATTTTACAATTTACAATTATAGTCAAAATCTTTAATTATTATTTAAATTAACCACCTTTAAGCGACATAATTTTAATATAGTCAAAACTAAAAAGATATAGTTTTTTGTTTATAATTGTTTATTTGTTTACCAATTAATTCTTGTTTTTTGTAATAGTTAAGGTCTGTGTTTTATTGGTATTAGTTTTAGTTCTAATTGATATCTGCCTATAAATCAAAATTGATTTATTAAAATTAAAAATATTATGTGTATCACATGCATTATAGAATTCATTCTTGTAGTTAGAATAATAGTAATAATACCACCGAATGCCGGATACAATCGAAATCAAACATTTTGTTTGTATTCTCGATCGTTCGGAATGAAATCGGATTCTACCGGACGCAATTGAAATTCTCAATTTTACGATTAGGACGCAATCGGATGCATATCTGTTAAAACCGGACGCAATCGAAACTCGAAAAAGATTAAAAAGTTCAAAACGGGACGCAATCGGATTGGCGTTTGTAATTTGCAACAAAATAAAGATATGTAAATTGTACCACTACAGGTAGTCGAAAATAGTGTTTGTAATTTGCCCCAAAATGAGTATCTATATACGAGTAGTATATATTCGATTTTCAAGTGCCTATTCGATTGATTTACAGTGATCTAATAGAAAATATTAGCTTACCTATAATATTATTTTTAAAAATTTTAAATTATTGTTTTCTTTAAGATAAATTTATCTTTAGAATATTCTGTTTCTAAAGAATTAATTAATTAATATACACTCGTTTTATAAAACATTATTAATTATTACATTATTTGATATATTAAACTTTCATATATTTTTATATTATTCCATTTTCTCACTTAAAATAATAAAATATATATATTTTATTTCTGGGATTCCTGACTACTCGTCATCTTATCTGGTAACCATTTCTAAATTTGAATATAATTTATTATTATTTATTATTTTGATCAAATACTAATCTAAGTTTTTCCGACTTTTCATTAGCAGCACAAAAGTACTAAATTATATTTTCGACTAAAATAATACAATTATTATAATATTATATATTATATCTGTCATTATTATTGTTGTAAGGCATCTTTTAAGTCAATACTGACGTACCGTAAACCGGTGTAAATAGGTATGTGAAATAACCACTCAAAATTGAAACGGAATATTCTGCGTCTTTAGTTTCTTATACCTCAATAAATTATACTCTAATATCAAAACTACGTAGGTTGTAAATACAATACTATCGAAAGAATAATCGATTTGAATTTTGGTGTAAATTACAATTCCTATTTCTTACTGTCTGAGATGCTGCAAATAACATATCTTTATTTTGGTGCAAATTACAAGCGCGGTTAAAAAATGTTGGTGTAAATTATAAATGTTGAATATATTTAGGGTCAATTTCAATGCAAATTAACTACAACAAATCGGACAAAGCCCTTCCACTCGACCATTCTCGAACACACTCGCTATCTTCATATCATTCTCAATTGTATTTAACCACCTTTTTTTCTGTCTTCCTCTTCCTTCTTTCACCTACGTCTATTTTATTAAAATTATTACTATTTCTGATTCCTCTCTTCTCATGACATGCCATTGTACCAAAACTGCCAAAACATGACATGCCAACATTATGTGTTCACAGTAAAAAAAATTATTGAAATTTATATTTTCAAAAAATAATTACCTACAATAGATGTCTACACCTAAGAAACACAATAGTGCTTCTTTACAAGGTAATTTTTTTGATTTTCTTTAAAGATTTCATAATAATTAGGAAAAACTTTTATTAATGAAAATCGCAAAAACTATTATATTCTTTAATACATATAACTAAAATTAACTCGCAATCGTTTTTGGTTAGCAATGGATTATTGTTGTGTAGAGATATAAATTAAATAATTATCTCAACGTATAATACCTTCTAAACTTCCCGTTTATAATAGTGACACACCCAACCCTGATGAAGAGGGTTATACTGAGGTATCAGCTCTTTTTAATATATACTTAGAAGTTATATGTATAATACGTGTGTATATTTATTTTCAGAATTCATTTTGGACTTGTTAAAGTAGATTTTAATGATCCTCAAAGATCTCGTACTCCAAAAGCATCTTACACATTTTTCAAGAATGTTATATCCACAAGACATGTGCCAAGAGACGGAAAAAATTGTTCTCTACAATTATAAAAATAATATTAATAATACATATTAAATATGAAAATATTTTTAAATTACAAAATTGTTTCGAAGTAATATATTATACCTGTACATTAATACGCAAGCACTTTTTTTTTCGTACTAATAACTATGCCTTAATATAATATATGCTGAATAAAGTAAAGAAAAAATAGTACAAGGGAAAGCCCAATAAAAACGTCAGGAAACTGTATTATATTGACACAATTATATTCGAATACCTAGGTTTTTTTTATTGTAATTCAGTGAAAAATGATCATCGAGACCAGAAATTTCACCAAATACTTAAATATACTTTTGTATATACAACTCTTTCCAGATATATACCATTTTCAAAACATTCCGCCAATTTTTCAAGAATTTAAACGTTATAAACATTTGAAATTTGAGCCTTTATAGATTCTTAGAGGAGTGAGGAATGTATTAGTTTTACAATGGTATTCATTTTTTTCTGTAAACAACTGATTTTCAAGTATAGCATTTTTTCTAAAAAGAAATTTGACTGGAGTGGTACTTTGAGTAGGTCATACTTTAATTATCCCAGCTGTTTTTATAATAAATAGGAAAACCAGGGGGAAAAGTTGAAAAAACGGGAAAATATAGGAACTTTATTATATTAAAAATTGATTGTTTTATTTTGGTTCAGTTAAAAATATTTGTATAGAATTAAAGTTTGGACCAAAAACTAATATTTGCCTTTTTTTAGATGTGGTAAATTTTCAAAACTTTGTTGTCATTTTTAAGCTATTTATAGATATTTTAATTTTACGGGATTCTTTATTTGTGTTCAATAGGTGGATAAACTCTGTGGATAAAATTGTTAGACTAAACAGAAATATTAGAAAATTAATCAGGAGATTCATTATAAGTCGTACTATGTAGGCAAAAAAAAGCTCTCCTAGGACAATAAGTTTAACAATAACAGTCGTCCAGGAATTTTGTGCCATGCGTTATCAAAGTTTTTACCATTTTAGATTCTGAGTGGAGCGAAGAAGTTTATAGTTTTACAAAGATGTTTTTTTTTCCTGTGCCGAACTTTTCTACCAACAATTTTTCTCTAACTTTTAATGATAGTAATGTTTCTAAAAGGAAATTTCACTAGCGAGGTACTTTAGAAGGTCATTTTTCGATTTTCTCAAGAGTTTTCCCAGCAAATGTTAAAAACCGGGATAAAGCATGGGAAAACCGGGAAAAACGTACGAAAACTGGGAAAATCGGTATAACATTATACAAATATTATTAAAGAAAATATGTAAAGCCTATTTAATTATTTTACTATAAAATGACATATATTGTTAACAAAGCATTACTATCAAATAAACTCCACTCAAAACCGTTCTTTTGTAAGCAATGGTTGATTGTTGGTACAGGTATGCATTAAATTATCTATAACAGTATCTATAATACCCATCCCCATTATCCTAGGACGTTTTTTTTCTTGTAACATTAACAATATAAAACAAATCACACAGATTTAACAAACACCAGATTTAATTTTATAATATTATTCTTTTTATCAATCTTACATTATTTTTATTTATTATTCTTTATTTTTATATTACATATATGTTTATTGTATACACATTACCAATCAAATGTTGTGTAGTTTTGCTCTTTATAAAAATGTTTTATACGCATAACCTAACATATATTTATTATTTTTATCAATACACATTTGTCTGTTATATTATGTTACACACGTTTTTTGTAAATGAAATTTTCTTTTTCTGTACATAAATAAAATAATAAATAATTATAATTATAATACTGGTGGGTGCAGCCACTGTTGTAGATGGGAAGTTGGGAAGATAAAATACAGACGGGAATGTAATATTTAACTATAGTTACGATTAACCATTCTTAAAGAAAAAATGATTCTGAGTGTAGTTCAGTTTATAGTGTTGCTTTGTCAACAATATTTTACCAAATTTTGGTAAAATAATTTCATATGTATTTGCTTTAATAATATTTGTTTAATAATGTACCGATTTTCCCTTTTTCCTATGATTTTCCTGGTTTTCCTTTGGAAAACTGTTGGGAAAATATAAAAATTGCTTCCAACTTAATTATTTAACCCTTCCAAGGACTCCACCGCATAAATTAATTCTAAAGGTAGTTTGTCCTATAATATTACTCCGGAACTTATGTCCACCAAAATTATGCAACGAGAACATTATCTTTCAAAAAAGGTGCTATGCTTGATAATCGGAATATACTTTCTGGTAGAAAAAGTGTTCAAATAAAAAAAAAAAGGTTTCTTACCACTTTTAAAATTTTTATGAGCTACTGCATTTTTCCTTTGGTTATAACCTACATTAAATTTACAAAACGCAGTAAATCAATTCATATGATTCTTAATTTTTATATTATGTACAATCTACAGCTGCATCAGCCTTGTACTGAAAAATTAAGTCAAACTAAAATATAAAGTAAAATACTTTGGTACACCTATATAGTTAACAGTGTTGTCCGGTGTTGGTACTCTATGTAAATACACTTAGCAAAATTCATGTAAATTATTTACCTATTATTATACAAAAAAGAAATATATTTATATTAAAAATTACAATGCCATTTAAATATAATAATAGCTAGATAGACACACAAGTAGTAGGTTAATAATTATTTTAAAAATCATTATAATGTTAAAAAAATGCAAAATGATCTCTTTAGGATGTAAATCAATTTTTTTGTTTTTTAGTAGGTACATCCACTCAGTAGAAGCATACAAATGGATATATTTCCAGACTTTATTATATGGCATGTGACACTATAGTTTACACAGTTTGCCTAGTATAAATATCGAATAATTAAATATTTATTATAGTCAACCTTAATCACGACTAATAAATCAGAATTATCATGGAACACAGATTAATTAATATTAGAGAATTATTCATTCTATGTACAATGTCTATTTAATAATAAAATGCAGGTACTTATAATATTTACTTTTTTTGTTATACATAGGTATACACAAACATTAAATTTACTCAAATATTGTTTTTGCCACGTACTAGATATATAAATATAAAATTAAATGTTAAATTTAATATTCTTATTTAATAGTGCTGTGTCGTTTTTGAAATATTAACTGAAATAATCATATATTTTACATATATTAACATTTAGAACCTATATTTGTAAATCAAGATACCTACTTTATTTCATATATAATTCCTGCGAGTAAGTATTTGTATACTTAATTACAATTAATAATGTGTAAATGTTTGTAGATATTGAACACGGCGTACTTATCTACATACCTAAGTATTTAATACCTATTCATTTTAATTATATTTAGGTATTGGGTTACTCATATTTAAAATATATTGGTTTTTTTTTTATTCTACCTATTTATTAATATGTTTAAATTAATAAACATTTGCATACAGTAATATGTCTTTTATTCTTAAACTGTGAAATTAGATAAAATTATATAAGTCAGTGTTTTAATTATATGAGGTAGGTTACCTAACAGAAGCGTATTGTTTGGGGGGGAGGGGCGATGGGTGGATCGCCCCCTCCTTGGATATTTTTGGCTGTGAATTTTTAATCTCGACTATAACCTATAAACAATAAAATAATATAGTACTTATAACCATGTTATTTATTATTTCTTGGGTAGTTTTACCAACATTATCTAAAAGTAGTGATAATGATATAACTAGGGCAATTGTTTGTATATAATACATATAAAGGAATATCAATGTGGATGTTCAAATAGTAGTCATCATAGATTGGTTTGTAGGAGTAAAATAGATAATAAAATCTATAGGCGTTATCTATAAATTGTTGATGAAGTTAAACTGTGATAATACCAGTTATTTGTCATGTTTTTATGTACTTGATACTTGATACTTGTACTATTATACAATATACTATGTTTTTATGTACTTAGTATATTGTATGATATGGTAAAATATGTTATTGAATGTTTTTGTAGGATTTTGTAGGAGAACCATTAAGGTAGTAGGAGTGATGTAAAGGTGAAGTACTATACAAGTGGTAAATGCAAATTAAGTTTTTCTTATGTTTTCCTTACAGATACATATACTTATTCCATCTGTAAACAGTGCCATTTTGGATAAGTAATCTCAACAAGAAATATGAAAATAATTACTGTTTTATTAGTAATTTTTTTTGTTTCTTATGCAATTTCAACTGATGATCAATTTCCAAAAGATTTTATGTTTGGTGTTTCAACTGCTGCCTATCAAGTAGAAGGTGCTTGGAAAGATGATGGTAAACGAAAAAAAAATTTATTCAATACCTAGTGTAAATAGGCTGTAAAATGAAGATATAATGCGAGAAATAACTTATTTTCTGTTCGATATTTTAGATTCTGAGTGTAGCGAAAAATATATTGGTTTTACAATGGTGTTCATTATTTTTATTTTTTTTTCATGCTGTGACAAACATTTCTACCAGAAATATTGCTTTGATATGCAAGTGTGGCACCATTTCTGAAAGAAAATATTGTCTATATCAGTGTTCGGCAACCTTATTGTACTCTGGGGTCGCATTCAAAAATTTAAAAAGTTTTGCGGGCCATGTTGGACAAAAATAAACATGTTTAATCTTATTTTAAAAATTAAAAATGTTTAATAGTTTAATTAATATGCAAAAATATTAATATTTGTCAGTTATAAATTAAAGAATAATGTACTACAACACTAAAATGGGAGGGGGGATAGTAAGGGTAGAACTAACTCAAACAAGAATATAAATGTCTCTCCTTTAGAGTTTAGGCATTAACTTTTCCTATTAGAGGAAGTATTATTGAGCATTGTGATTAGAGATTTAATAAAGGTTACCTGTCCTTAAAATTTAAATACAATCGTACCTACAAGGAACACAACTGTTCTTCTGAAATTATTCCTAATTGATTATACAGATCTAGGTGTTGTAAACTGTATAATTGTGTGTCTATCACTGAATATTTACCACACCAAGAATTTAGATGAAATATAATTAATTGACACTAATAAAGAAAATAATAAAATTTTGTTTTATATACGTATAATACGAATGCAGTGTAGAGACAACTATACGCGAATGAAATTACTATCAGCTTCCAGAATACTGCCGGCCTATGTTTACACTAATCAAATTATCTAATTGAAGATCTAATAAATATATATCATTTTGAACACGTTAACAATTATCTTTACCTCTCATCCTCTTCAAAGTACTAACGACAGCCATTTTGATATGATTATTGATAATATATTCAATTAAGTTTCATAATTTTGAAAATTAAAGCAGGCCGCTGGTGGCCAACCACAGGTCTAGATGGTATTTTAAGTAAGTCAGTTTTTGATTTTCCAAGCGGTTCTTATAACATCTGAGAAAACCTAGGATAAAACGTAAAAAAACCAGGAAAATTTACGAAAATAATGCTTTTATTATTTTTAATTTTGTTTTTTATTGTAATTCATTATGAGTTATGAGTTGATGTTTCGAGACATTTAGCACACAAAAAACGCATTATAAGTGGAACTTAAAAATCGAATTAGAAAATAACTAAAAGTAGAAATAACGAAGCACTAGACGTAATAAAACTATAAACGACTAACTCTGGTGAAATCCAGATATGAACTGATATTCAGTTAAAAATATTCGTAGAAACTTGAAATTTAGACAGAAACATTCTATTTACTTTTTTTAGACGTGGTAAAACTTTCAGAACATTTGAGCCATTTGAAGACATTTTAATTTTGCTAGTTTTTTACGTAATATTTATTCGGTAGGTACTGTGTGGATAAAACTGACCAAACAGAAATGCTTAAAAATTTGATTAGAGGTTTATTATAAGTCATACATAGTGGTAAAAAAAAAATTCAGTTTAGTTTTAGAGTTTTAAAATCAAATTTTAACGTAAATCGTAAATATTATGGTCTTTCAAAACATGTATAACCAAACTTCGCTCCAAATCGTTTTTCGTTATCGATGATTTATTGTTGGTTACAGGTATAAGTTAAATAACTTAATATATATCCCACCTTCCCCAATACCCAACTACAACAGTGGGCACACCCATCCCCAGTATCAGTTCTTTTTTTTTTGCATTTGCATTTGCTATCTTCTTCCATATTTTAATTACTTAATGTCATCACGAATGTGTAATAAATTCAAACCAGTTAGTCTATTTTTGTCCATTTTATTCACGGTCTTAACCATGTTTTAATCTATGAATTAAAAACAATAAGGAAACATGCAAGCATTTTTGTTGAAATTCAGTTAAAAGTATTATACAGACTTATATAGACGATTATATTAGACTTTAGGGATTTCACATTTGGACAAAAAACTTATATTTACCTTTTCTAGACGTGGAGAAATTTTCAAACAATTTTAGCCACTTTTGAGCTACGAAAAATTATTAAAAATTAATGATTTGTGGTTTTTTTTAAAAATTATTACTAAAAAACACCCCGGAGGTTAAATGGCCCAACATGTACCTATGAGTAAAGTACATTTAAATACACAATTAATATGAGTCTAAATTGTTTTCCAATATGCTTTGTCTATAAATGAAAGTTAAAGAATTTAAAGATTTTACTCATAAACCTAATTATACCTTACCCTCTCCACCCCACCAAACACCATCTGAAATTGATTTTTTTTTCAAATTCAGAACCCCCCTCCCGAAAAGAAATCTTGGTTGCGCCACTGTTTTTAATTAATGGATATTTAAATTTTTATATTTATAAACACTTAACGTAATAAGGTACTTATTAATTAGACTTATCTACTCATATAAGAATATTTTATAATAAATACTGTTAGTTAACAGAGCCCTACTTAAGAATTTTTAGGCCCAGAGCTAATTTTTCGATAAGATTCTTAAATTAAATTATAAATTCAATTTTTTTTTGGTATATCGTTTTATTTTATTCAATTTATTTCTCAAGGTTATAAATAAATTGTTGAAATCGTGAAAATATATTTTTTGATGATATAATTAAATGCTTCTATGAAAAAAAAAAGAAAAACTGACATTTTATTATAATTCTGAGCAAAGTGAGGAATGTATTATTTTTACAGCAATGTTTTTTTTTCTGTTATCAACTTTTCTACTAAAAATCTTGCTCCAATTTTCCTGTGTATCCCTTTTTCTGAGAAAAAATTTGACTGGGATGGTACTTTAAAGAGGTATTTTTTTTTTTTTTGATATTTCTAAGGGGTTTCTCTAATAAATAGGAAATAATAGGAAAACGTAAGAAATGTATTATTTTCGAATTATAAATATTACAGCCTTTTAAAACATGTCCAACCGACCCTGCTAAAAATTGTTTCTGTTAAGAATTGCACCTACAACAGTGTGAAGCATATTCGTTTTTTTTATTTGTATTATTTTCAACTGTATCATCCGGGAATGTTTT
Organism: Cinara cedri; assembly: GCA_902439185.1. Classification (NCBI taxonomy): domain Eukaryota; kingdom Metazoa; phylum Arthropoda; class Insecta; order Hemiptera; family Aphididae; genus Cinara; species Cinara cedri. The sequence goes on from CABPRJ010000494.1 coordinate 96,919, forward strand.
TTTTCTTACTCGATTTTCCTTATCATCAGTGTTATATAAAATGTTTATTGATCATTTATTTTTTTTTTTCGAAATTCACGATTTCCCAAATTTATCTTAATAAAATTTTTTATCAATTACTGATTAAATAATTAAGAATTCTGTCATAAGTTTTATTTTTAGTAAATATTTTGTACTTTAACAAATTTAAACAAAAATAACTTTAATACCAAATTTATGCATGGTGGCCCCTCATTATGTTTAAGCCCGGGGCTGCTACTCCCTAGCCCTAATTCTTCTAAGCAGGGCTCTGTTAATTAAACACGGACACACATGTATACTCAATTATTTTTATTTTAGGAAAAGGAGAAAGTATTTGGGATCGTTTGGTTCATGAACATCCTGAGGTTATAAAATGTGGTAGTAATGCAGATATTGCTTGCAATTCTTACTATAAGTATAAAGAAGACATTGAGCTAACAAAAAAATTAAATGTAAACATATAGGTCCTATATGTATGTATATATATATATATATATATGTATGTGTGTATATGCATATATATATATATATATTTAATAATTTATGTAGCAATAATCTTATAATATTTTTTTTTATCTTAGGCAAAAGTTTTTCGTTTTTCAATAGCATGGACTCGAATAGCACCAAACGGAGACGTGAGCACTTTGAACCCCAAAGGAATAGATCACTATAATTGTGTCATTAATGAAATTATTGCCAATGGTCTTACTCCAATGGCTAGTATAGTTTGTACATAAATTATTGGTAAAAATCATTGTTTCTATGATTTCATTTAAAATTTACAGGCAACAATTTATCATTGGGATCTTCCACAATATCTTCAAGAACTTGGTGGTTGGACCAATCCCATCATGTCAGATTATTTAAGAGAATATGCTAGAGTTGTATTCACTTATTATGGAGATAGAGTAATAGATACGACTAATCAATATTTTATTTTATTTTTATTTTGTTTTACTTAAACAATATCAGGGCCCAGAAACAATAGTAAATAGTATAAAACAATACGATAATTGATTAGTTTGACTTAGTTTTAGATTTGAGTGAAGTTTTTATGTTTTAGAGTTTATAGTTCATTAAGTTTGAAATGTTTAGAATTTTCAGTAAAAATGAAATCACGGATGAAACACAGAAGGAATGTATTCTGTTATTTTTATTATGTATGAATATCGATATTGGATACAAATGCATTCAGCATTGTTAATAATATAAACCTCTTTCCTCTCGTAATTACACCTCTAGAAAAAGTTTTGAATATATGAGAATGTTTTCAAATTAATTATAAAACTATACGTTTAGTACATTTTTTTATTAAAGTAAGAGAAGGTGCTAAAAATTCAATTTGCCAAATAAATTTAAAATTTATATACTTGTTAACTTTTTGAATGACGTTTTGAGTCAAATTGATCATTTAATTATTTTATTACAATTAAAGAGCCAAATAATAGACGTTTATGTAGCATTATAAATAGACTAATTCGATAAATTAAAGAAATCAGAAAACCGGATTTAATAAATCATTAGATGAAGCGAAAAATATGGCAGGATGTCTAAATATCTCATCAGCATTTAAAGATAAGTGTAAACGTAAGATTCCAAGTAAAAATGTATGTAAAGCTGACGATGAAAAAACAGTAACAGAAGTCAATATTTTAAAAATTCAGTGTTTGCAATCGTTAGATTCAATTTTAACTAGTGTAAGTTTGAGATTTGAAAAAATGTCAGAAATTACAGCAGACTTCAATTTTTTTAACTGGAAATTGTTTAAAAGTAATACTATCCGAAGAAATAAAAATTTGGATTAATGATTTGGCGCTTAAGTATGAAATTGATATAGATAGCTCTGAGTTCTTTTTCAAGTTATCATTTGATGACGTTATCGATGATTTTGATTCAATGAAGGAAAGAAAAGCGAAATTTTAAAAAGTGAAATTAATAATTATTTATTCAAATTTAGTAAAATAAAAGGTTAAACTTATTTTTAGAGCAATTTCTTATATTTACTATAATAAATAAATTATAAGCCATAATAAAACGGAGCATTTTTTTTTTCTAATAATGAGTTTTATGATAGTAAAAAAAACAAATTTGGTTTTCGAAGCGCAAATTTGGTTCATTACCAGAGACGTTATTGGTTCTTGCTACGGCCCTGGTCATACTAAGTTCGTGTTGGGGCCAAAATTGTTTAATTGTATAGTAATAAAAATTATAATAATGTATATGAAGTTTTTAGTTACCTGAAAAGTAAAGACAATGCAGGATATATAACATTAAATATATGACATTCAATATTTTATATGAATTTGTTTCATTTTCTATTTATTTTAGGTAAAATATTGGATAACAATCAATGAACCATTGCAGACTTGTAAAGGCTATGGTTCTAAACTGTATGCGCCATATTTAAATTTAAATAATACTGGTTATTATTGGGCAGCCTATACACAAATTCTTGGGCATGCTAAAGTGTATAGGCTATACGAAGAGGAATTCAAATCTAAACAACAAGGTACGAACTATATCTATCTTCTATATTATATACATGAAAAAAGAAGAAACTGACTGACTTAACTTGACTGAATGACATAGCAATGCATAATCTAAACAGTTGTCTAAAAACTTAATAATATTGTACAGAGGTTCGTTTTTCAAACGACTATGTTAGTTTTTGTATAATATGTGTGTAGAAGAAGTATATTTTTAAAAGAAAATAATTGCACACTTTTATGATACCCTATAAGAATAAACTATATTCACATATTATATACATCTATATCTTATTTATCTTTCATGCACTCCGTAGAATGGGCCTTATAAAGTCTACTTGAAGAAAGTAACGGATAACAACTTTAATATTGATATCAAATGTGTAGACAAATATTCATTAAAATTTAGAAATATTATATTTTTTGATTAGGTCAAGTTAGTATTTCAGTAGACGGAGTATGGTATATGCCAAAAGATGCTTCTTCATTTGACGATATGTGCACTGCTGAAAGAGCTAATCAATTTGAAGTAAATATGCATTTAATTAACTTAATATATTATAATAAAGTCAAGCAATTTAATATTTATGGTTTATTATATGTAATTTTATCAAATATAAAAATGTTTGTTTTTTTTTTTTTTTTTTAGAGAGGAATATTTAGCCATCCTATATACATAGGAGATTTTCCTCCTGTAGTGAGGGAGTGGGTTGATAAAAAATCTAAAAAAGAAGGGAGACCGTGGTCTACACTGCCAAAGTTTACAAAAGATGAAATTATACTAATCAAAGGTTTTGTCTTTTTAATTTTAATGTTTTTATATTACGACTAAAGTATAAATAACTTGTTTCACCACCTAGCTATTACAATATAAACACATAATATGCAAGTGGTTTTTGTGTTTTATAGGCACAGCAGATTTTTATGCAATGAATCATTATTCTAGCCGTTTGGTAACTCGAGGTATAGATCCAAATCCTCAAAAATTTAATGTGGATGCTGAATATATTACTTCTGTGGATCCATCATGGCCAACATCTCCTTTTGCACCGTGGATTTATGTAACAGTTTATTTAATTTCAACGTTAAGAGTTCTTATTCATTTATACATTGTAGGTAGTACCCAGTGGACTTAGGCAGCTTTTGGTATGGTTAAAAAATCAATATGGAAATCCACCACTAGTAATTACTGAAAATGGTTATGGTGACAATGGAGTACTCAATGACTTGGATAGAATTAATTACTTAAAAGTACATTTACAAGTGTATTTAGTTAAACTAATCTATATTAAACATTTGATTTATTAATTTAAGTTTAATCACAAATATTTTTTGTTTTAGGGTTATTTAGATGCCACGTTACAAGCAATAAAGGTTGATAAATGTAATGTTATAGGGTATACAGTATGGTCATTATTGGATAATTTTGAATGGATGAATGCTTATACGTAAGATTTATGATATCAAATAAATAATTTAAATAACGCATGTGGTTTATTTGAAGGGATCAGTTTTGAAATAAAAATATTAATTTAATTGTGTTAAACATGAAAAAATATATGTGTAGTATTTTAGATTCAGTGTAGTAATGAAAATATTGAAGTATTATCTCTTTATTTTAATTTAAATGTTTTCATTAACCTAAAGTTCTTATTACAAGATAGTGTTTTTATTAAAGAATAATTTATATTTGAAAATTAATGACAACAAAAAAATGTCTTATAAAGTACATGTGTCTCCAAGTATTTAATTAAAAAATGTAATACCTATAACATGTTTTGAGCAGTATAATATACAAAATTATATGTGTGCATTTATTTTCAGAATTCATTTTGGACTTGTTAGTGTAAATTTTAGTGATCCTGAAAGACCTCGAATTACAAAAGAATCTTATAAGTTTTTCCAAAATGTTGTAACTACAAGAAAATTGGCATAAGTATTTGTAAAAATATATCCTCGAATCAAGAGAAAATCATTTTTAAAATCTCATTTTTTTTTATAAATGTGTATTACTTTTATATTCCAAAGTAAATTACCATTTTAATAATTTCATTATACAGGTTATTAAACGTATAACATATTTTGTTTTTTTCCGAACTAATTATGATGGACTATCCTTAATAACTGGAAAAAAATAAACTCTGTCTATATATATATATACAATAGATATTAGTGAGTGTTTAATAGCTTGTACCTAATATCTACTTCACATAGGTAACCCTATACAAGCTCATACTACCTATGTAGAATTATTATTAAAATAATAATAATTAAAAAAATTAAATTATAATACCTTTCAATATGGTGAAAAAATAGTGGCTAATTAATCAAATCGTTTACATACAGGTGCACATCATGTCATCGTATCTGTTCAAATGATTGGTGTGTCGTTTGTACAATTTTGTAAATATTTATTGTTAATTATTTTTAAATTTGAAAAATTATACATTATGATTATTCAAATATTTATTGTTTAATTAAAAGAATTTAATTTAACCTATAAGTCCTATTAGAACCTAAATTATAACCTTAACAAAAATATAAAGGTATTCAAAAATTAAAACAAAAACGTGTCTCATAAAATATATAATACGTATTTCCATTTTACAAATTAAAAATGTTGTGTGCCAAATATCAAGCGATATGAATTTATTTATATACTTCTTTTTGTCATCTTATTTTTCACATCATCATTTTACTGATCCTCATAAAACTCGTACTCCAAAAGCATATTATACATTTTTCAAGAATTTTGTATCCACGAGACAATTACCATAAAATAGAAAAATTAGTTTTCCAGAATTATGAAAAAACAACTTTGAAATTATATTTTATTCATAAAGAATAATGTATAGGTATTTTATTTTAAAAATATGTTCTCACAATTTCTTCTGAAATATTTTGAATGATTTATTTAAAACATATTCTCCATTATGAATAAAATATAATTATAGGAAATTATTGAGGAAATATGTTTTTTTTCATTTTGAAGGATAAGGTACCTATATTATTTTAGATATTCTGTTTATCCGAATAACGGATGAGTGGTAATTGTATTCTGTTGTAAATTTACTAATTATAAATACAGTTTTATTTCAACTTAATTAGGATTGATAGTGAAGAGTGTAGGTATACGACGTAGGTACATAAAGGTATGTAGTAATATACCTTAATAGGAACACCACTGTACCTACTTATATAAAAAGCAAAATGTGTCCATTTGTTTGTACTTAATGATTATTCTCTTATATCTTAAACGTAAATTGGAGTGTTTAGGTTGAAATTAAAATTTAAACAAAATTTAAAGGCAAATATATTTTCGAGAATTATATGTAGCTATTTCCTCAAAAAAATATACTGTCATTAAATTTTACATTTTTCAAACAGTTTTATCCTTTAAATTTTGTTGTTTGTGGTTAAACTCTAATTTCAATCTAAATTCCACAACTAATGTTTTAAGTAACTTAATTTTGCTACCTATATCGTGTGTTAGTACCTAAGATGGAAATAATACGTCATGTGCATTTAGTTAATTATTAAACCCAGTTATAATAATTAGTTAATTAATATTACCCACATTTAACAGAGGGGCTAATCCCCCTGATAATACCAGAATTAAACACTGCAAATGCGGTTAACTATATAGATGTACCTACCTATAAGGACACATCCTACATATGTATAATGTATTCTTTACAAATAAGTACTGAAATGTACTTATAATTATAGTAAATACATTTTTGTTTATATATTTATTTACGAGAATTAACCATTTTAATAATTTTGTTTTTACTTTATAATTTACTTATAATTGTTGTAGTGAATTCAGTTTCTTAAATTGTATTGTGGTTACATTCAACTTAATGAGTGCAATTAACCTACAGTAAATATTGTCTGTTGATCTTTAATCATTTTATATAGGTACCTAATTTATATTTCAGTATATTTATAACTCAAGTGTGTATTATTTTTAGGTAGGTACTTAGACAATGATGATTTTTTCAATGTTAACTACGTAATAAAATATTGGTTAAGGTTTAATCACTAGTCATTTCAAGACTGTTAATACTCTTCATTTATGACGGGCATACATCTAATTAGTTTGTTATAATAATTATATTCTATAGACTAAATGGATTGTCCTTGTTATCATGTAATCACTGAGATCATAGATATGTTATATAGCAGTGCTGAGATTTTCAAATATTACTTTGGATAAAGTTATCGAAGATTTATGTTTAAAAATAAAGGAAGTTAGCATTATTTATTACATTAATTACTATTACATATTATATTAAATTAAGTGCTTACCTACTCAACAAACAATTATTTTATACATCCCCCCTAAAGGAAATATTACATACGCCCTTGTAGTAGGTATATGTATGCAATTATTAATAAATAGTGACCGGATTTATGTGAAAATGCATATATGTATTGGAATAAGCTTTTTGAAATCTGATGAGCATTATCCCCGATTTAGATCATTCTTATTAAAATAATACTCTTTTTATTTTGCATATTTGTAGTTGTATAGTGCATTTTATTATTTATAGCGCATATTTTCCTTTTTTGTCGTATTTTCACGTGTCTGTAACCACGTTTGAACACATTAAGGAACTTCTGATTATCCAATGCAATAAGGAAAAATATGAATTCAATTTTTGAAGACGAAGACGACAAAATACTTTCAAAGCTTTTTTAAACTTTTTTTAATACCGTATTAATTAATACTTGTTTTTACATAATTTTACATAATACATTTACATATACATACATTTTACATAATTTTAAACAAAATTTTAAGTTCATAATTAAGTACATATTTAAAAATAAATACATATTTTATAGCATATTTGAGGATTTTTCGTACATATAAATCCGGTCCCTTTTAATAAACATTCAAAATGATTTTATGTGTCTACAAAAACAATTGTATAAATTATTACAAAAAAATGAAAATCAAATAATATATATTTACTTACTTATCTTATAATAATTATAAGATAAGTATATATTATGCAATTGAAAAACTAAAGTATCCATAGGTAGGTATGTACTTATAAATATAAGTAAAAAGTAAATATCTAATTTAATTTTAGAGCTTTATAAGTATCTAATACTAAAACACTCAAATCAATAATTATTCAAAAGTTGATAAATTAGACATAGATTATCTTTTGACTAATATTAAAATAATAGAATATTAAGTGATAATATTGTAGTATTTTCGTTGTGCAGATCAAATATTGCTTCTGTCAAAAATTAGTAAATACATTGTTTTCTATTATTCCCTGAGTCTAATTTTATATTGATTTTTATTGGTACATAGATATACCAATGACAAGTCTTACTGAAAAAGTACATTTTGTGTTCACTTTGACTATATTTATGTTAACATATGTGAAGAATAGATATGAAAACCTGAATATATTATATAGCACACATGTTTATACATTCTTGTCTATGCATATAGTTAGTATTTTTTTTTATGTATAATTATATTTACTGGATAAAATGGGAATGTTTCATGTTTAGGTTTTAATCAATCACAATGTATAATTTAAATTATTGATCCAGTTGAAATATGTAGGTAGTTAGGTAATTATTTACACTCTTAGGTAGATAAATGACAATGAAATTTATAAAAATGCATTATTTCTAAAAGCCTAAATTCATTTACAGTTTTGATTGTAATTTAATGACATATTGACTTTTTTAAATAAAGGAATCAATTGAGTCGAAAATTTGTGTGTCATTTTGAAAAAAATATGTTCCAAAAGTAAAAATCTACGTAGGTAGGTAGTAGGTACAAGGTATTTTTAATAACAATACATATCTACTGCCTATACAGTTATAACTATATACATCATAGAAGAATGCAAAAAGTCTTTCCTTATAATATATGTTCCTATGTACTGGCACTTTTTTAATTCATTCATGCCCGGTCATGGGTACATATTATTTCCATTTGTTAGAAGCTAATACATATAGTATATAGTACACATAGGTGGATTCACATTTATTTCGGATAAAAATGAATAATAATTTGCACAATTATAATTCATAAATAAAGTTCTTTATTAATTTGTAACTTGTGAAACACAGAAAAAAAATTTGTAAACTTGATAAACCAATATTACACAAACAATAAAAATATAGGTACATTTATTGTTTGAACCATAAATACATTTAGAATATTTATTTTATTATTAGGGTTAATATCAGTAAGGTAACATAAGAAGGCTGAAAAAGTCCCTGAAACCAATCAAAATGTCTTGGTACCGCCAATATCTATAATATACTAATATAATAATTAATAATAATATAATTTTGAATACAATAATGCACAAATAATATACAAGGGTGTATTATAATTTTGAAAATGTTGGTGTTTTATCTTTGGTTGCTACTGCCATGGAAGCTTTCACAAAATCTTCACTTTGTAATAAGATTTGATTCCAATCTCCCTGTAAATAGAATACAATATAATAATAATAATAATAATAATTTATTTTAATAATCATTTAACAGAGATGTCGAGAACTTTTTTTTATTCTGCCTCCTCCCACTAAAATTTCACCATGATAGGTATAACCTATTAACCTATTAATATAATTTTGTTTTTAATTCTCGAAATTTGTGTGTTAATGTTAAATAGAAAATAATATGTTTTCATAGCGTGGCTAAAAATTTATAAAATGGTGTTTGGTTAACATATGGGTTATAATGTGTGAAGTGAATGATTGCCAACATCAAGTTTGGTTAAACTCAACTGATTCTTTGGGTTTTGCCTTTTATGTGTAACCTTCAAAGATTCTTCTAAGTTATAATAATGCTTTTGGAAAATATCAGTTTTAAAGAAAACTAAGTGCATACAAGAAATACAATTATTTTTTTTTATTTGAACAAATATTTGTATAAGTGTATTATAACAATGCCCTACCAAATATGTTAATGCCTGTGAAAAGTATTTTAAACACAAAACCTTTTATTATAGAAATATTATTCAGTTTTAATCCATTTATTTTTAAATTAATATTACGAATAATGTTTTCATGTTTTACAATTACCATTAAAATATTCAAATTTATGTGTATCCTATAAACTTAACATAAATATTAAAGAATAAAAACAAATGTGGTTAAACCATTTGTTTTTAATTTGTAAACTTTTCTTTCTGAAGGTACTCACACACTGAATGAACGATTTTTACTGCTGCCACTGACAGTTTTCAGTTTTTCTTATAATTTTTTTGAAAATTACTTTCTTCAAAATGTGAATACACCAGACTGCTACCAATACAAGAGTGGTTGACTAAATTACCACTTCTACCACTAACCACCACCACAGGGACAGTGTGTGAGCACCTTAATTACCTATTATAATTTAATATTTTTCAATGTCATTTGAGTAGCTATTTTTTTAAATATTATTTTACCGATTTTGTTATAATATAACATACAAAATTTTATAATTTAAAATGAAAATGTTGACTTACAATATGATTCAATCCATCTTGAACTGTATGGTCGCGTGAATATATAATACTTCTTTTAGTCATTTGAACTCCTACAGGACTTTTAATAGCAATGTTTGAGGCTATGTTCATAACATGTTCTAGCATACTAAATATAAATCATGTTCATTTAAAACTTTTAGAAATACAAAATAATATTATTATATATGTTTATTTTTATACATTTCAATAACCTTATCAATATATTAAATATAAAATACAAGAAAGTAATTTATTATAAATGTATAAATAACAGTGATGTGACATAAATCCGAATTAAAAAAATCTGGATTTCAGATTTCAAAATCCGAAAATTGTCTAGTTGGTACTTTAAAGAAGTAACGTGTTGATTCGTTCATAATTATAATTGATATTGTATTAAACTTAAAACAATTACCTACACATTAAAATATAATTATTATAAAAAAATAAGTAAACAGAATTAATAACACCTATTATAATTAGTATTACTATACACAATAATTACCTATGAATAGTTTATATTTCATAATATAATGTTGATATTTTTGGATTTTTTTTTCCAAAATCCGAAAATCCAGATTTTTCCCACCACTAATACCTAATTATATAGATAGTTTACTCAGTTTTTAAAAATAATAAGATTGAAAATTACCTTTCTTTGGTATTATAAATTCGACTCACAAAACCAATTTCTTTGGCCTCTGAAGAGTCAAATTTACGAGCAGTAAATGCTAATTCATTGAATGTACTCATATTACCAATAATTTTTGGCATTCTTTGAAGTGTACCAACATCAGCTGCCATTCCTATTAAATGCATTTAAATATTCTAAATATCTATGTAAATGTAAAACAATTTTGAGTCCAGCATCATTAAATACTTTGGTAAATTTAAATTTAAAATTGTAAGTAATGGATTGCCATCAAGCTACATAACAGCTATCTTTGATCCAATAACCTCCTAACCACAGATTGACGACTGATAATCTCCCAATAAAAAATTTCAATTTCAGTAGTAAAACCAACTAAATCCATCATATTATTTGATGTTACTATATAGAATAGTGCCAGAATAGTTAGTGGTTTTAGGTTCAGTTTAAGGACTACAACACAACTACTTTTCACATGCTAACAGCCACCCATCTATGATACAACAACCATTGGCTTTTTATATCTTAGTATAGCAATTCCCAACCTTTATTTCTTCTGTACCCCTAAATTTAATATTTTACTAGATTGTTATAACAATTATTATAACTTATTATAACCCTTTATTATAACTTTTACAATTTTTTTCACATAACTACTCTTAAAATGTTTTAACAAAAAATAATAATAATATAATATAATGTAATAATATATATTTTTATATTTTGTAGTAAGACACACAAAAAAGAAATGAATTATTTTACTTATTAAATAAATAAAAAATTGTACTATACAAATTTAGTGAGATTCTTGACCTTATTTCAAATTACATTGTTTTTAAAATTAGATTCAAATGATGTAAGACAAAAACCTAAATAAAGAACTGAATTCAATTTATTTCTATACCTATTTTTAATAAAGATGCACGAAGAAACCATGTCCGTACTAGTAAAAGGCAATAGGAACTCAATTGTCTTGTCAGAGAGTCGCTCTTATTTGTTTCTATCCAAAAAATAATAAGTTGTTTTCTATTAAACTCCCTTTTTAAATAGATAAATTTCAATTTATGAAAGGAATAGTTTTAAAATTTTAAATAAAACAAATTCAACATTTTTTCGCCAAAACCCAATTTTTTTCATACACTACTAGGGTAACTAACAAGGTTGAGAACCACTGTCTTAGTAAACTAATTCAAGTTTTGAAAATCCTATGTGAAATGTGGATGCCTTTACATAACCTACATTAGGGTTGGGGTGAGATGCAATGATTTTTAAAATTTTTCCCACTATTTATTTTTACTTATAGATTACATTAAAAATTTAGAAAACTGTTCTTTTGAAAATACATTTGAAGATTGAAATATTAGGGCATTTTTATTACTCAAGAAAAAAACCACTACTATAATTATGAAACTAATATTTCTGCTCAAAATTGTATAACTATATAAGAGTTATGTTCAAAAATTTCCAGGATTATTTGAATTGTGTGCTAATGGAGTGTCCAAGAGCAGTAAAATTGATAACACTCGCTTCTGTGACTTCTCTTGAGTGCATTTGTATTTTATAGATTATCTATAGCTTTCTTTGTTTTTTAATAAATTCAAAATAACTTTATTGGGGGAGTTGGTTGAAGAAAATTTTTCTTTCATTTTGATTATTTTTTTAATAAAATGTCAAAAAGTTTTATTATCATTCACCATACCAAAAAGTTCCTGATAAAACAGAACTTGGTTTTGTTTTCAAACTTTAACATTTTCAAGAAAAACTTTACTCAGCACATCTGAGTTTTTCAGCTACAATTTTTTGACATAAGCCATTCTTCTACCGACAATGAAGAAAAAAAATCTCTAAACCCCCCCCCCCCCCAACCACAATAAAAAATTATTTTTTAGGATTTATTACAAAATTGCCAAATGTCCAAAAAATATTTTTTTAATGTCATCAAAACAAAAAAAAATTACAGAGTAGTGCAGTGGTACAAAATCTCACTCCCCCCTTCTTAAATTAGATGTTTTCAATTTTACTGATTGTAAACTAACATAATTATTTTAAACATATGCGCTCAATGTGCCCTATTAATCCTACTGCTCTCGAAGGCTATTGGTATGTAATTCAAACAATCCTAGAGCTTTTTGAACACACCTTATGATAGAGTTACTTAATTGATCATAATCAAACAATGATTGTATATACAAGGTATTCCAGACAAAAATGGCTAACTTAAATTATGGCTATAAGAATAAGTTATTTAATATATTTTTTTTTTTTTGTATGTCAAAACTCTTTTATGGGTTTTATTTGTAAAATATCTATAACAAAATAAAAATAAACTGCAAAAGAGAATTTCTTACAAAATAAGGAGTTACTTGATTTTTTTTCAAAAATTATCTTTATCACCACTTTTTTTGGGTTATCATATCTAAAATCCTATTTTTGGTATGACATCTGTACTTTTGTCAGAGATTTCAATTGAATAATTTTTTATTTAAGCACCAATTAAATCATCCTACCGAAAAAATACAATTAAATTAATCAAATTAAAGAAATTATCTGTTGTTGTTCACTTTTATTTTGTATAGATATTTTACAAATAAAATGGGTAAAACCAAAGTTTTGACATTAATAAAATAATAATTAAAAAAAATATTCTTACAGCTATATATTATAGAGTAACTCCCCATAAAGTCTGCCATTCTTTTCTGGAACACCCTATAGAATTTTATTAAAAGTAAAATACGAATGTATTAATTTAAAAATGTATTGAGATACAGGTGTCCCAAAAAGATATACCCATTGCAATTTTTCCTAAGATAATAAATAAAGATAATAAAATTCTGGTCTTTTCATATTACTCAATGGGATAAGGAATATAAATATTTATAAAGTAATTAAATTTTTGTGTAATGGTAAAAAAACTAAAAAATATCTTTTTATTTTACTATCTTTGAAAATTGTTTAGTTTATTATTTTGGAAATTTTAATGTATCAACTTTTTATTTTAATTATATTTATAATTTTTTTAAAGCTCAGAGAAAAAAACCTATAGCTATGCAGCAGGCTGTAAATGCATTCGCTAATTGATTATTATTAATATGGTTAATACAACAGTAACTTTTATCTCTGAACTTTAAAAAATTATTAAAATTCACAAATTTAATGAAAATAAAAGTTGATACATCAAAATTTTTAAAAAAAATAAACTATAGAATAGCCATCTTCAAATTTTTCAAAATTCAAAAATAATAAAATAGTTATTTCTTAAGTTTTTTACTTTAATATAAAACATTAATTGAAATATAAATATTTTTTGTATACATGATCCTTTTAATACATTAAAAAAAAAAAAAAAAAAAAAAAAAACAAAATTTGATTACTTTATTATCCCGAAATATTATAATGATATATATTTGTAGGACATTAATTGTTTAAAATTATTTTTACAAACCAATTTCAGTTTCTTTTATTTGAAACCAGGCATCTTGTGTACAATATCTTATATCTGCTGCAGATATTAAATCAACACCCCCTCCAATGCAACCACCATGAATAGATGTCAACACAGGTTTATCACACTGAAAATTTAAATTACAATTTGATTATTGAAAAAAATAATATTTTAAAATTATACCATTGTTGCTAAATAAAAAAAACTATATTATTAATGTACACATGCTAATTCATTGTAGTATAAATGCCTTGTTCATTTCAAGTTAAATAGGGGTTAACCAATGTATATTTAAAAAAACATCACCATTGGTCAATATTATCAAAAAAAAAAAAAAAGTTATAATTGTTATTGAATTTCATATGAAATTTCTTGCAAATAAAAAAAAAAAACTGATACTGGGGGAACAGGTACCATCACTAATATAGGTGGTTAATGGAAAAAGTGGGATACGTAAAACTACTTAATTTATAATTGTAAACAATGATAAACCATTGATAACAAAAAATGATTCCGAGTGAAATTCAGTTAAATATGTTTTGAAATTATCTTAATTTTTTAGATAAGAAAAAATACTACATTATGTTAAATTTTTTATTTTTGACCACTAAATAGAACTTATAATGAACCTCTTGTCAAATTTTCGAACATTTTTGTTTAATTTAATAATTAATCCACAGAATACCAAATAAAAATTATATAAAAACTCACAATATTAAAATTTATATATATAGCTCAAAAATGGATTAAATATTTTGTAAATTTTACCAAGTCTAGAAAAATCAAAAATATTTGTCAAATTTTAAGTTTATGGATTTTTTCAATTCAATTTTAACAAAAAACAAAATTGAAAATAATAAAATAATTATTATTGTACATTTTCCTGGTCTTTCTGTTTTTTTTGTTTTGCTCAATTAAAAAAAAAAAAAAAATAACAGAAAATCGATGACAATATTCTAACTCATGAATTACATTAAAACTTGAATGAAATATGTCTCTTGTTGTTTTGAGCATTGGAGCAATATTTCTGGTAGAAAATAGCATGCATACAAATTTAAAATAATTGTTTGTTTGGTTTTTCATAATTAATTTATTTCCAAAGTATTATGAAAAATGATTGGAAAATCAAGAAATGACCTTCCATTGGCACAAACTATATAACATTTCTTTCAAAAAAGGTTCTATATTCTACACATTGGAGCAAGATTTCTGATAGAAAAGTTATTCACACATAGGAAAAACAAAATACATACATAGTAAAAATTAAAACCCAAAAGTCATAAAAGGCCAATAACAAATCTAGGTATCTGTCACTCATTGAATGTTCTCTAAATGGTGTGTGGGGTCAAAAAAGCTGGAGATTACTGATTTATTTAATAATTGCTGCACATTTTTCCCAAACTATGTCCAAACTAAGTTTTATCTTTGATATATATTTTTTTTTTTTTTATAGTGGAATTTCCATAATAATATGATTAGAGGCTTTGGCTTAAAACTGATTTAAAACAATTATGGCATCATTTTAATGCATTACTAATTCTACACAAATCATGCACAACTAGCGATTAACAATTCCAAACAGAAATTTTACTTTTTCAAGAGCTGTCAGACAATCTTGATAAGTTTTAATAAAAGTTCGTAAAATTTTTGATTTTCTTGCAATATCATCATGTTTTGAAATTTCTTCTCCAAGATTCATCATGTCGTATAAATCAATTCCTATTAAATAAAAATTGAATTATTACTCATTATTACTTTAAAGAAAATACATTAACAAGGTGTACCAGAAACAAATGGGCAACTCTACAGATAGTACTCTTATAAGTGGCTATTAGAATAAATTGTTTGGAATTTTTTGTTTTAATGTCAAAACATGTGCTTAACAGATTCTTTTTTGTAAAATATTCATGCAAAAAAATTAAATAATGGATATAGGAGAATTTCTTACAAAATCATCTTTCAAAAAATGGGCTCATTTGACTTTTCTTAAAATAATCATTATCACTATTATTTTTGCTTGTTATATCCAAAGTTGTAATTTTGATGAGACACCTAAATTTGTGTATACATTTTTCAGGAATTTCCATAGAATCAATTATTGTGTTTATTTAATTATAATTTAATGATTTTATCAGAAAAATACAGCTAATTTGATAAAAAAATATCAAGAAAATATAAGTACTTATCAATATAAGTATTGAGTGAGCCCCTTTTTTGTAAAAAAATTTCGAAGAAATTTTGTAATGATTTTTTTTAAATATTTTAAAAATAATATAAACACACAATTTTTGACAAAAAAATGTTCAAACAATTTATTCTTATAAGACAATGGTCTTCAACTTTTTTGGACTCACGACCCACTTCTTTAGGCGTACATTATTCGCGACTTTCATAAGGCATACATAAAGAAAAACGTTTGTAGAAAAACAAAAAAAAAAAAAAATCTAAAATTACTTAATACTTTGTAGTAGTACTGTTATAACTGAATAAATAAAAATAAAAAAACTTTTTAACGGATACTTAAATGTGGCTAGAATAATAACGCGACTAACATTTATTCGTCTTTAAACACAGCGGTTACATCGACAATGTTCGTAGATTATTTTATTTAATGTCATACTATGTAGAATCATACCAGTATATTAAACATATACTGTGATTTGAAATCTATTATACTATTATATTTTTGAATATAAATTATATAATATTGTTTATACATAATATATTACAATAAATTTCAAACGGTATTTTCATTTATTAATTTTCTAAGTTTAATAATTAAACAATTATTTGTATACCTTATATAATTGTATAAACTTAATTTTTATTATAAAAAGAAAACTTATTGCGATCCAATTTTTAAGCTTACGCGACCCACTAGTTGAAGACCACTGTTTTAAGATACATATAAAGTATCACTTATGATAATGTTGGTCATTTATTTCTGAAACGCTTTGTATACAATGCTTTCAAATGTAAGTATAGTATTTATCTGTACTGCTTCAGTACTTGTAGAACTTACAGAAATATATAAATGACTAGGTCATTGTTTTAAGAGGGTTGAAGGGAGGATTTATAAAGTAGGTTTAATTTAATTTATATCTGTAAGCAATGATGAACCATTGTTATCAGAAAATGATTTTGATCAAAACTAACCAGTATTATTATTTGTATTTTTTTTTCTTGTGACCAAGGAAACAAAACTTTACAAAACATTATTAGTTTTTCCCATTTATGAAGAAAATTACAAAAAATCAAAAAAAAAAAAAACAAAAATAACCACTTCAATTAGATGAAATATTTTACAAGAAAATACCTATACATTATTTTATTATGGCAAGATTTCTGATAGAAAAGTTGTTAACAGACACAAAAATTAAAAATAAAAACACATCATGTTAAATTAATATATTCTTGCATTGATCAGAATCTAAAACATATTGTTAAATTGACCTGTGAAATGTTTATTTTTATACTTGTTAATATAGGTAGTTTAATTTAACATAAAAGTTTTACCTGAAGTAAAAAATTTTCCGTTGGCTGAAAGAACTACAACTCGACAGTCGGGATTCTCATTTAACTCATCGAAACATTTTCTGATTTCCCTAAATTCAAAAGTATAAAAAATTATCCTGTATGATCTATGATAGGTATATAGTATAGATATCCATAGCAATATAAATCTCTAAAATTTATTACTATCTTCAAATTTGACTTACAACCACATAGTATTATTCATTGCATTCGCTTTTTCTGGTCTATTAATTTGTACATTATAAACAAATTCCTTAGGGTTTTCAATTTTTAATGTATGATAATGAGACAGCTTCATTTTAGACATATCTATAAAATATTAAAAACAACAAAATGACATAAAATTAAATAGATATAATAGTTATACAAATATATAACTAGTATGCTAATTTGTTCTAACTTTTGAATAATAATACTCCGGTTTTAAAATTAGAAATTCTCAAAAACATAGTCAATTTTGTGAATAGTGCTAAAAAAAAAAATAGGTATATAAGTATATATTAAATATTGAACATCAAAATAATCAAAAATGTAATATTTTATATTGATAATATATTATAATAGTTAATAACATTGATATTTATTAAATGGATGAATAATAAGTTCTTTAATCAAAATTCCTGATTTAAATTTAAAAGCGAAAGTTCGAACTTTACTTATTACCTTATAACAACAGTTGTAATATTTGTAAACGGGTTTCCAGCTGATATTTACTGATCTATGGTTAAGCTGGATGGAAATGATAAGTGATAATACACTATTTTATTTATAAAAGAAATCATACCTATATAGAACGAGATGCTACAACTTACTGTATTGATAGTAAAATGTCACAATTAACAATAACCTCGAATTCCTTGATTGTTATTTATTGCCTAGACCATGTATTGCTACTATCAGCAACTGTTTTCTTAATAATATTTGCGACATAAATTATATAACCTGGAAAACAACTACCTAGACACTAAACTGCACTGATAGTAAAATGTCATGAATAACAATTTCCTCGACCAAAATTATTCGAGGAAATTGTTATTCGTGACAGTTTAATATCAATTGATTTTAACTATAATTTTGGATCATATTTTTAGATTAATCTGTAGGTAAATATAAAACAGAAACGTAACTGATTGATCTATATACGTACAGCTCAAACCACTGGACAGTTCAGACTGGAATTTGAAATGCAAATATGCAGCTATATGACGTAGGCAGAAAGGATTTTTAAAAACTCTACCTTTAAGGTGGTTAAAAGGGGTATAAATGGCAAACACCTAGCAGCGTATGATTTACTGGTATTTTAACTTTTATCGAATTTTAAAATTTGAATTGTTTTATTCTCATTTATGATCATAAACTACCAAGTGATGATAAGAAATCGAGATAGTTGTCAAACGATAACGAAGCAGTTGTTACGGAGCGGCGCCGAATCTCGGTAAATGGTGCCCGCTCGTGTAATATAGTACCGGTGGTGCCGCTGGTGATGAGACTAGCACACACGCGGGGAAGAGGGAGATAAATGAATAACACAATAAAGGTGTAGTAAAACAAAAGAGCGTTTATATTTTTCGTGAGTAGTCTGAAGTGAGATTAGGTTTAACGTATACGGTATGATGGATTACGTTTTACAAGGAAACAAATATAATACGACACGCAACAGTGCTCGTACGACGACCGCGGACCGGTTGCTGCTTCCCCGTCACCATCTCCCATAAAGGGAATGATTGGAAGGTCGGGACCTAGACACTGCAGTATCCGCCTGACGGCTGATAAGCAAAACCGATCGCTGACGAGATAGTGTTCGTTCACTGGACTTGCAGCTATCACGAACCGTATCACTACAGATGTGATCTGTTACATTGTTTATCATAAAAATGGATGTTCGATGCAGTGGACTTACTTCGATACGTTCGAGACAACTACTTTGATAACATCCAAATAAATTTGATTTCGAGTTAGGTGTCAACGGAAGCAGTCGCTTTTCAATGCAGTTGTTATTTCCCACATAGATCATATCATATTATATTAGAACCTTTGCACAAAATAATATTTATTTAACGTTATTTAAATTGTTCGCTCTCCCGAGAGAATTGGAATCCACTCTTTTTTAGTTTTGGCAATAACTTGATATACTCAATAAAAAATAACAACTGGGAAACACTCTACATTATCATTATTTGTTCGTCAAATTATGTGATATATATGGTCACACATAATACATGCATTGTATAATCATAATTCATAATGTTTATTAAACCGTCAAGGTTTATAGTTTGTAGTTTATACATTGTATATATAGAACTATCGACTATAATATATAATAATATATAAGTCGCCTCATAGTCACGTACTCACGTAAACAATATAAACCCTCTGTAGCACCAGTGGACAGTGACGTTAGCAGCGGCGCTCTGTTGCCATATAACGTACTTAAACGGTATATGCGTTAATACAGTACCTACCTAACGGTAGTCAATAATATTATTATGAAAACTACTTGGAAAATCAAAAAACAGCTTGCAGGTAGAAACATGAGAAACAAGATCCAAAATTTAACAAAAAAGGTTATCTGTAAACCTTGATATAACATGACTAAATATTTAGCCATAGTGTATACAATAAGTAGTCATTTAATTATGTAATGTATAATTGTATTATACACAATAGTTATTATTTTATCTTGATATTTTTAATAAATATTAATAAATACTCCTAAAAGAAACGCCATAGTTATCTACACCACTGCTTAGTCCTTGTAATTAATCTCGCCATCCAGAAACTTATCCATCTGGACACCTTGTGAAAGTTTGATAAATAAATTGCATTTACTTAGGTAGGTAGGTGCTGATTTCTGCAACTACTCTAAAATATTGCAGTACCTATCCTTTTGTTCCGAATCTTGATCTGTACAAACTGTGTATAAAAAATGTTAACATTTAATTTTGTTTCTGTATGAAGTTTTTAAATTAATATAATATTTACCTGTTTACATATTTTAATAAAACATATAGGTATCTACCTATACATTGCAATATTATAAGTATAATTATTTGGTAGATGTTAAAAATTCCCAGTAGAAATACTGAAATGCTTTTGCTTTCAAAAATTAAAAATATCAGTACAAATAGTACAATATAATCAATTGTAAGTAACTTGTTTGTCAGATTTTTTTGTTTTTAGTTTTAAAAATATGTGAAAATTATTTTCCTAAATTTTCTGTTCTTTCTACGTTTTTTCAGTTTTGCTCAATTATTCAATGTTTCACATTTGCCAGACATCCTGCTGCTCACTATATTTTTAAAAACTTTAATTTCGTTATATTGAAAATACTTGTGGTTGTATACTATTTTCCTTGGATTGTATTAAGTTATTTTGCCAACATAGTTTACCTAGTGGCATAGTTTTTAGAAAAATCAAATGTTTAATATAAATTAATATTACCTAACAATTATACAATATTTAATTTCTTTTTTTAAATAGTGTTTCAAATATAAATATTAAATTATTATTTTATTATGTCAAAGAAAAACAAAAAAATACACTCAGAATCTAAAAAAAAAAACATTGAAAATTGTGAAAATGTATAATACCCAAGATCCAACAAATTCCAAAAATTTAAATAGCCTCTTATATGATTTGAAACATTTCCTACACATGATAATGAAGGATTATTTTTTTTTTGTTTTAATTAATTAACCATACATTAAATATGTGCATTTTAATAAACAAATTTTATTTACTTTAACCTACCTTAAATAACAATTTGTTAGTTGAAGTAAAGAGCTACATAAAACTATCAAAGTACATAAATTAAAAATACATAATATTTAATATCAATGAGCAAATTTAATATTATTGACCTTTATTTCTAGAATATATAATTATATAATAGTTCATTAAGTCAATAGATCATTCACAAAAATAATAAATTAAGGATTAACAATTATTCAATTTACATAAAATGTATGTTATACAAAATATTAATAAAAATACAATAATGTTTATGTATTATTTGTTTAATGTAGTAAATTAAGTATTAAATATATAAAGTGTTTGCTAAGAGACTTATTTAATTATTTTTACTGTTACAAGTGCATGTTTCAAGGTAGCCCATTGTAGAATTAAATTGTATTACAAGATAAATGATTTAAAACTTTTCTTTACAGAAACATATTTACAATAAACTATTCTTAAATGAGATAAAATATAATTACAAATTTCTAGCAATAAAAAATAGACAATTCTGGGATCTTTATATGTAGGTGCTTAAAGTTTAAAACAATAAAAACTACACAAAAAATTATTAAAAGTTATTTTTCTGATCCAATTGTGAACAAAAATATTACTTGTTAGAAATATTAGGTAAATCTTAAATCTTCATTGTCACTTGATAAATCCAATAATATTTGTACTTTGACTACTTCTTCCATCATTTTTTTCTAAAATTAATTAATTTTTAATCAAATCAGACGTCTTTACCTTAGCAATTTATAATAGTAGAATATATTAAATTATTATTATTATTTTAAATTATTGCTATCATATTCCAATAAAATTTTAGATTTTAACTTAAATGCTATATAATTATAATATTAAACAGTTTTAAAAGGCATAATTCAAATAACTAGAATTTTAAAAATAACCTTTCATATTAAAATTAATTTCTGTGAATCCATTTATTTAACATATATTTAACCTTTTAAATGATATTATTTGATACCTCAATATTTCTATAAATTATTAATACACTATAGAAATAATATAGTTATGTGTTTTTTAGTTGCTTATTTGTAAATATTAATTTAAGTGCTTTTTAACTTTTGTATGGATTTATTTTTGTAGGAACTAGTAAGAATGTCTAATTTTATTATTTGTGTATTCAAATAAAATTATAAACTAATTAAGTACTAGAATTATGAACTATATAGATCTGATAAATAGATTATATAAATACCTCATCGAGTTTTCCAATATTGTGTTTAATATGTTTTCGAAAAACACTTTTTAATGCTTTATCTGTACACAAGTCAAGTTTTACTATTTCATTTGTTATTTCTTCAAGAAACCTGTCATAAGATTCATCTGGTGTGCTTTGAAAAAATTTTCTAATAACATTAAAATAACATTTGATAAAAAGATTATAGACAAAATAAATTGGTATTGTTATGTATTTATTAAGGATGGTATTAATTATTGTTGTTATAAATTGTATGGTACTGAAATTTTACATAAATTTTCTGTAAATATTTTAGTTCATTCATTTTAAAGTAAATTTAAATACTTTTGGGTTGATCAATTTTCATTTCCCCAAAAACTTTGTTAAAATTGTTTATGTACAACCCCTTCTACAATAATATTGTATAGCTGTACCTAATTTAAATGTAAATTGGTCATTTTAATTGTTATATTTTATATTTAATATAATACACAAGTATATTAAGCATACTCAGTAAATATTTAATTATGGTTGGGTATAGTAAGAATAGTATGTATTTAAAATGCTTAGCACTAAACAATAAAAAATGATATATACTCATTTTTATTTGCAGTTTCTTTTGGATTTTCTGAATGTAATAAACGAGTTGGTTGTACTTTAGTTTTGGATTCATTTTCATGATCTGCTACAGAATATGTTTGTCTATTATTTTTAATCAATCTAAACTCGAAAACATCATCATTATATGCAGATTCATAACTTAATTTCTGTTAACATAATAATTTATAACATAAGTTTTGTTAAATAATATTTTACTCTAGTTGTCCTTCCTGGGTAGATTTATTTCCTTTCTTTTTCACCATTTAACAATATAATTATTTATTTAATCTTTTCAAAAATATAAATAAATAAATCCAATTTAATAGGGTTCCCTATTAAAATTGTCTTTTACAACCAAATTAATAAATAATAACTACTTTTCTTTCATCTATATTATCACAGTAACCTATAAATTAATAAAAAAAATTTGATTTTTCAAAAATTACAAATACCTTGTGTAAACCAATTTTTAGGGGGTTACATTTTAAAAATTATTCTTTGTCTACACACATACTGTTCATGTATAGGTATTACTTATCAAATCTCTGCATAGATAAATAACAAAAAGAACTTCCATTTATTAATATAAATTTTTGTACTTATATATAAAAAAAATTCAATAAATTATTAAGAATTTCACCCTGAACTTTTTTTTTTAGCATTTATTGTTTTTATAGGACTACTTATTTTAGATTAGGAGCATGGCCAGGAATGTATTGGTTTTACAATGATTTTTATTTTGTTTTTTATCTGCAAACAACTTTAGTAGAGGAAATCTTGCTTTGATATATCATGTGTAGTACCTTTTCTAAAAGGAAATTTTATGTTGTGGTTATTACGGAAATCATTTTTTGATTTTCTAAGTAGTTTGCATAATAATTTGGAAAAAACATAGAAAAAAAAAAGAAAAACTTATGAAAAATTCTGTTATTATTTTAAATTTTGTTTTGTTATAATCAGTTATAAATATTTTTAGAGACTTGAAATTTTAACAGAAAACTGATGTTTACCTTTTCTAGATATGGTAAAATTTTAAGGCCATTTTTGAGTCAGCAATGATTTATTAATACCTACTGGTGTAAATTATGTTACTGTGTATCCTAACTTTTCACCTTTAAGAATTAAGAATAGTACAACCATCTAATGTGGCAGGTCATACCAGTTATTGGCGTAGCGATGGGATTATAACTCTTATTAGTAAATTGTAGGTAGTAGGTAATAATCAAGTTAATACATACTCTATTTATGTGTTTTTTTTTACTCAATTTAGTACATATAGACTTATTTTTTTCATCATAATTTTGTTTTTTTAAACATTTTGCTGTAGAACTTATAGTTGAATTACAGTAATGTGGCAAAACTCTGAAAATACAAATTTTGAATATGTTAAGTAGGTTGTATAAAAATATAAAATACATTATATGTAATAAACTATATGTGTAATTCTGTTTACAATCAAATCCATCATCTATACAAAAATTTAAGAAAAAAGTGTCTATTTATATAATTTAAATTAAATATTATGCATTTATAATATATCACATTAAATCATATTGGTGTTTATATTATGGAAAACCATAGGTAGGTATATTCTATAGTAAGGTATATGTTATAAAATAACAAAAATTATATATTAAATGTTCATAATCGTTCCTGAGTATTGCCTAATCAATAACTATATTGGATAGGGTTACAATTTTAAGAGTGACTCAAACCTATAAACTCTGAACTACAATATTTCGGACAGCAAAATTATATAAGATATTCATTTAATTATGGTTAATGGAGGGTAGATTAGTTGTTGCTTGATGTTCAAACAATTTTTAAAAAAAAATTTAGCAAGCTCAGCTTATGTTTAATTTTTACTGGTATGTTTTGTACCATGAGTAAGCTGTTGTAGGTGTGAAGTTAAAAATATAGGATAGTAGGGTCAAGCCGGTAGCTGGACCAAATTTTATATTCTGAGTGGAGTGATGGTTTTACTATGATATGTATTTATTTTTTTTTTCTGCCAGAAATGTTTCCCAATCAAAAAATGACATAAAGAACTTTTTTTTATAGAATTTTTAATCTAGTTGGTGATATAAGGAGGTAGTTTATGATTTTTCAAATAGTTAACATGATAATTGAAAAAAAAAAAAAATCTGATATTGGGGATGGGTGCACACTCTATAAGCTACTGTTATTGATGGGTAGTTGGGAAGGTGGGATATCTAGTTATTTAATTTACACCTGTAAACAATGATTAACCAGTGATTACGAAAAACGATTCTGAGTGAAGAAAAAAATTCTAAAATAAAAAGAATAAAAAAATGATTTAAGTATCCGAACTAATTTCATAATTGTATTTTATCAGCAATATTTAATCGTTATGTACACATTAAATAACATAATGTATCGGTAGGTATTCTACTTAACCAACTTTCCAACTACAACAGTGTCCTAACCATCAGTGATATCAGCTCTTTTTTTTAAAATTAAATTATTATATTATTTGGGTTAAAACATAATTAATAATCAACATTTATCTTAAAACAATTATTATTTCAACAATTTATATTTATTTAGATTAAATAATATTTTAATACTACTTCATTTCAATATTAATACTTACTGATAATCGCGAATATTGGTAGTATTTTTTAATAATCGTTTACTTGGGCAAGCTTCTGACCAACAGTTTACTCTTGGTCTTACTTCGTAAATTTTTTTAAAGTGACTTCTCATTGTCAGAAACGTTGTAATATTGTCTTCTGGAAATGAAAAATTCAGTCATATATTTTACCCTATGTTAAAAAAATAACCTATTGCAAATTGGGATTTATTCATGGGTTTACACCATTGCACTAGGTATATTACCTTAAAAATAAATTGTTTAGTTATATATCACACTTACTATTTTTAGATTTGAATTGTCAACCAATATTTTTGCTTCAGATTCTACTATAATACCTATTATAGGATAATTTTCTGAAAATTTTTATGAAGGTAGTATAACAGATACCTACCTATAATACCTAGGTACTTATCTATTTATACTAATACTAAATAATGTATTACTATCTATTAAATCAACCATTTCTTACATAATATAGCATTAAAAACCAGAAGGGTATAGTTTATCGATGGTGGATACTAAAAATATATTCACTTTTCAGGAGTGAAATAGGAATCTAAAATAAGTGAGAGGTTAAACAAATTTTCATAAAAACAATATTTTAAATAATTAAATACATAGTAAGTGTATATTCTATATTAGGTTACATCAGGTAACATTATACATTGGGTAGATACGAAAAGACAAGTAACAAGTAAATAAGTAAGCCATCCCCTCTCCCACATCAGATTTACGCCTATTGGCTGAAAAAGTTATAAATTACAGTAGGTAAGTCATAGAAATATACTTATAAGAACTATACATTAATAAACTGTAAAAACCTAGTAATTACTTTACATTTTACTATACCTGGAATTTTAATTTTTACTGCAGACATGGATAATATATACTGTTGGTTCAACAAAATTTTAAATCAATAAACCAAATAAACACTAGAATTAAGATTCTACAAAAATTAAATACTACTAAAATTTGTATAATACTTTAAGATACAAATTATGTTTTAAATAAATTCAATGAACAAAAAATGACATAACTTTACAACCCATAATAGTTTGTGTACACAAATGTACGAAACTGCGTTACCATAACAACGCAATGAAATTCAAATGTACCTATAACAATAATATTGATATAGGTATTATATATTTATATCTATATATTCAATATGTGTAGGTAAAAATATATTATACAAATGATATTCAAATTTAAGTATACATTCAAGAATTTATTTAGGTGAAAAACCATACAACTGTTCTATTTTTGAGAAGTTTTACACTGAACATGGGTACCTACTTAATCACACATAGACAATTAGACATAAATGAAAAACTATTTAAATGTTCAATTTATTAAGTGTCATTTTCTGATAGATCACACTGCTTGATTCATATAACGAGAATGGATAATGGAAAAATACTATAAATATATAGTCTTGAAGTCATTCAGTCAATTGATCCTTTTTATATTGAATATTAAGCCTTTGAGTTAATATTGTGCTTTTACATGCATGTATATTATATACTATATAGACTACTACTAATGTGATTATCTGAGAATCAGTAAGCGAAATCCAGTTTTGAATTAATTATTTACTTATTATTCCTTAAGTCAGGCGCGTCCCGTAAGCCCTGTGACGTTCTTTTAGATTCTGAGTGTAGTAAATTATGTATTGGTTTTACTAAGATGTTTATTTTTTTTTTTTATCCTGTGTACAAAAATTCAACCATAAATCTTGTTCAGATATATACGCGCGGCACCATTTCTGAAGGGGAATGTTGTCCAGATATATACGAAATGAATGCTTTTATTAAGTGGCACTTGTGTTGAATTCTTTAATATTTAATAAAAATCTATTTTAGAGTTATTTTAATAGTATAATTTGTAAACTGAACTTTAATAAATATGCGTGAGGGCGAGTTATAATAAATATTACCTATACATATTATAATGTATATTATGTGTAAGTACTTACGTGTTCTTTAATGATTGCAAATTTGGGATCATAATATTTTAAATTTATATACTGTATTTTTGAAACCCACCACATTTTTTAAAATTTTATTTTTAATTTTTTTTTCATAATGATTATTTTCTGGTTTTTTTTTTCTACCAGAATGTTAATTCATAATTCCAACTTGAGATATCAAAAAAAACCCTTCTCTGTTCTATGTGTTAAAAACAACAAAATCGATCACTTGTAATTTTTGGATTAGAGCAATGTTTTTGGTAAAAAACATTGTGTAAACATAATAAAAACAATAAAAATGGTAACTGTGTGGCACTGTTTTATCTATAATCAGTAACGTAACTACATGGAAAAGGGCCCCGGGGCAATTAAAAAACCAGACCCTTTATATACTAATATACCTAGGTAATCTTAATGAAAATTCGAAATGCACTCACACGTAACAACTTTTAAGGGTAAATACTTACTATGAAATAACAAATGAAAATAATGAACAGACACCTAGTTAATAAATAAACAAAGTAAAAGAAATCCAGTTTGCTATAGAGTTTCTTACCTATACCTACTACAGAGCTCATATCAGTATGGTGAACATAGTTTATTGCATATTATTGTATATATTCTTATTTTATTTAAATATAATAATTGTGACTGGAATTATCACGTAAGAAACATTCATTATTAATACTACATCAAAATTTACAATTATTTTAAGGAAGTAATTATAGAACTATTCGAGCTCCCGAACTCTGAGGACTCGAGGCACTACCCTACTTTGCTCTATGATAGCTATGCCACTGTCTATAATTTGAATTTGGGTTTTGCCAAATTATTTCGAAAACTTCTCTAAAAATCAATAAATGACCGGTTTCAATAAATCAATGAAAGAAAATTATCTTTCCATTAAAGATGCTACTTTAAAGCATATTTTCTGGTATAAAAGTTTTTCAGACTTAGAAAAAAAAACACACATTACAGATTTACTGGAATCCAGCTAGCATTAGGTTGGAGTCCTAATTTAATCCAAAATTGGATTCCATAATGGGATACCTGAAGGAGAGTATTGGGATAGTGATGGACACCTCAAGGAATTTCTAGATTTTTAGATTGGACGTTTTGTCATTTATATAATATAATAACAATATAGCTATTGATTTAACGTTTGATGAATAATTAATTTGTGAATTTGCTCAATAAAAAAAAAATAGATACTTATTTAATAATACATGAAGCGCTATCTATAAATTGTTGATGACGTTAAACTGTGATAACACCACTTTTTTTATTATGTCTTTATGTATTTAGTATATACTTAGTGTACTTGTATGATATGGTAAAATATTTTATTGAATGTTTCTGTAGGATTATTATTTTGAGTTTGTATTCATAATTTATACGTTCAAGTTGTAATAATTGTGTAACATAATTTATATAAATATCATAAACGTGGTCATTTAAATATCTTCAATAACTATGTAAGTATATAAATATTGTTCAGAACAAATTTATAAAAGTAATAATTAAGAAATGAATACATTTTTACTATAATACATTTTAAACACTTGTGCCTATGTGATATTAACCATTATTAATAAATACAATTTTATTAGTTAAGTAGATTCTTATATTTTTGTGTTTAGTTTTAAAATTTAAGGGAATGTACTAATTAACTGATGTGAACTTCACTGGTCAGATTAATTTCCAGAGGACCGAGCCCTTTACCTAAATGAAATTTTAAAAACTTATCCTTAGATACCTATTGGTTGTTGTATCCAAAAACCAGTTTACTATTTCCATTATATTTCCTTTTGGAGCAGAAAATCCATGGATAAACTAATACGGATTAATACTGCAATTATCTGCTGAATAACTCAAAATTGTATAGTCATGTTGACTAGGTTTATAATAGAATCGGATGACACTGGTATTATTTACTTTGTATAAAAACCAACATGAAAAATTTACTAAAACTTTATGATTGTGATATAGGCCAAAACCAAACAATATAATAATAATTTTAATGTTCCATTAATTTTTATATATTTTTGTTTAATAATTTCATATCTTAAATTTGTAAATAAAGTTATAATGTGATAAATTTATTTCAATTATTATGTTCTTAAATGATTTTAATACAACTATAATTTAATTTCACATAGGTAACTAGTTAATATAATTTAGGAATGTCAACAAATACATTTACATACTTATTATTAAATGCATTAAGATAATAATAAGAAATAGAGCAAATTATGTATTACTTTATTTTTTTACTATGATTAATAAGTTTATTATTATTTCTCTGGTGTAGGAGTACTTAGTGTTGCATACAATTTCCAACTACTAATAAATAAAAAAACATACTAATATATTATAATATTTTTGTATGAATTATTGTCGTTTACAAATAATTTATGAGCACACTATTGTCATATACTATTTTGATGAAATAATTGATCAGTGGCCTAGTGGCGGTCTCCAAACCTTTTCCCTAAGTAATTGTAATTAACGTATGTCTGTCGAAAAGTATGCGTAAATTTAAAATTAAGGTTACTTATAATTTGGTAAGGAGATACTCTACTAGCGCATCAAAACTTTAATAATTGAACCATAATTAAAAATAGAAAAAAATAACTAATCGATTAAAAAATTTAAATGGTTATAGAAAAATATATTAGTAATTGTATACAGAAACATTTTATTAGTATTATATTAAAAGTTTAATTTTGCTATAAAATTGTTTATTTAAAAACAATGACTATGTTTTAAATTGTATATTTACTCGGGTTAATTAGTATTATATTACCATCCTCAAAATAGCAAGCTTGGCTCTACTAATGAGTGTAGATAGACATTTACTATATGCATAAAATAAAAATAATATTAAGTATCTGGTTAGTATATTTAGTAGGTATTGTACACTTATGTATGTGATAAGATACCTACTACTGATACCAGATTTTAATCTGGTCAAGGAATAAATTGATGTTTCCTACAGTTTATCCTCCCTCAGTGGGAAGTTAATAATAACGTGCAATAGATATACAGGTGTAACATGTAAACAGGATGTCCAGTTACACCCATTATACAATTGTGTTGTCCGATTTTCAGAATGATCATAAAAAAATGTTTGCCAGGGCTGGGGAAATTAGATCTAATTGAACTTAGAACTGATAGTAAATTGGACTTCTCCTAATTTATGTGAGAATTCTATGGGTGAATAAATATAATTTTGATTTAATATTAGAATTCTTAAAATTTAATGTGTATATATACAAAGAATAAGGCATAGTTTATATAAAAAGTAATGATTAATCAAATATATTTTAGATTATGAGTGGAGCGAAGTAGCTTATGGCTTTATAATGTTTATTATTATTATTTTTTTTAATCTGTGCGCAACTTTTCTACCAGAAAACTTGCCTCGATTTGTACATGTAGCATCTTTTCTGAAAGGAAAT
The DNA here is from genome assembly GCA_902439185.1 of Cinara cedri. Classification (NCBI taxonomy): domain Eukaryota; kingdom Metazoa; phylum Arthropoda; class Insecta; order Hemiptera; family Aphididae; genus Cinara; species Cinara cedri. The sequence continues at coordinate 128,135 of CABPRJ010000494.1, forward strand.
AGGTGTGAAGAGGTACTTTAGGGTGGTCATATTTAGATTTTCTCAAAAGTTTTCTCATCAAATTTGAAAAACTGAAATAACGGGAAAATATCATAAATGTAGGTATTAGGCCGCGCGCACATTGGATGCGTTTTCGTACGAATTTGATTCGTGCGAACTTGTACATACACGCACGAACGATCCCGGCCTACCTGATACTATGTGAGCGCGCAGACTGGGTGCGATTTGTTCGTGCGTGTACGTACAAGTTCGCACGATATGTACGTGTAACTTTGACGTACGAAAACAATCCGAACTTGTCCGGATTTCATTATCGTTCGTACGATAATGATGACGACGCAGCCGTCTCCGGACTAGAAGAGAATTATCTTGAAGGTACAGATTATACATTGCGTTCTAATAATAAGGTTAGGTTAATAATAAGGTTATAACAATAAGGTTCTAATAATAAGGACGTCACGATTGCGATATCACCGGAACACTATTTTACGGAAAAAAACGTATTCAGTGTGCGCAATCAAATCGTACGACCAGTATTCGTACGTTTTCGTACGAAACAAATTCGTATACAATGTGCGCGCGACCTTAGTTAAAATATATGACAAATTTTTTTCCTGTGCACAATTTTTCTACTAGCAATTTTGCTACAATTTATAATGATAGCAATGTTTCTAAAAGGAAATCCAACTGGGGAGGTACTTTGCCCTCTGGAACTAAACGTTGCGAGGTATCCATCAGTGAGTTTCGAACTACTTGTTTGAACCGAAATTCAAAGTTTATTCGTTCGTACGAAAACCCCACACTTGACACCAAAATATGTAGTGAGCTCAGGGCTGACGCTCTGTGTTCATACGATTTATTTAATGACGGACTTCGCCTACGTCTGCTGGTGGTAGAGGATTGTGATGGATAGTAAAAACAATTTATAAATACATATAACTAATTACTTTATTTTACAACTCATATAATTAAAAAAACAGAAATAGAAAACGGACCAGAGGTTCGTCCGCAAGGGCTTGAACGTGGACCGATCTTAACGTGAGACGGTGGCGATGATCTGGAAACTGTAACCGTTCTGTCTTAGGTGTATAACAGGACCCGTATATATACAGATCCAGTGGACGCTACGTGATTCCTGAAGGTTAATTTAATAGAAGCATAAGGACGCAATAGGAAAAAGAATAGGTACATAGCGCGTGTCGCTATAGGTCCCCTGTGATAATCAAATATTATATTGACGTAGTTATCGGCCTCGACGTGCATGTAATTATATAGTTTAAATGGGTTTACTACAGAGGTTATTTTTCAATTTTTGCAAGAATTTCCCAGGCAAATGTGAAAAACCGGGAAAAACATATAGGAAAACTAAAAAAAATCGGTACAACATTAAATAAATATTATTAAAGAAAATATATAGAGGCTATTTATTTATTTTACTATATATTGTTGACAAAGCATCCCTATCAACTCAACTTTGCTTAGAATCTTTTTTTCGTAAGCAATGGTTTATCAGTGATTACAGGTATACATTAAATTACCTATAACAGTGGCTGTATCTGTCCCCATTATACTAGTTTTTTTTTTTTAATTTATCAATCTGATAAATATTTTTTTTGTTTTAGGGACTATTTATCAAATTCTGAAAATACATTTGTAAATATTTTGACATCATTAAGGGAACAAAGTGATATAAAATGGTCATTAAAGTCTTTAGATACTGATCAATTGACATCTAATTCTCAAGAAACACATTTATCTAACTATCAAAAAAACCAATTACTTACGGAAAGTGTAAAGTTGTCAATTAAAGAGGTTAGTAAATAGTAATACAATATAGTAAGTATATATTATATGGAAAACTAAATAATATTATTTTGTTATTTTTTACAAATAATAATAATTACTTTTTAATTTATATTGAATATTTAATAGCTTAAATTGGATTGCAATGAATAATGAATTGCCACTATGACTTTAATTATTATGATAGATCAATATAATGATTTTACCATGTTTAATTTATTATATTTTAATTATAGTTATTAATTTTTAGCTAGCTCCAATTATCAATTCTGATTTTGATGTTATATTAAACAAAGCAATACAAATACTTGAAGATTTGAAAAGTTTAAAAAAAACAGCAACTATTAGAATTATGGGATACATGTTAATTAAAATTCTGAAAACAAAACTTCAAGGTTTATATGTAAATGAACATAAATTGATTACGGTAATACAATAGAATCATTTTTAAGTTTCTTTACTGTTTATTATTCAATTTATATCTAATTGTAAATTACATAAATACCTAACTAAGTTGTATATTTTTATTCCATTACATCTAAAATAATTTTGAAAAAATATGATAGATGAAATCAAATTTTAATAAAACACCAGTGATATTTGTTCCGAGTCACAGAAGTTACCAAGATTTTATTTTAATGGCATTTATATGTTTTCACTATAATATTGAAATTCCATATGTAGCAGCTGCTATGGGTACTTTTATAATGATTTACAATATGCACGGTTTAGTAGAAAATTTTGTTGATTGAACCCTTGGTATCTATTTGTATGGTTTTTAAAGTTCAATTAAGTTGTAGAGTTGTTACTGATTAAAAGTTTATAATTTTTGATCAGGTGTTTTGATATCAAATTGCTATTTGGTAGCATGAAAGCCTTAAAATAGATATACCTAATTGAAATAAATTTTAGAATGTTTTATAGGTTATGGTTAAATTTACTGGTGTCTTTTTTCTAGTCAGGTATATTATATTTTAAACCTATATTATGCAATTTTGTAGAGAAATATATTATTTAGTTTTGTAATCCTTTATGCATTTACACTTTACAGTGTTTAGGACAAGTTAAATATAGTCACTAAACACTAATTGTTTGGTTTTATCAAAGGTAATATATAAATATTATATTAAGCATATTTGGATATATATATATAAATAATTTATAATTCATTTTATTTTTCTTTAACGAAACTAAAATTTAAACCAGATAACCATGCACTTAAAATTGTTTTTATTCATTTTTTGAAATTGTTTATTTTCACATAAATATTTAAATTATTTAGAAGTACATGAAAAAAAATATTCATGTTGGATTTTCGTTTTATTGGTTTACTTTGGATTTTTTTTTAATTTGCACATGAAATATTAATGAATATTTTTATTCAATACATGTATTTTATAAAATTAAATAAAAAGAAAAAAATTTTTAAAATGTTTCCAAAGAAACATTTGGTTATGCTTCTGTTATTTTCGATTGAATTTAAAATTATTTATTTTATTTGCTTGATTATTTGAATTGCTTTTGATTTGGTTTGTTTTTGTTTGATTATTACTTAGATGCTTAATAAAAATAATGGAAGTCGTTGTGTATGTTATCTACAATATTTTACTCAGCAGGATTTCATTTGTGTAAATGTTTTAAAACCAAAAAAGTGTTTTTCATTTTGACGATTGTATTTCTGAAATTTGTTGGCAGTGGGCAATACTGTATTATTTTAAAAAAAATTGGGGCATGGTGGATAAAAGTTAAAATGTTTATAAAAGTCAACAAAACTTTGTATTTTAAGTCCTGAAGGGAGTGAGGAACGTATTGGATTTACAATGATATTTATAAATTTTTGTTTTTCTGTGGAAAACTTTTCTACCAGCAATTTCCCTTAGATTTACAATGATTAGCACTTTTTCTGAAAGGGAATCTGACTGGGATACTTTATGGAGATTAGTTTTTGATTTTCTCAAGAGTTTTTATAATAAATGAGAAAAACATAAAAAAAACTGGATAAATAAGTACAATATTGAACCAATATTATTAAAGACACTGTTTGTAGACAAACTTAACTCAGAATTGGGTTTTGTTAACAATGGTCAATCGGTGGATACAAATGTACATTAAATTTCCCCTTTAGCTGCCAAACTTATCACATACAATGGTGACCCACCCACCTACCAAAGTATGTCCTTTTTAATTACATGAGTCACCGAAATCTTGTATATTATTGATATTTACAATTATACAAGACACAAGTATAACACTAAGCTAAACATCATTATCACACATCCTGAGTCAGTCTCTGCCATATCCACAGATATGGCCCAGAATGTAGATAACATACAACTCAAATTCCAAAAAAATAATATTAAAATGTGATAAGTGTACATTTTACTAATTTTATTAAATATTAAATTTTTTTTTCACAGATTTTAAAGATATGAAAATAATGGGAAATATATTAAAACAATGTGGTGCTTTTTTTCTGCATAGAGGTAAAAATTCTCAAGATGATGTATATAGATCAGTGTTGAACACATATATTAAACACTTGATAACACGTGAAAGTTCACCATTACAATTTTTTATGGAAGGTACTCGTAGTCGATCTAATAAATCAGTTGTTCCAAAATTAGGTAAATTACATTATTTATGTTACTAATATACCATAACTTTTTAATATCAACCTATGCAAATATATTTAACAATTAATAAATTATGGTTAAAATATTGTAATATAAAAAAACATATAGGGTGATCAACATTTAAGATACTCATTATATTATAAAGAATCAACTTTTTTTAGAAAATTTAAGAAACTCAGCTTTAAAATGTTTTATTATGTTATTTTTTGGGAAGTGGATGAAATTATTAGATTTTTTTAGTTATTGTTACTGTACTTATTAAGGAAAAATTTCAAATTAATTATTATGTTATTTTTTTAAAAATATTAGAAGTATAATATTAGCTGTAAATATATATTGTGTATTATCTTTATACAGAATGATTCACTAAGTGTGCTCACCCCATTTCTTTTGGTTAAATTTTGCATATATTCAAATATTGATTTTTGGAATTTTTAAGTGTAGTTAAAGTATTTTCGAATACTTAAATTGTTCATAACATTTAAGGAGTATTCTGTATCTTATCATACCAACTTTAGTTTTTAAAATGAGAATCTATATTCAAAATTCCATAAATAGATTGAGTTTCGTTTTATTAGTGCTCCATTATTCCTCGCTAAACTTAAAAGTGGAATATCTGGTTAATGGGTAGACGAAAATCAAAAATGTTAACACCAAAATGTATTTAAAGTAATACTCCACCTATTTATGTAATTTTTAATATAGGTTCTCATTTGAAAAACCAACATTGGCATTGTCACTTGATACTCCTGGGTTTAAAATGAAATTTTGCTCTTTTTAAAGCTATGAATTAAAAAGGATATTTCCTTAAAGGAAGTACCTTTTTCAAAAGATAAATTACTGGACAACAACCAAAATTAACTAATTGGCATTGGGATAATGGTGGAGATGATGAGATATAATGAATCTATTTTTTTATATTCATTTCTGTCATTTAAAGGATCAAGAAGAAGAAATGCTGAGTAAATCAGCTAATATATAGATAAATAGATAAAGTTTAAGTTTACATACATTTTGTTGTTGAAATTTCAAGTATCCCTTAACCTGTTGTAGATATTCCACTTTTAGGTTTTTTGTTTTGTTTGTAGGGAGGTAAGTGAAAATTTCTTTGTGTGGTGGTGTGAGGCTTGAGGTTTCAATAGTGCTTCACTATTCTCCGCTACCAATAAACTGACAAACTTAAAAGTTAACAGATAAATGAAAATATATATTTTAACACCAAAACACATTAAAATTAAAACTTTCATCTATTTATGGAATTTTTAAAATAGGTTACCGTTTGATATTTAAAAGTGAGTAATGGTTTCACCAGCAAAAATAAGAGTAATGAAATAATTTAGAACTACTTGTTTCTTAAAAACAAAATGTTGAAAAAATTTAATACTTTTGAAGATAAAGAGTGTTTGAGGATAATTCTTAGGGCTGATCACCTGTGTTTTGATTACACCAGAGGTGGCCAAATTATAGTTTGTGTCATGACTCATGTTTCATATTAAGGTGTTTACAACAGCACTTCCTAGGTGGACTATTTTAACAAAGAACTTATTATTTATAATTATCTAATTATATTAATTAATTGTATAATTTTGAGAATTTAATGAAAACAAAATAATATGTAAATAATAAGTATTTTGACATATTTATCTATTGTTACCCATCTTTATTACTTTTAAATATAAAATGATAAATTATATTGAATTATATATAATTTATTTATCAATAAACAAGTAATACTTTCCACAATAATACATGTATGATAGCCATAAATAAATTAAATGTGGGTTTGTTTATTTAATCAAACTTCAACTAGTTAAATTTATATTATACCTTTTTATTAAATTTTTAATCATAAGTTTTTCTTTTTTTAAATTCTGAGTGTAGCAATGGAATTATTGGTTTTACTAAGATGTTTATAATTTTTTTCTTTGTTCTTTATTCTAGTTTGTGGACACATCTTTTACTAATTTAACTTGTTTCGATTTTTACATGTAACTAACTAATGATTAGCATTAATCATACTCACAGATTAAATTAATATGATAAAAATATTTTTAAATTGTACAATATTTCATAGAAAAACCAAATTAATCATTTCAAAATGTAAATACCCAAATAATTTCATGTTTCCCAAAATTTTAAAAACAATTGACTCAATCTTAGTAAAAATGTTGACATCAACATTTTTCTAAAAATTAGATATGCAAAAAAGCTATCTTGATTTAAAAAAAAAAAAAGTTTAGTATATTTACATTTAAGATTCTGAGTGGAGCGAAGAAGCTCATGGTTTTACAAAGGTGATTTTATTATTTATTTTTAACTTTTAATAACTTTTTTACCAGAAGACTTGCTGATATTTCTAAGTGTAGCACCTTTTCAGAAAGGAAATTGCTGTGGACAGGTACTTTAAGGAGGTCATATTTCGATTTTCTCAGAAAATGTGAAAAACCAGGATAAGACTTAGGAAAACTGAAAAAATCGGTATAATATTAAACAAATATTAAAGAAAATATATAAAGTCTATTTCATTATTTTACTATAAAATTACATATATATAGTTGACAAAGCATCTCTATCAACTAAACTTTGCTCAGAATAGTTTTTTGTAAGCAATGATTAATCCTTACTTATAGCTATATTTTAATTTATCTATAACAATAGCAGCACCTGGCTCCATTATCCTGAGTGTCTTTTTTATTTTGAATTCTTTAATATTAAAATTTAACTAAAAGTATTAAATTAAATTTTTTTGCTGAGATGTAATAATAATTTTAAAATATTTAATAGAAAATAACTTTGATGAGCTATTCCCAAACCCTCAAACATTGTTGGGCAAATTGTAATCTGATTAATGATTACATTTTTTAGTTGTTAATCATAATATAAATCAATGTAATCAATAATCATAATAAAAAATTTTTAAATGATCAAAGTAATAATATAATCATAGTATTGATTACCATTACAAAATACTTTTAATTTGTAATTATGATTAATTTTTAATCATTAATGGTATTAATGAATAACAGCTATATTTTGAGATAAACAACATTTCGCTATTTGAATCTGCTATTCAAAGGTTTTCCAATTGAATAGAAGTGAAAATGAATGTCCCCTCCCCAAAAAAAACTTATTGAAAGGAGATGTCCATTAGAGGAGTTTTTACTGTAATTTATATAGACATTTTATTCTATTATACAGTTAAGTATACTTATTCATCTAAATATTTTTTACTTATTACAGTCATTAATATGTATAATGTATTACGTATATGTATCCAGGCTGATCTAACAGATGGGATCAACAGATGGCTTCCCCCAAAGGGGAAACTGTCCTAAGGCATTGGAAACACCTTAAATATATGGGGCACCAAATATATATATATATCAAGTTTAGACACTAAACATATGATAATTACCTTAGAGTACTAATAATAGTTAACACAGTACTGTATGTACATTATACATTGTACAATTGTATAGTTGTAGTTATGTGATAAATTTAACAATAATGATTAATGATTATAAATATTTAATCATGATAATTGATAATTTGAAAAATGATTAAATGATTAAATGATTAATAACTAATTTAATTTAATAAATTTATTATAATTGATTACATAATTTAAATGTAAATTAATCAATTACGCCCAACACTGCCATCAGATTCTGAAACCATGATATTCTTCTTTTACTCTAACTAAATATTTTTCCTTGAAAAATAGTGTAAATACTCCCTTTCTTGTATATTGAAAGATATTAAATTTTGGCTATTCACTATGAAATAATTGTGAGGATGTTGCAACTAATAACTTAAATAATTATTTAATTTTTTTCAGGAATACTAAAATGTATTTACAATACTTTAACAAACAATGATGTTGAAGATATCACGATCATTCCAATATCTATTAATTACGATTATCTTCTTGAAGACAAGTTATTTTGTTATGAACTTATTGGCCTTCCTAAACCAAAAGAATCTACTTTAGTATGCATTAATTTACTGTAATAAACTTAATTTTTAATTTTCTTTATAATTTAATTTATTATTAAAACAATAACACAATATACTTATTTATGGAGTTCTATGGAGGAATTCTGTTCATTTATTTACCTAAAAGTTTGCATGGTAATATAAATTATACTATCCTACTCATATAGTAATAAATTAATATTTGTATTGAACAGAAAGAATTAAATAGATATATTATTTACTTGAAAATTGAGATTTTTTTTAAATTTATATATATTATGTATTATGTTTAATTAATAAGCAAATTAATAATGGTATATATATTTTATAGGGATTGATTAAAAGCATTAAAAATATGGATGATCATTATGGTAATATTTATATTAATTTTGCTTCTCCTATATCACTTCGAAAATATATTCATGATATTAATTGGACTAATAGTAAAAATGACAATGTAATAACAACTCTTGCTTATGAAATTATGTATAGGTATATTTTACAGTGGTTTAATAATAATATTCAAGCAATAAATATAATTCTATAATTTTGATATTTTTAGGCAACAACATGGTATGATTTTATCATATTTTAATATATTAGCAGTAGCATTGGCTTACAATTATTTCAGAAATAAGACTTATGTCATACATATAGATGTGATGGTTATTCAAATAAAATGGATAAGTGAACTTTTAAGAAAATGCGGTGCTGAGATTGAAGCGGAAGGTAAAATTTTGTATGATTAATAAATTGAAAAACTTAACATTTTTATTTATAATGAAAAAATAGGTATATATTTTTTTTAAAAAAACTTATTGTATCCTAAAGTTACACAATATATTGTATTTTAGATTCTGATATTGAAAGTAGAATCATTGATGTTGTACAAATTCATCAAAACTTTGTAACAATGAATGACAAAATGATAGAATTAAAAAAAAAATGTGTTATGTATGACAATGTTGATGCATCAAATTCATCAGGTAATAAAATGTATTTATTTTAATAGTTTAAACAGTTATACATTTATTTATTCATTTTAATCTTTAAAAATAATATATAATTTTTATTTAACAAATGTTAATTTTTTATTATTATAGGAAATCAAAACAAAATAACTGAAAAGATGAATAGTGCATTTCCATTAATTTTAAATCAACTGTACATCAATCCATCTTTACACTTTGTTATAAATATGGGGCTTATAAATGTACTGTCAAATTGTCGAATAATTTGGAATAATAGTGAGCTGGAATTTGAAATTAAACAGAATAAATTCTTCAATTTTTCCAAAAAAAATAATCATGATAAAAAACAAAATATATTACAGTATTTAGTTGAAATTATTATAATTTTAAATGTTAATTTTTTTTTTTCAGATATATTGGATTTGGAGGAAAGTTTTATTTTATTAAGACGATTATTTGAATTTGAATTTGTGTTTTATGATGGATGGGAAACACAAGTAAGTAAACTTGGCATTTTTAAATATATTTATATAAAAGGTTGAGAGAGAAACCATAACAATAAAGTTGGTAGCAATTTATTTAAGAAAAACATCTCTTAAAGAGAATGAACAAACAAATTAAGCAAATAAAGTTGCACTTTGGGAACACCTACCATCAACTTTTATCCTCTTTTCTTTTTGTTCTGTATCCCTTTTTTTTTTACAGTAATTTTTTATTATGCTCCTCTTTCCTTCTGGCAAGAAATCAATAAAGAAATTTCCTTTTAGTCCCAAAACACAAACACAACTTAATTGCTATTATTTTCATCTGGCCTACAATCACAAACAGGCATTACTTTCCAGATGACTACCATATATGAACAGTGTACACATTTATTGTGTTATTGTCTATATGTACAATATTAATTATTGTAATGTATATAAACATTAAAAATTCTAAGCCATATGAAATATATAGGTGTAGGTAACTTATTAATTTTATTATAAATAGTTTAACAGAATTTCAAAGTATTGTCAAAACTACTAACTATTTTGATGGGGAGATGCTGTCTGATGGTCTCATCTAATGTACCTTTCAGATTTCCCTACCCTAAATACATTACTAGTACTATATAATGTATGTGTTATAGTATATGATATGGATAATGAATATTATTCAATCATTACTCATATAATTCCTAACCATAATACATATTACATATTTACATGTGTGCTTATAATCTAGGATAACAGCAAATGATTTAAAAATCAGATAAACAAGTTTAATTTATTGGCAAATAAATTAACTGAGACTATATCAAAATCCCCTACTCTAATTATATTCTTTTATTTTGTATATTTTGTATATTTCTTTTACAGGATTTTAATAATAGCCTTTCGATGTACATACACACACTCGAAAAAGAAAGAGAATTACTTCGGTGTTTAACTATTAATCCTTTTATTATATGCTATCGACAAATTTATAACAGTTTAAAAAATGTAAGATTAATTGGTTTTCTTGTATGTATTTATGTATTAATTTTTATTTACATTTTTAGATGAGTCAAACTATAATTTCAGAAAATTTAGTATTTAAAACAATTTTTATGGACATGGAGTTCATCTCACACCCTTATGGTTTAACTAAAGATTTAATCAAAACTGCTTTATGTTCACTTCAAAAAATGAAAATAATTAAAATATTTAAAAAGTAATATATTTTATATAGTATAAGACAGTTTTAGTAAACACAAATTTGACATATATAACAGTGTACAGTCTAAATATTTAATATAGGGGCATCTTAGCTATTATGTAAATACAATTGCAGTAACTCTTTTACAGTCTTATGGGTAAACTAGATGCAAATGGAAAAAAAAACACGAGTTAATTATTATTTTATTTTGTTGTTACAGGCAAGTACAGCAAAAGTCTTGTCATATTAATTGCAGTTAATAATTTCCACATTACACTTAATTAATATCTTCATTAATACTGTATTACTCTACATTGCCAGCAAGGCTGTACAAGAAAGATAGTATATGAATATGAATATGAATTATAAAGTGACAAATAAAAATAACCATTATTATAACTATATAATGATAGATTTGTTGCTTTTTATTTTAAAAGGCTCTATTTAAGAAAGATTTATAATATAATACATAAAATATAAATTAAAGATTACACTTTAATCATTAAAAAATTAATAATAATAATAATATAAATCTTTAATACTGCTAATAGATGTGACTCTATTTTTGGAGGAAATATTATATAGAGCAGAGGTTCCAAACTTTTAATTTCCCGTACCACTTATATGGATTATGGATGTGTCACATACTACATAAAACTAAAAATTGAATTTGTAAAATGTTTACATTTATTTCAAACCAATAAGACAGTAAACTATTTAAATATAATATTTATATGAAATATAGTATTATATCCATTAAAAACATTTGTAGGAATATTGATTAATTTATTTTCTGTATTGTTAAACCGTGTATACATATGGAGCCAAACTTTATGTGAACCACTCTGGAAGTGTTTGTGTCTATGTTTCTACACTTATGATATAAGTCCTATACACTTGCACACCTCGTAAACCAATACTGGCAATAAATCAACAACTAATGATACTAGGTTCATGTTGTGTTCTTCAAAGAAACCTACATTCAATGAATCAGGGGCATGTATACTGGCTTTACCAAGTGATCTTTTGCATACCACCTTGTTGCCTACAGTTTTTCACCAGTGGTTCCCATACTATAGTTTGAGAACCACTGATATAGGTTAATTTAATTTATATCCATGTAACAATTAACAATTCTGATCAGGGTATTTTTATTTATATTTTTTTTCCCTTGTCAATGTACCTAACTCAGAAATCCTCAAAAATTATGATATAATTTAATTTTTGATTATTGATAAAATTTTTTTATAATTTTATATTTTAAAACATTGACAGTTTTCCCCATTTATTAAGAAAACTACAAGAAAATTTAAAAAGTTACCTTTAGAACACCTCAACTAAATAAAATATTTTTTAAAAAAGTTCTTATAAAATTTTTGATTGTACTAAGTTTTCTGATGGAAAAATTGTTTATACACAAAAAATAATTGCTGATTTACGGGAGAAAAAAGGAAATCTAAAATAATGTATAAATCCAAAAATAATCAAATTAAATTACAAATAAATTTTAACAGGTGTCTTAAAATAACATATTTAAATAGCCCTTTTTCAAATATTGGGGATAAAAAAATTTCAATATAATTTTTAAGTTTTATTTATATATATACAATTTTTTTTTTCAGTGATGAAACAATACAGTATAAGATAAACAAAACCAATATTTTGGATTTGGTTCGTATATTTGGTAAGATTTATGAGAATTAAAATTGAGTAAGAATGGAAGAAGGGCTTGTATATATTGTGTATAATTTTTAATATAAGCAAATACAATTTAATCTTTACTTGGTTATTCTACTACTTGTAATCTATTACTTGGTTATTTAGACCAAGTAATAAAGAGGAAAAGATTATAAAAGATGAAATAATATAAAAAAAATATACCAACAATTTATGTAAGCCCTTTTTCTCAGAGATCAAAAAATAAATACTATATTGTATTAATTTAAGTTATTTATCATAGAGTGTTAAATAAATTGATATTATTTAGTAGTGGATATGAAAACAATTTAAATTATTGTAAATTGTATACTTATTTAACTTATAATTCTACACTGATATTAGACATTAAAACATTACATTGTGTTTTAAAAATAATATAAATATGTATTTATTGTGTTTAGATGAAATTATAATGACTGGAAACAATTCAATGAAATCAAAAATTTAAGTACAGTAGAACCTCATTAATTCAGTTTTTGCTTAATCCGGACAGACCAAAAAAATAAACATGAAAATAATTTCCCATAAATGTGTTTCATCACAATTATTTATAAATTATGTTTATTATAATAAAAGCTAACAAATTTATAATACATACACTATTTTCAGTTGTTAAATTCAGTAAACTATTAAATAAAAAATTACATAGTTTTAGTTTTATTTAATCTGGACAACCTAGAGCCCCAATTCTCCCCAATAGTTTGGATTAATGAGCTATTATTGTAATGAAATTTAAGTAAAAATATTATATTATGTAATACAATGTTGTATATATCTTGATTTTAATATTAGCTAGTTATATTATATTAGATTATATTATATTAGACACCATTAGACAATTCAAATTTACTTTTAATAATATTGATATAAGGTACATAATTATTGTTATTAAATAATATAGTACGCAATTTAAATTATTAGTAATATAGTAATACTCTATTTTATTATTATAAGTCATTATTAATATCACAATGGTAGTATTAACTGCAATTTATTACATTGTACATAAAACACTTTTTTACCAACATTTATACATTTATAACTGAATAGTAATTTTCTTTACATAACTACTCAATATTTAGATATTAAATTAAATAGTGATAATCAAAATTTGAACAAACTATTATGTATGTAATCTAACTATTTTATTATCAAGAGATTTTTTACTACTTACAGATACATCGATTCTTATTGATAAACCATATTTCAATATTATATTCAAATTTTTTCTCTTTTTGTCTCTCTTTTACTTTGTTAACTACATATATTTTAAGGAGGGCATAACAAAAAATATATGGGTCCCTGTAATGATTTATACAATGGTTTATCATGATTTTAGTATTAGTTATATTATATTAGACACTATTGGATTTAATTAGTTCTTAAGCCAATTTATATTTAATATGTTGATATTAAACTCTTACACTTTTTCTCCATAAATACTTCTCGGTCTAATTTTTTTCTCATTAGAGCCTCTTTTTCTACATTAATAAATGTAAATGTACTACTTCAGCATCACTACCTTAGGAACACCTACTGTACATACAGTAACAAATATATAATGGTTCTAGTTGAATACTGTAGCTGAAGAAATTCCACTTAGAATAGATAAAAATATTATTATAAAATGTGTGTTTTATATTTTTTCCTATTATCATAGGAGGTACTTAATATATGATCTAGGTAGTCGGTTGGGTTATATATTCAATCATTCTATATTCTATTTCCCTCCTACAGTTTAATTTATTACAATGATATACTTGTATATATTAATAGTTCAAAAATATTAGAAAATGTATACATTTTTATTTTATAATGATAAATATACTTAGCAATTAAAATTTTAAAAAATAGTATTATTTTGTTGTTAATTATATTTACAATACCTAACAATTTTAGGAGTTAAAAAATATTTATGATTATCCAATTATATTAATATATTAGGACGTTTGAGGATATGACGATTAAAAAAAAAAGGACTGTTTTAAGAAAAGGACATATTTTGCGTGTGGGTGCAACCAATTTTGTAGGTGGGAAGTTGGGAAGGTAGGATACAGATGGGAATTTAATATATATCTATAAACTATTGCATACTAGTTGAATCCCAGAAAAAAAACATATTCCTTCCCATTTTTACAGACTTATTACTGTCTAATTACAGTCTAGTTACAGGTATGGTTAAACATTTTTTTTTTCTAATGTTTACTATTTTATTTTTATGATTTATGTCTATAGGATTTTTAATTAATAATTGGGTTGAAATTTATAAGATATAGATTTAACAAATTTGTAGCAATTAATTTTTCTCAATATTTTTTCCTTTATGAAATCTTATATATTATACAGTTTCTTCTTCTTCCCTCTGGACTTCTCATTTTAATATAAATGTCAATTTGAATATATTTTAAAATGTGTATAAATTGAAATATTTTTGGGCAAGCAAAATAAAACATTGAATATTCATATGAATATAAGGATTCAATACACAGACCCAATTTAAACACTATGAAGTAAGAAGTAAATTACTGATGTAAGTTATATTAAACACAATTTATGTCAATATAGCAAGATAATAGTTCTGCTCCATCTAACCTACCAACTATAAAGATATTAAAATACTGTCAATACATGATGATTATATCCCAAACTAGTGATGGTTATAATGAATAAAACTGTCATTTCTTTGAAAATCTCATGAAAAATTAAATGTATTTTGGCCCCCTTAGATATAACAAAACACAATCTCAATACACATTAACACTTTTAATAAGTCCTATTTAAAAAAAAAAGAAAAATACATCTCGTGGAAAAAATACTGTGTTATTATTATTAAAGTGCCTTAATATTACAAATAATTAATAAAAATACTATTTCAAATACTTCTTAAATATTTTTTGACGAGTGTATTTTAAATATTTTCAAAATACTTTTTTTACATTTTATTCCATAATATTAAATCATTTTTTTTTTTTTTTTTTTTATGTTATTTACAGGTCAAAAAGTAGTGACTTTTACACAACTTAAACATATTTTCCTCTGTTATACCACAGATAAGAAAGAAAAAAATGATTTAAAAAAAAAAAAATACAAATTTTGGTCCATGATAGTGTTAGCCCATTTATTATATTTTGTAATTACTCACAAATTCAATAGTATAAAAATTAAATACATTTATAGGATTATAGGTAATATAACTTAAAGTAGTACAAAATAATAAAAAATATATTATCTCTGAGGATTTTAATTGAATTTGTTTTAATGATTATGGAATCTTTTTAGCTTTATTTTAAAACCATTTTTAATTTTTACCCCTACTCCATATATCTTAAATAAGATTTTCAAATAGGACCCTCCCCCTTTTGAACCCAAATTTAAATAGAGAATATGTACTTATTTAGAATATATGGAGTAGGGGTAAAAAATTAAAAATGGTTCTAAAATAAAGCTTAAATAATTCCATAATGATTATAAAAAATATAAATCATTCACTTAAAATCCTCAGAGATAATTGCTGGATAAAAAAAAAATCACTCTGTATACATATATATTTACTAGCCCCCTTTTTACCATCTTAACAGGTAACACATTCTGATACCATACTATTCTTCATTATTCTTTCGAACCTTTAGAAACGTCCACTGGAGAAGGCTACCTGTACTGATGCTATTGCTGAAGGGCTTTTTCAGTCAGAAATATGTATATGTATGCATGTGTCAGTAATTATGAATAATATTGAAGTTATGCTATTGTTATGACTTATGAACTAATGTTAATCAAATAGTTATTAATGTTGTAATGTAGCTAGTTTTCTTTTTTTTTTTACGATTTTTTCTGTTGTATCTATACCCCCCTCTTTTCTTTCTTTCTGCTTTAAATGTGATTTAATAACTAAAATTAAGTCTGGAGATAAAAACTTTTGACATTGTTTTAAAAAAGATTCTTCAGAATCTAAATGATTTAATAAATAGAGCTTGTTTTCTAATGTCTTAATATGGTCCTTGGCTAATCCGAGTTTTTTCTTCAACTTCAATTCTCTAGGAGTTGCATTTGAAAGGTGCAATGTGGTTTGAGTGGATGAAGTTGAACTGTTGACAGGCATCTTCAATTCCAATTCTCTAGGAGATGCGTCGGAAAGGTGCGATGGGGTTTGAGTGGATGAATTTGAAATGTTGTCAGGCATCATCAACTCCAATTCTCTAGGAGTTTCATTTGAAAGGGGTAATGGGGTTTGAGTGGATGAATTCGAAACATTGACAGGCATCTTCAACTCCAATTCTCCAGGAGTTTCATTTGAAAGATGCAATGTAGTTTGAGTGGATGAAGGTGAACTGCTGACAGATAAACTTGGACTTGAACAAATTAAAGGTTTAGATAAATCCAAAATAGTATACGCTGCTCGTTTAGCCAGTATATCATCTAAAACCAATGATAATCATTACTATGTCATTATTTCATTATCTAGAACATTGATATTTATTATAGTTATATCTTACCGTTAAAGAGTGTAGGGATAGCATTAAATGTTAACCGGTTTTTAGTAAGAATATTCAAAAACATTTTGTTTTCAAAATGTTCTTGACATATCCGAACATCTTTAATCTGAATGTTTTCTTCAAACATACAATTTTCAATCCATATTGCACGTCTTAAACCATAAAAAGTATACCAGTATGAAATAGTTGTGATACATATGAAAATTAAAGAATACAGAAGTTAATTTAAATATTCTTACCTTTCTGAGTCCTTTGGTAACGAAAAGTAACTCAGCACATTTGAATGTACCGAACTTTTGTTTATGCAGTATTTCACACCACATTTTCGGTAAGCAATACTATTTCTATAACTCTTCGTCATTAAAATAAATAACCACACAAAGATAGATGCAAAAATTAATAATGAATCAGTTTTCTGTCCGAAATAAATAAAAGGTTTCACGGACTCAGTGTACGTAGTTATGCGTAAAACGGTAGAGCAGCAAAAAAATGCACGGTTGTTCCGCTAGCAATATTTGATAAGAGAGCCCAGTGGTTCTCAAAATGCGTGAAAATTGAATTGAAGGCGTTAGGCAATAAATATGCAATAATCCACGATGTGACGCGCAAAAAAAATTTTTTTTAAGTAATATCATAACGTCATAGTAACCAGCCGAAACAGTTTTCTTTGTAGCCCGATTAATAATAGACGCAAATCGATTGAAATTTATTTTGTTTTACCAAACGATAGGTCGTGAAGCCTACTTTCATACAGTGTACTTCGCTAAGGATTTTTTTTGCAGGAATATCCCTTATAGTTCGGCGGTAAACGAGATGAAAATCGAACGAAATGGTCGATTTTGGACCAAATGAATCTGTCAAATCTATAAAAAGTTATGAGTCTCCAATTGACAATTCATTGCCAAAAATACCTTTATATGAAAATAGATCAGTGAATGGCATTTATTATTATGGTCAGGTTTTCAAAGCTAATATAAAAAAAAAGAGTAAAATTATGTTGTTGGTAACTATATTTTTTTTTAATGATATTACACTGTTGTTTGAACTGAGATGTAAAAACTATAATGTGCTATCAGATTTAGGAATTTTCAACGACGACTTTGTTAAAAACAAACATTTCTAATAGAAAATGGTTGAACAGTTTTGTAATTGATATAGCTATTATAGGCGTGTTAAAAATAATATGCTGTGAATTGAAATATACCATTAAGATGCTTAGCTGTATTATTTCATATTATTTATATGACAAATGACAATAGTATAGGCGGAAATAATCATAATACAGACACTTTATCGATTCTTAAAAAAATGTGTTGAATGGTGTTGAAGCACCTCCCTTTGACTATATTTATGCTAAAAATTATAATTTCTAAATGCAATTATGCATCAGATTTATACAAGATGTGTTCTCTAAAGTATATATAATTATTAAGTATGTTATGTTATGTGTATTACATGTGCTTGTGTAAAGTTACATCTAAACACAAAATGAAAACACCCACCTTAAAAAAAGTCCTGGCTACTCCATTGGTGACCACAGTGTACGCAGATACATGAGAATATCTACCAAAACTTTTGACAATATTGCTAAAAGTATAAAATTTAAATTCAGTCTTAAAATGACAAATTTCCAAGATATAAATGATCCAATACCCTTGAAGGAAAATTTACTAGTAACATTGCGATAAGTTTATGTTTGGCAGAAATATAATATCTATTCATCCATCCAATACAGAGAGTACATTTGGATGCATTCACCATTCAGATTGGACAGGTCACATCATGCATATAGGTTTGTTTTTAAGAGGATTTTATACCCACATATACTGTTTTAATCCAATTACCGAGTAACATACAAAAACAATGATTACACAGAACCGGTAAAACTATTAAAATGAGTATAACTAATTTTTATTCGGTAAGTACTTTGTAAATAAAATTATTAAATTAAACAGAAATGCTTTTAAAAATTATTAGAAATGCTTGAAAAATTAACAGGAGGTCCATTACGACTTAAAAGTGGTAGTTTGTGGTTGAAAAAAAAAATTGAATGTAGAATTTTTTTATGGCTTTTTAAAACTTGTATAACCAAACTTCTCTCAGAATCGTTATTATTAGCAAAGATTAATTGTTGCGTACTTTATATATTAAATTCCCCTCTATATCCTATCTTCCTAACTTCTCACCCACAACAGTGGCCTACCCATCATGCCATATAGCACACATATATCTGTATCTTTTTAACCTTACATTTGTCTATGTTATTCTAGTTATTAGTAAATTTCTATGATATCTATGTATTCATTTATTTTGCAGATAGTTTGTACAAAAATATTTTGTCTTCTTTAAAATGTATAAAACCTTGACTTTGTCCTACATTAAGTGAAAGTAAATTAGAAGCTTTTATTCTCATGGGAATAAAAAAAGATGTTCTATACAATGTAGGTAATGATGAAGTGATTAAAATACTATAGTTTAAAAGTATATTATTATTGAATTAGCTTTCTAAATACAAAAATTGTATCATAATTTAAATTATTCAGTATTCACTGTTATTGTGTTACCCAGGTACTTACTTAAACAAACAAATAAACTAGACTTGTAAAAATGTAAACATAAATCGTGTTAAAAAAAAAAGTTTGATGATTTGTACTAATAAAGTTTTAATTGTGCACTGTCAGATGTGTAGAATATGTTTGTAGCTATATAATAATAATAATAATACATTTTTCTTTGATTTCAATATTTAGTAAATTAATATGTGAGCCAGTACTATTGTATTTTCCCGGTTCGAAATGGTTTTCTCCAATCCGCCCCTGGTTGTACATAATAAATAAAAAGTAATATTATTAATATGGTAATTCTTAAACTAACTATAATGCAAGGTATTATACTTCAAAGTGTTTTAGTGATTTCTAAATCGGTGGTCGCTAAATAAATTTTTTGGGTTACCGAAAATATAAAATATTGGGTTGCCTATAAAATATATATTTAAGGGTGGTTAAAAAATTAAATATTCATTTAGTAGGTCACAACAGTAAAAGGGTTGAGATGTATACTAAAGTATACATATTTTTTCTATGGAATATATAATCATTCAATATTCATTAAGTATTTATCATTAAATAATTATTTTATTAATTTTAAATAATATCCATCAACTTTGTTTATAACTTTTTTATGTAATATGTATTTTGTATTAATATTAAAATGTTTACTGTTTATATATATTTAGTTGAACTGAAATATTTAATTAGAAAGTATCCAAATAAAAATTGTAAATAAATAAAACCACTTCATTGTGAACAAATACTTGCTCAAATACACATCAAAGCTATAACATCACCTACTTAAATAATTAAATAAATTTAAAAAATGTATAAATACTTTTAAATAGTATAAAAAACGCATAAAATCAAATAGTTTTACATTGTACTTTTATTCGTATTTTATTTTATACTTTACTATATTATAATCATAGATTAAATATATCTATAGTAAAATACAGTGTATATGCTTCACCTTTGCAATAAAATTTATTAGGTACCAATTTTCATTTTTAATTTCATTAAATTCATTAAATTAATTCATTTTTTAATTTTCATTAATTAGTTAACAACTAATAATGACAATGACTGCCAAATCATAAAAATTATGCATTGTTCTTTTTGTTTATATCCTTGTGTATTGGAAGGTATATGAGAGTATATGGCGTGTACCAAACCGTATTTGTCTATCATAACTTCGAACTTTTTGTTAAATAGACCAGGTATACGCATAGATAATATATATTATCTATGGGTATACATCAGTCTACGAGCGTATACTTGCAAATGATAACTGAATTATTAATATCATTATTGACATGTTAAGAAATAAAATACTGACTTACATCGAATTTTGAACTTGTAATTATCATTCTTATCGATTAAAATAATTATTATTATGCATGGAAAAGTAAATTATTTTATTATTTCTTCCACAATCGGGGCAAGTTATGAGTTATCACTCAATGTTTGGACTGCAGACCTTAGGTGAGGTGTAGGGTATGCGCAGTTAATTTCTTAACATGTCTATGAGTCATTGTTGTACCCATCGTCAAAACATATTTGAAAAAAAAAAAATATTATCAGATAATAAATTTAATACATACAATTATCATATATAATAAAGATATTTTTAATCTTTATTATCTATGACAATGATATAATAATATATCTATGTACATCATATTCTTGGTCCGTGAACAGAATTGATTGATAAGTCAATTTGAGGGTCAATTCAACCTGATCAATGATGAATCGCCAATCGAAACACGTTTAGACTAGGAGTGGAAAATCGTATACTATAAATATATAATAAAATTATTAAATAGGTACCTATTTAAAGTTTTGTAATTTCATAATATAAATATGAAGTTACTTATATAAATTTTATTTATTGGGCGAGAAATTGAAGAATAGTAAAAAAATGATTTTGAGCGGAGTTCGGTTAATAGTGTTGCTTTGTCTACAATAAGTATATAATATGCCATATTATGGTAAAATAATTACGTATGCATTATATGTTTTCATTGATTTTATTTGATTAATAGGTATTGTATCTGTTTTCCCGTTTTTTCCCATTTATTGGGAAAACTTCTAGGAAAATCAAAAATGACCTCCGTAAAGTATCATCCCATTTAGATTTCCTTTCAGAAAAAGTGCTATGTCATTAAAAATCGGAGCAAAATTGCTGGTAGAAAAGTTGCTGGTAAAAGATATAAAAAACTAAAAAAAAAAACATCATTGTAAAACTAATCCATTCCTCGCTCTGTTCAGAATCTAGAACGACGATAAAAGCGCATATTTCGCACAATTCAGTGAAAAAACGTCCAATATTTTCATATTCAGGACGTAGTGAGAAAATGCTTGTAGCCAAACAATTAATTTACAAATATGCCACTGGTCTCAGTAATGTTTCTGTGGTTCGTATAGCAACGCGCGACATAGCCACAGTGAAAAAAAAATTACTATCGATCGATGAGAATAATAATAATAATAATATTATAATAGGTATACAATAGTGTACCACTATCACCCGCCACACGAACGTACGATCCCCACCGTTACCGTGGACGGAACGCTGTTATTATAATATGTAGTACCCTATAATGGAAGGTTCATGTGTTGCTATATGTATATATGTACATATATTTTTTTTTTATACGAGTTCGTGACCATTAATACAATAGTATTATAGGTATATTGTATACTAAACCTGCGTAATACGTTTACACGTGGCGGCTCCAGGTCACATCCAGCCGACCGACATCCGGCGGCGGGTTAGACGGAAAACGTCCATGTACCCACTCAAATATTTTTTATTGAAATTGTACCACACGCCGCACGTACAATAATAATAATAATTAATAGTACCGTCTTATCTTTATTCAATACCAGAGTGGAGTGGTGGTCGCGGCGGTCAGCAGCAGCTGCAGTCGCTACCCCGTACAATATTATTATTTCTTTCTTTATATTTTTTATCATATTATTTTCGTGCGTGCCTACTACGCAGTTGGTATTCCGTGATGCGCGCGCTCAACTCTGCAGATGAAGTAATAGTAAATTTCTGTAGTGTATTACAATGATAACAGTCGTGGTGAATACCCCGCTTGCGTCGCGTCCTTGTTTTTTTTTTCACGTTCTGACCGCAGTCGCCCAATAGTGTTTTATCCTTTTTAGCCAGGCACAGACATGTCGAAAATTGCGTGATTATGTGACGTCCTGATCGCGTACAGAAGAGCACTGAGCAGCAGTTGCAGCCGGCCGAACTTTGATTTTTTTTTCAGCCGTGTCTTGCTACTAATGTTTTTTACTGGATTATTCTGCGCAAAATGGTTAAAAGGTATTTAGCATTTCATTATTTATTGGTTGATAATAAAAGGTACAGTTTTTCAATATTATTAATGGACAATGGTCATCGGTAAATATTAGGAACTTACTTTATTATACCTACTTACCTAGCTTTACAAATATTATAGGTATATGCTGATAACCTATATTAACTAAATGGTTTTTTCGTGAATGTAATTAACGGATTAAACTATTGATTGCATTCATATTTTTTGTTTGGTACCTAATAGATAACTTAATTGACCAAGTTGACTTAAGACAACTTAAGAGTTGGAAACTTATAGAGGTTTTAGCCATAATCATAACTGATTGTATAAATATATTTTATTCTTAATAAATATAGACCAATTACCTATTATCGAACCAAGTATGAATATAAACAAAAATATACTAAATACCTATACATTTTAGCAGAAATGTTTTTTCTATGGAATCAATAGAGCAATCAACATTTTATTTTGTATACACATTACACTTGTATATTTATAATTAAAATATTGGCATTTATAATTTTAATCATACTTCAATTCAACTACCTAGGTTAGGTAGATTGATCATTTTTAAACATTCTTATATTTTCTTATGTTAATATTATCTAATGGTATTTTAATCTTATGTATCAGTTTAAAGTATTAGGTTACAGATGAATTGCATTAATATATCTTATTCTTCTTAGTATATCACTATTAAGATATAACTATTAAACATATTTTCTGCCACTGCATCCCGTCCATTGTCAAATTAAGCCAATCGGTTCCCAGTTTTAACCTTTTGACATCATTTTTCACCTCATACATAGAAGTCTCTAGGAAGGGTCACTTTCTTCTTGGAATTTTAAATTCTACTAACCGTAATTGAGCTTTTTTTTTCAGCCTAATGTTTTAGTGACCTTTTCTTCTCTTTTGAATCTAAAAGCACTTATCTCCAGGTGTGTGTGATTATGATCTATCGTCTTTTTTTCTATACTATAGAGAATTATCTCTAGAATGATCCTATACCTAGAGTCTATAAGATATTTTGTTTTATTAGCATTTATTATTAATTCCACCCAGTTTGCTGCATCTAATGGTTTTTCTGTTTATTTTATTAGATATTCCATTTCCTCTTATTAAGACAATATCATCTGCAATACTCCAAATATTTGTTAGTCTAATTGTATTCTGTACCACTACATGGTTCTAATTAACTAGTCATGATTTCTGTGTGTATGATACTTGTTTGCATTAAGTTAATTAATATCTGTGATAGGCCAAACTGTTTCAGTAGGTATACTATAAATAGACTTCCTGGCTACACTGTCCCATAACTTCTTAAAATCAATAAACAATACATTATTTTACTTCCTTGTAAAACTTCTTTTGAAACAACTGTCCCAAAACAAATATATATTTTGACTATGCATGTTTTTATTGATTTTAATTAATAAAAAATAAATGATTTATTTTCAGATTATTATTTATATTTTATTTTATTATTGGCATGTATACAATATATATATATATAATTTAAATACTCGTTTAAATTTATTCTTTGTTATTTATTATGTCCTAGATGTGGTACAGTATACCAACAATACTGTAATAATAAAAATATTAGGTATACCTATAATATTATAGTTACAGTATTTAGAACTAGGAGGACAACTGCATTCTGAATGCTGCTTTTAATTTCAATACTCCAAACCACAAACATTTTTAAAATAATGAACAAAATACCTTTAAACTTTATATCTAATATGTATTATAACCATTAGCTTAGTTTGGTTTAACAAAAAGTGTACAATTTTTACATACATTTTACATTACAGTATAAGTCACTACTTAATGGTATTCCTTATCAAAGATGTGCACATTTTTTTTTTTAACCAAAAATAGCTATTGATTATTGCTAAAACTACTCATAGACATAAAAATAATTTGTACTTATGACTATACTTAATCTTTAACGTATCATATTATAAATAATTAGGGTTTACAACCTGTGATCTGTAGACCACTAGAAGTCTGCGAAACTACCTTTATTATCTAAAATAAATAAATAAAAATAAGATTGACAAAGGTGTAATAATAAAAACTATAAAAGATAAATCCCATAACTGGTAATTTAAATTGAAAACTATGAATTAATATTGACTAAATTAACCAATATATCAGTGGAAATCATACATTTTTTAAAATTGATACCGATAAGTAAAATCATCAGAAAATCGAGGTGGTATGCAACTCATTGAAAGTTTTCTAAGTGGTTTGTTGTGTTAAAAAGGTTGGGAACTCTTACTCTAAACCTATTTTAAAGACTTTATATTATCTGATATATATTTTATTTAAATACTGTTTAAATACATATTGTTCTGTTATTGATTTGTTCTAGAGCTGAAAACAATGAAACAAAAAAAAGTGCTTCAAAACATGAAAATGCTGTAAAATATGGAGAGTTAATTATCCTAGGGTAAATTATAATTTCTTAACCTTCCTACTGCTATTTGTTTATTTTTTTTTTTTACAAATACCAATTTGTAATATATTTTAAATTTATGTACTTAAATATATATTATTTTGTATATTTATATATTTTAGTTACAATGGTCAATTAGCAACCGGGGATAAACGTAGGCGGCGTAGTAAATTTGTCTTATGGAAGCGAGATGTACCCAATGGTATAAAACCATCCAACCACTATGTAGTGCCAAGTCCGCAAACATCCCAAGTATGTTGTATTATTATTATACATTTTAAATAAAATATTAAATCATTACAAGGTATTTTTCTAACAGTTCAATAAGGTAACAAGTAAATTGGATTTACATACTGAGTATTTTGATGTATAGAATGTAACAGGACTATTTGACAGATTAAATAACTTTTTGTCTACTAAATATTTTTAGTTGCACTTTGATGTTTAAGAAATTAAGTATAAAGAAACTTAGAATTGAATAAAAAAAATCTAGAGCTATTTTGGAAATCCGATTTTTAGAAAAATGTTGGTGTCAACAACTTTTATTAAGGTCGAGTCAATTATTTTTAAAGTTTTGTGAAACATGATATTTTATTATAAAATTGTACAATTTAATAATCTTATCATATTAGTTTAAGCCGGGAGTCTGTTAAACACTTATTATTTATTGTTAGTAAAATTAGTAGGTAATAAATTTGAACCTAAATAACAAACTTTTAAGAATTAATTTATAACAAATTCAATTTTTTAAATTTAAAGTAATAAAATAAAATATAGAAATTATAGTTCAGAGCTGGTATTCATTACAAAAAAAAAAAAAAGTATTAAGTAAAAAAAATGATTACATTAAATAGTCCTGTTATACTCTGTTTATTAAATTTAGTGGATTGGAATATTAAATAATGTAATTTTATTTGTTTAAAAGTCCATGTTCATAATGCATTGCAGTGTGTATAAGATATATATTTTATTATATTTTAGGCCGTATTGGATAAAACTAAACACTCCATTTCATATACCTTATCTAGGACGGAAGCTGTTATAGTTGAGTATGTTAATGATGAAAATACAGATATGTTTCAAGTAATTATAAAATAAAATAATATTTAATAATAATTGATTTTTATATTAATTAGATTAAGAGTTGGAATACATTCCTCTACGACCTTTACTCCTATAATATTAGTTTTAACGAGCAAAACAAAAAAAAAAGATACAGACAGATATACTTTGCAGGATGAGTGGGCCAATGTAGTAGGTAAGAAGTTGGGAAGGTAGAGCAAAAATGTGTATGTATTTGTGTCACAATAATTACCCATTGTTCATGAAAAACAATTTTGAATGGAGTTAGGTTATAGCGTAGTTTTGTAATATTTACTAATTAGGCCAAATTTTATTAAAATTTGATTTAAATAAAAAAATATTACATTTAACTCAAATTTTTTTATTAACCACAAAGCAAAGTATGATTTATAATGAACCTCCTGTTAAATTTAATAATTTTATCGAGTACCAACCAAACAAAAATTACATAAAAAATGTAAAAAACTTGTTGAAAACTACACATCTAAAAGAGGCAAATATAAGTTTTCTGTTCAATATTTGAGACTACAAATATTTTCAACTGAATTAAAATTCAATTAACAAAGTTAAAATAATTCAAAAAATTGAAAACAATAATTTTTTTTATTTTCCTTGTTTTTCTTAAGGTCTCCCCCAAGTTTTTTCCCATTTATTATGAAACTGGTTGGTAAAATCAAAAATTAATCTTCTTAAAGTATTTTTTCAGTCAAATTTTTTTTTAGAAAGTGTTATACTTGAATATCAGAGTGAAATTTCTGGTAGAAAAGTTGTTCACAGAAAAAGAAAATAAACATTGTAAAACCAATCCATTCCTTGCTCATGATTCAAAAAATAGTTTTTTTCAACTAGACTGACACTTATTAATTTAGATAATATTTATTACCTATGTATTTATTAAAAACAAAATAATGTAAACAATAAGAGCACTGTTTTTTATTCTTAGTTAAATAATTAATTTATAATATATGTTTTAGGTGGGCCGATCATCTGATACACCGATTGATTTTGTTGTTATGGATACAAATGCTGATAAAAATGTTACAACTGTTAATAATTTACCCAATGTTGATAATAAAAAAGGACCTTCTGCTAGTACTATTTCAAGGTTCGCTTGCCGTATAATATGTGACAGAAATAATACAAATATAGCTCGGTTATATGCAGCAGGTTTTGATTCATCCAGAAATATATTTCTAGGGGTAATTTTTTTTACATTTGTATTTTTAAAGCAGTTGGTTTTGATTTAAAATTTTATATTGGGTTTTCTGTTAATACTAAAATTTAGGAAAAAGCAACCAAGTGGAAAGATTGTGATCAGATTGATGCTTTAACAACTAATGGTGTTTTAGTAATGCATCCAAGTGGGAAGTTCCATATTGGAAATACTAAACCAGGAATTTGGTTAGAAGTGTCAGTTTGTGGTAAACTTTTCTCATTGCGAGGTTCTAGATCTGCTCAGAATAAAGGTGATATAGTATGTAATTGAACTTTTTTAAGTTAGGTATATAATACATACAAAGGTATTTATTATTATTAATCAGTACATTTTTTAAGGTTAATGATTCAAACAACATTTTAACAGACGGAACTTTGATTGATTTATGTGGTGCAACTTTGCTTTGGAGATCAGCTGAAGGACTCAGCTTATCACCTGTAATAATATTATAATTTATACTAATATATTAATTGTTGTACATTTTTAATTATGACTGATTTAATATTTTACAATATGTTTAAAGTTAATTTGAGTTAACCTTTGGGTGTGCCTCAGTGTTTACACCACACTTTTGGAATATTTAGGAATATTGATTAAAACATTTATGTAGTTTATTTACTGTTGTAATAGGTATTCTCTAATTACTTATTTAGATGAAATATAATACAGTCTATAGAGTTTTAACATATTCAGGCAATAAATATTTAAATATTTCAAATGTAGCTGTAAATGATTGCAGTGTAAAATACCATAGTGCACTCTTGTGTGTGCGACATCAATAAGTGCACATACCCAAAGGTTAAATGATTGTGTTTAATATTTTAATTATTTAAATTTAAAATAAATAATTTGCTAACAAATAAATTAAATTAATAATGTACATGGTTCAATTTTTAGAGTAGAGATTATTTGAAGAAATTGATTGAAAGAACGAATCGAGAACGACCAACGTGTCCAGTTGGTCTTTATACTTTGGTGTTCCCTCATCATTCAGAAACTGATACTGCCAGTGTAGCTAGTACAGAACTTGTTGAGGTTAAACAAAAACAGCCATATGTCTACTTGTCTTGTGGACATGTTCAGGGTAGTCATGAATGGGGTTTAAATAAAGACTCTAATAATAGAACATGTCCAATGTGCTTAAAAGTAATTTAAATATTTTTTAAACAAGAAATACAATTTTACTATTTACATTTAATTTATAGATTGGAGGAATTGCTAAATTAAATATGGGAATTGAAGCTTCGTTTTATGTCCAGGATAAAGAAAAACCAGATTTATATGCATTTAACCCATGTGGACATGTGGCAACAGAAAAAACAGTGAAGTAAGCTATAAATGTTCTAAATATAATTAGTTTTTTTCTGCATTGATGTTTAACCCCAAACTTCAGTTTTGAAAATCTTTTATAATATCCTATATTATATAGGTTTAATTAATTCCAGAATAATCTCTCACTTTCAAATTATTGAAATTTGTGTCAATATTTTTGTATTTTATTTTTTTTAGTAAATCATAAAAATATTCAAAAAGTGGTTAAATAGTTTACTTTATAATTATAATTTTTTTATTTGTCTGTAGATTTTGGTCTAATGTAGGAATTCCGTATGGATCGAATGGCTTTGAAGCCTTGTGCCCATTCTGCGCTACACTACTGGAAGGCTATCCCGGGTTCATAAAATTAATTTTTAATTAAGGGATATAATTATTTGTTCTTAAAAAAACTAATTGAGTCTCCTTATTAGAATTAATTTATATTTTTCCTCAACCTTTATTTAGAAGAATTATATTTTAGGGTCATTTATATATTTTTTTTTTTGCAATTTTGAAACTCTGGTAGTTTATAGACAATTTAGAAAATTGTACTGCTATTTAATTTTTTCTTTTAATTTTTTGATCATTGTTATCCATAATACTCTTTTCATATAGTAGATATCTTAAGATTATAGTATGAGAAACATTTTTTATATAGTTACAATCTCAATAAATAGTAATTTTAATTAAATATTTTGAATTTTTAAAGATCTTATTATAGTTTTGTTTATGAATAATGGTTGAATAATGTAATTATGGTATTACTTTTAATAGCATTGTTTGTTGATTTTACTTTTAAAATTGTGTTTTAAAATAATGCTAGTTTTCATGAATATTATTGTTCAAATAATAATACAATTTTTTTGTGAGGTGTGGTTAACTTAAATATTGTAATATATTTGTGAATTTGTTTCTGTAATAAACTTACACCATTAAAAACATAATATTATGAATTATGATTTATTTTCGTTATATTAACATTAAAATTTCAAATCATTTAATACTGTAAATTATTGGAAATTATAATATTGCGTTAAAATTATTTTAATTGGTTTAATAATTAATATACTATACAACCAAAAGAAAATGTATTCAACTATTGATTGGAATTTATGTTATATAAATGTATCATAAACTTTTTTCAGCATTTACAGTACTTTATATTTTGTCATTTCCAAAAATGCACTGAAGTTTATAAATTTAGTCCCAGGAAAGAAGGACTTGAGTCAATTTTATAGTTTTCAATATAGGTGCGCCTTCTTTACCAATTAAAAATACAGTGACTCAAAATATTTTTATTTTCAGTAAAATATATATAAGGATATAATATATTGTACACTTAGACCAAAATATAAATAGGAAAAAATGAGATTTAATTATTAACAAAATTAATAAATATTGACTTAAGCTTTTTTTTCCTGAGATATAATGATTCACTAGACATTAATTATAATAACTAATAAATTATTTTAAAACTATTTTAAAAAAATCATTAATAATAGTATTAAAATATTTTATATTTATATAGGTACTTATATTAATTATTATGTACTAAATTTGTCTTCTCTTGTAGTAAATTATGTAATAAAAACTGTCAAAATTGCTATTTGATTCTAAAATTATTAATGGTAATAGTAAAATATTAAATTGTTAAAAAAACCGCAGCATCTATGATAGGTGTTTAAGTAAAATAAAAATTAATTTTCACATAAGTTTTTCAATTACTAAAATTGTACTTAAACATTTTTTTTACAGTGATTACAGGTTAATATAGGTATCATATAGAATAAATCATTTATTAATTATATATATATAATTATGATATATTAATAAAACATTATTTTAATTTATATTATGTAATTTATTTATTTTACCTAAATACATTGATAAACTATAATTATATATTATTTTAATAATTTTACAAATATTACTTGTGGAATAATACATCATTAATAATAAATTGTAGGTATTAACTATTCAAAAATGATAATTAGGTAAGTATGTGATACATAATTTATGTGAAACTATTAAAACTATTACAGATTTATATGTTGAAAAATAATTTAACTATTTAGATTTATGATTGTGATTAATATTTTATTGGTACCTATTTATTTACTTATCTTTTGTGTATCTATTAATATATTACTTATTATTTTTTCATTATGTCATCAACGTGTAATACTTATATTAAATATTGAGGTAATTCATTTTTAATAAGTATTTTCTTTTCTAAATAGATGCATAAATAGTATTTATAATCAATATTATTATTTTAAATTTTATTTAACTAAAAATGGACTTAGAGAAACATAGGTTACCTACCAATCATTTCACTTTCAGTGAGTAAATAAGTCATGTTGGCAATGAAAATATCAGGAAAACATGTATTTTTAAGTAATTACCTCGAGGTTTGGAGGACAGTGTACCTCTTGAGCTATAACCTGGGTTAAACTCTGGTTTTTGTATAACGAGAAAACAAATTTAAAATATTTAAAATTGAAATAGATAAAATAATTAATATAAAAATATTAAAATTACTCACCAATAACATAGTGGTACCGAAAAAAATGTATTCATGTTAATCGAAAAATAGTTCTCAAAATTGGTAGGTAGGTACTTTAAATAACGGATTACGTGGGTCACCTTTGTGAAGAATTTCATAAAAATTTGTGAAAATGCGGAGTTATTATTTTTTGGCATAAAGACATGACGAAATTATAAGTGATTCGATTTTATCAATTTAACTACGAAACAACCGTTGTTTTTGACAAATTAAAGTAATAAATTGACATCTTTATTGTAAATAAAAAGCAAAATTGAATAATGACAAGAAAATAAAAATACATAATACATTATTACCTACCTACCGACTCGAAACGTAGAGGTGGCGAACCTAATGCAGGCGTGCCAAAAGATAGAACGTTGGCCGCATTATAATGAGACGCGAAAGAAAAACAGAACTTATATGAATTTATGTAAAACAAATTTATAGGAGATGAATAAAAATTTACATACATATATAAGAAATTTAAAGAAAATATTGTTCACGTTTCTACACGTTTCAAAAAAATCCTATGTAAATTATTATTCTTATCGCTAAGTAAAATTAAATTTTTAAATTATCGATAATAAGTTAACCGAAAGCAGGGTATATAATAATAATAACTTTGGTACAGTTATTCGAAAAGATAAGAACTGTTTTAACGGCAACGCCGTAACATAGATCTGTATTTTATTGGACAGAAAAATGAAAATATTTTCAGAATAAACCCATTAACAGTGTGAGTAATAGAAATGTATACACAACTATAGTTATTAAATAGTTTAACAATAACATCAACGAGCAGATAGATTTATGGTCGAGCTAAGATCAACAGAACAACTAATTTAAAATATAAGTATAACTGCAGCACTACAATATTATGTAATAGACACATTTAATCCATGCGCAGAGTGTAGACAATCTAAATTTTAATGACTTCTTTTATATTAAATATATTAACCTGGTCAATATTGATAATTTGCTTCGGAGAATTCCACAATTTTTAAGTATTGATTTAGGAGTTACTACCTATCCTATTGCGATAATAGGACCTATACAATAGGTTTAGACAGTGGTTCAAGGGGGAATGACGGAGAGGGACAGTCTCCTTTAATATAAGTCTTTAAAGTCCGAGGAGTGAGGGGGATGCCTTAGTTATTGTCAGTTTATCACTAAAATATTTAGTATTAATTTATTGAACCCCGCGTTTTCAAAAGTTGTCGAAATACAAAAATGTATTATTTTTGCATTATTGTTTCATTTAATCGTAACGTGGTGTCAATTTCCCAGCATCACAATTTTTTTTTGTTTACAGTGTTTTGAATTTTGTTCAACATTTTTCAACGAACCCATGTGAACTTTTTTGGATGAGTTTTTTAAAACTTTAAATCCTATTGTACTGCTGGACATGTACTTGGCAGTTGACACCAAAAATATATAAATCGAATAACTATTTAGTTTTATTCCAACAAATTCCAACAGTTTCTAGCAAGTCAGAGTATAGACTATAGAGTGTTGGAATATAATAATATTCCCTTATGATGCTACAAACTTTGTTTTAACTGTACGTTATAAAACTAAGAGGGTATAAATAGTAAGTAATAAGGGAATAAGGGAGTCATAAAAAGCTAATAAGTATTCTATAGCTTAACAAAAACTAAATAGACAAATTAAGTCACCCCCTCCCTTTCTCCGAAGATTTATCCTGGCTATGGTACTGCTAAAGACACAATAAATCAATAATCAAACGGTTTAACCACAGAATAGATTAAATAAAGTTGGTTTAACTATGTAAAACAATGTATTTTCAATGTGATCTATTAGTCATGAGACGAATTTTAGATTCAGAGCGTAGCGATAGTTTGTTCACTGTGTTACCAGAAATATTGGTATATTCCATTTAAAATATGAATCGAGATAGATTTTGTGACTTTTAATATATGACCGTTGACTAAGAAAAATGTTTTTTTATATCTTAAGTATTTTTCATAATAATCATAAAAGACGAAAAATACGATTTTTCCCAAGTTATGACGCAACGATTTCATTATTTTAAATTTATATTGATTGTATGTTATACAATAAAAAAATTGTTCCCATAGAAAAACAACAAGAGATCTTTTTTGTTGAATTTTTAATGAATTTGGCAATGAAAAGAGTAGCTTTTTAAATTCTCTTTGTAGTTTTTTTTAACAATTGAACAAAACTGAAAAATACACAGAAAGAACAGGAAAATTTACGAAAATAAATTTTCGTTAGAAATGGTTTACTGTTGGTTACAGGCAGTGGCGCTGAAGTCAAAAATTTTACCTATGCCATTAGACACCTTCACATTAAATTTTGGCCCCTACTTAATTCTTATAATTTCCTTACCAAATATAGTTTTTATATTGTCTATTAAAAAAATTATATTGCCAACATTTGAAAATAACACACAATGTATTAGTTTCAGTGACGTTCCGTTAGGGTGGCATAATGGGCAATGAGCCATGGGCCTGATGATGTTAAGGGGCCCCAAATGCCTTAGGCATTATTTTAAGTGGATGGAAAGGTAAAAAAAACAGGTGATGATCTTTTTTGCTTATTAAGTAATATGAGGTGTACAGACGGGTGTATGAAAACAGGCAATGTCCTTTTATTTTTGCTTCAATTTGATTAAATTTGTCCTCAACTCGGATTGTGCATTTGGTCCCCATTAGGTTATTATGCCAAGGGCATTAAAAATTATAGTTACGCCCCTGATAAGTTTCTTTGTATTGTTACGTACCCACACGCGTCTCCTGTAAGGGGCACGTGCGAGCCGTATACGGTAATAATCAATACACATGAAATCAAATATCTACCTGACGCAGTAGGCCTGCAAAAATGTACAGTATCGAAGTATAGTTTCGGCACACGGACCTACACCGGTCATATTCTAATTTTAATACGTGCATACATATTAATATATGAGCGGGCCTAGACTCTAATATATGTGTATTAAAATAACATGTACAATTATTGATTTTAGCCATCACCAGAATCCGGTGGCAGCAGCAAATATAGATTGCAGCCACAAAGAACAACGGGTTGAGGGAGCACGGTATTAACATATATAACGCCGTCCGAATGATTGTCTAATCAGACGTGTTCACCACGATTGAATGAGAGTAATTTCGCGGCACTCTATTTACTGTTATTTGGACTTTTATTATTTTTGTGAGCATTTCATCGTTGAACTTGTATGGTATTTTCATAGTGAATTATAGAAAGAATGTCAATACTTTC
Source organism: Cinara cedri (assembly GCA_902439185.1). Lineage (NCBI taxonomy): Eukaryota > Metazoa > Arthropoda > Insecta > Hemiptera > Aphididae > Cinara > Cinara cedri. Next base: position 163,179 of record CABPRJ010000494.1, read on the forward strand.
TTCAAATCAAAAATAATTTCTGACAAATTGCATATATACTGTTTTTAAATGTTCTATTGATAAGAATTAATAAATACCACACAACATTTTAAATATATCTACAGGAAGTTTTTAGAGTGCTTATTTAGTTCAATAATGCATTTTCAGAGAAAAGTGACAAATCTCTTAAAATACCAAGTTGGTTATTATTAAATCGTGTTTTTAATTTGGTTATACGAATATCAAGAGCAGTATAAAATGTTTCTGTTTTCTTTTCTTTTAAAGAGTCCGAGATTTGTTCATCATAAATTTATTGTTTGTCAAACTGACGATAGCCTTTTTTTTTCAAATTTCTTGCAATACTTTAAATTTAGTTTATTTAGTGGTTTTAAATTATTCAGTTTTAGCTATAATGTTTTAAATTCTAAATGGAGCGAAGAAGCTTATAGTTTTACAAAGATGTTTTACATGATTTTATTTTTTTACATGGATAACTTTTCCACCAGAGATCTTGTTCCAATTTATAATGAAAGCAATTTTTCTGAAAGAAAATCGGTGTAGGGAGGTACTTTAAGGAGGTCATTTTTCGATTTTCTCAAGAGTTTCCTCATCAAATATGAAAAATCGGGATAAAACATGGGAAACACGTATAAAATAAATTAGGAAAATCTGTACAATAAACAAATATTATTAAATGCCTATTTCATTATTTTACCATAATAAAACATAATTATTGTTGGCAGTATCACTATCAACTGAACTCTGCTCAGTATTGTTTTTCTTAGCAATGATTCATCGTTGTTTACAGGTATAGATTAAATTAATTATAACAGTGGCTGTACCCGACCCCATTATCCTAGGACGGGGTGTCCAACCTTTTGTGAAGACCGGATCACGTCATGTAAGTAGAAGTTATTGTGGGCCACATACATTTTAATAATAATACATTTTATTTATAATTTTACCATAGCTAATTATGAGTAGAAACATTTTGACGAGCTATTTAGTTTTATATTCATAAAATACATTTTTTCACATAGTATTATATATAAAGTAATTAATATATGAATTGAAATTGAAGTCAGGACCATATTTAAATCTACCATAAGATCTAGGACGTATTTTTTTTAAATTCATTGTTATTATTTCTTAAATATAACAAATACCAGAAATAAATACAGCTGTAACTGTAAGTAAAGCAACATCTCATTTTTGAAAAGCATTTTTAAGTGGCTCCAATACATCAAATATTGTTTAAAAAAATGATGTGTGTATAGAAACTTTGAAGACTTGAAATAATTTAAAAAACCTCTTACCATAAAACTAATATTTAGCATCTGACAAACCTTCAACTTTCCGAATTTCTTCTGAAGTTTCTATTATAGTATCAAACTTTTTATGTACTTTGATCAATGCTGTGGCATGGGACATCCACCTAGTAATAGTTACTCTTTTCAAAGAATACTTTTTTTCCTTTATAAAGTTTACTACGTTTTTGCCCAAAAATGCTTTCTCTCTTTTTGCTACACCATAAGAACGAGTAAAGAGATTCTAAATTCTCGAAAAGATTAAGTGTATCTACTATCTACACCTTTTGACGTTGCTGCTATAACAACCAAATTTAGCCTATGGGCGTGACACCAAATAAATGTAGCCTGTTTATTTTTTTCTTTGATGTGAGCTTGTAAACCATTTTATTCACTAGACATTCCCAGGGACTCTTTCCCCCCGTAAATCCGCCACTGCATGCTAGCAATAATCAACCATAAACGATGCAGAGCGAAGTTCAGTAAGACATATTTTAAAATACATACTTTTTGAAGTGAAAGTTAGATTGTATAGATAACTATGTACAGTTTTAGTACGGGTTAAAATAAAAATAATGTAATTAAAAATTATTTAGTTATTTGATATTTCATTAAATTCACAATTAATTTTAAAAAAAGTACCAGTATTAACGATTTTTTCCTAAAGAAAACTACACAAAAATTCAAAGCACAACTTTCTTACTATTATAAAAAATAAAAAAGCTATTCGATTAATTCAATACAAAACTAATATTTTTTTTAAATATAGGTTTATTATTTTACATTATAATAAATAAATGAACACGAGCCCAAACCTTATTGATCGTGTTCGTTTATATTACCGTTTACCGTTTTGTTACAGCACACGAGTATACGACGTATTGTTGTATTGGTATATAATAACAGTATTACGTTATAATGGTCTATTTGGTTATTCCGTCCAGGATTACCAATAAAGATTCGTATCTAATATATATACACGACAGTTTTGGAAAGTAAATAAACGAGACAATTTATTGGAGCTGTTTATTTGTTTAGCCAAAGGATTTCGGGTAAATAACTACAGACATTATACGCCCGTGTAGTAACGAGCTAAGTATCATTGGTTCCGTCATATTCAAAATTTGGATTTTTTAAGTTTTTTAATAATGCTGACAAAAATATTGTTCATTTGTTATATAGATTCCTAAAGGTAAAAATATTATGTGATTTTATTTTTTTTTGAAATAAATAACAACTTAAAAAAAATGTTTGTCACGTTCTTTTAAAATTACAAATAAATAACAAAATGTGTGTTCAAAGCAAACCAAAAACCTCGATTATTTCAAATAGCTTTTTATATTTAAAAATAAACCCAAAATATTTTAAGAATTGAACCATTTCTAAAGCTTTAATATAAGTTTTTTGGTGAAAGCTTTAGGTCTCTACTAATATTTTTACAAAAAATCAAAGACAAAAATATTAGAAACGTCATCATGTAAATATTCCTGGTTTTTTCCAATTACTAAGAAAACTAAAAGAAGTATGAAAAAATGATCAAGACAAAATTAACTCTCAGAAATCATGATTGGTTATTGGAAAAAGACTGCCGGTCGAAAATGGATTTAAAGACAGAAAAAACACTTCAAAGTTAATCGAATGTAAATTGGTCAATTCGCTCAGAATTTAAAAAAGGTGATGTTAATTTAGATTTAATCAAAATGAGTGGGTTTTATTATGTGTGAATATTTTTTTCTATCTGTAAAAAATTGTTAAACCAGAAATCGTTCGTCAATTTTAGGTTTCTGGTAAAAAATTGTGTGCGATTTGTTCATTAAGAAGGTCGTTTTTCGATTTTTCTTTTAGTTTTCTTAATACACGTAATTAGTAAAAACAGGGTTTTTACTTAATAATATCAGTATTCATTATAGTATTATCTAAAAAGTTCAGTGGGTATTTCAGAATAATTTGTGCATGTAACAATTACAATAATTATTTTTTCAGTGGCATAGCCAAGGGGATTTTGTGTGTTTAAACCCCCCCCTCTTTCATCACTTTTGTTTCACGTTTTAATTTAATAAATGTATTCATATTATTGTATACTTCGTTAATTCTATTGTAAAAATTATGATATTTTTTGTCATACTATTATTAGATTAATACCGTCTAGACCTATTAAAAAATGCATAATAACGGATAAAGTAAAATATTATTTATCTTTATTATAAACACGTTATCATAAGGAAATTAGTTGAACAAAATACTTCTAAAACTCGTCCAGAGACCAAATAGATTATTATTATAATATAAATTAACAATTATTAATTTACCATATAGTTTACTTTATATAGATAGTTCAAAATATTGTCCATAACTAGTCTAGATAAAAATACTTTTTAAATTTATTCATAAGAAGTTTTCAAATACTTGTGTAAATTATAGTTAATTAATTTAAAAGTTGTTTATAGACACACAGACAAAAAAAAAAAAAAATGTACATATCATAGTATAACAAATAGATTCCTCGCTATGCGCCAAATTTAAAAGTATTTTACATTCTGGAATAAAAATGCGATATAAAAGTATTTTTAATGTATTTAAATTGGTATAAGTATTCAAACACTTAATGAACTGTCCATAACAATTGCTTCTGTAATAAAAATTGAAAATACAAAATATTGTATACGTAGATATGTTATCTTTTAAATAATAATGAATTTTAAGAAAAGATAGCAATGAGAAAAACAACAAATGTAGTTTGGTCTAGGCTAATGTAAATTTATATACTATTATAGTATTACTACCTATAGTATTACTATAGGTTTATAATGGTCTATATAGGTTTATATATATTATAGTATTTATAGATTAGACTTAATATAGAAAGTTATATTTTATATAGGTTTCGCCTATTGTCAATAAAATATTATATAGATATTCTAATATGCCGGGAGCACTTTTTTTTAACTCCTCAACGTAAATTTGTCTTTTTCTATATAAATATGTAAATATATACTGTAATATAAAATAAAATAATCAATACTTCCCAATATCTTTAATGTCGAAGTCAAATGTCAATTAAATACTAATTAGTGTGCGGGTGTTTTTACCACCAGCTACCTACCTATATACCTAATTCTCGATAGGTATCTACTAATAAGTGTTCGATACTAATGTTTTTGATTCTTGAGTATATAATTTTAAATTAATGTTAATCGTATTTCGTTTGTGTGTTTAGCCATTTAGGTTGTCTAGGCAACACGCAATTCAAATCGTTTCGACAAAACGCAAATATATCATACTTACTGCGAAAGCATAGGTAAGCTTCAGTCGGTCATGTGCCTTTGAAGTCTAAACAGTCTGGATACGTTTTCACTCACTCGAGCTATCAGATATTTGAAGGTACGTACTACGTAGGAGTATAATGTTGTTTTTAGGAGTCGGTTAATATTGTGTTTTGGAATGTAGGTATAAATCGGTAAAATTGTATGTGTGAAGTAACCATATTTTTGTATTTTTTGTTTACTTACAAACTTTGTTCGATTGTGTTATTCTATATCTAATAGGTAATTTAATAGTTCTTGTTTAACCAATAGTATTAAACATTTCAAAATATCATCTGTGCACTATACTTTTATTATGAAAATATATAATTAGAAAGTTAGATGTTTTGGCAATACAGGTACAGTTATCTAAAAATTATAACAAAACAGTTAGACGGTAGGTATACTTATTTTAGTATAACAAATAATTAAAAATAGTTTACCTAATTTCAATATATTATTATTATTTATAACAACTCAATATTATGTGGGAATTTCTGATTTTAACCATAATTTGTATGTATTATTAGGTTAAGTTATCAGTCGTTATTTATTATAAATTTGTATTTTAAAAATTATATGGAAGGTTTTTACATTTTTTGCGCGATTTACCTGATGATATTATTATATTATATTAACCGGGTAGGTACGTCCTATCACGTATTAGGAATTAGGTCACAATTCACAGGTGTGCATTTTATTGATCTTTCAACCTATCTATAAGCTATGGAATGAGGATAATTAAGTACGTAGGTACATAATTTATAAATGACGTGCTGTCGTTTTCAGTGCTAAATGTATAGTCAATTTTAACTGGATTTATTTTATATCGATAAGTTTATATATATATATATAGATCCAAACACATATACCTACTTAGGAAAAACAAATATAACAATTTATGGTGTTCGGTATACATAGAGGCGTAAATGGCAACATTAAATATTATATTGCTAAAAGTATAGGTTGAAAATATTCGTAATTATGTAGGTACATCAAAAATATTGTTTTTGTCATGAATAAAAAAAAAATTAGTTTAAAAAAGAAAGGTAAGATAAAGGGGACGGGTGTAGCCACTGGTGTAGGTGGGAAGTTGGGAAGGTAAAATACAAATGGGAAATTAATGTATATTTGTAAGAAACGATAAACCATTGCTAACGAAATAACGATTCTGAGCGGAGTTCAATTGATAGTCATGCTTGGTCAACAATAATTATGCCATATTATAGTAAAATAATTAAATAGGCTCTTTATATTTTCTTTAATAATATTTGTCTAATGTTGTACCGTTTTCTCCGATTTTCCTACATTTTTACTAGTTTTATCATGTTTTCCACAAGTTATTCACATTTGTTGAGAAAACTCCAGAGTAAATCAAAAAATGACCACCATAAAGTACTTCTCCACACCGATTTACTTTCAGAAAAGATGCTGCACTTAAGAAACTGAGCAAGTCTCTGGTAGAAAAATTGCCCACAGAAAAAAAATGGTAATATTATACAAATATATTTTGTACATTTTCCCGTTTTTTTTCGGTTTTTCAAATTTGATAAGAAAACTCCTAAGTAAATCGAAAAATGACCTCCATAAAGTACTTCCTCAGATTTCCTTTCAGAAAAGGTGCTACACTTTTGATTGAAGCGGTTTTCATAATATCTTGGAAAACTCTGCACACAGATAAAAAAAATATAAAAATAAACATCTCTGTAAAACCATAAGCTTCTTTGCTCCACTCAAAATTTAAAATTGAGCTTAATGTAGTATTTTTTATAAAGGAGTTTTAACATCAAATATTGACGAAATTATGAGGAACGCATCTAGTTACGGGTCTACGAAAATGTGTCAATATTTTTTGTTTTGAACATTGTATATTGAACATGTATATTACCGATTTAAGAACGATGGTGAAGTCAGAATTGAGCAAACTGACTTAGTTTCAAAATTATAGCTTTTAAAAGTTCTGATTTTTACTATCCGGATATTATATGTGTTATGTTAAATAACTCTATATTGACAATTTTATAGTATGTATTTTGTAGTTTAGTGGAGGTACGCACCTGTTTTCATCCCAGAGATCGGAAAATTCAAACACAAGTTTTGAAAAAAGGTTTTTTTACAAAACCACGTCGGGTAGGTATAAAAGGGATAAGATAAATGCATTTTGAATGAAATGTATATTTTTGAAAAATCAATACTATTAGCCGAGTTCCGCTCAGAATCATTTTTCGTTAGCAATGATTAATCTTTTAAAATTCCCTCTTTATACTACCTTCCCAACTTCTCATCTACAACAGTGGTACACTCATCGTACGAAGTATGTCCGTCTCTTTTTATTAATACAATATTTTTCATTATTTTCATTTCAGTATTAAAATTGTTTTTATTAATACATAATATCTTCTAAAACCAAAAACAAATACAATTGAAGTGGGATTGGAATAACTGTACAATTTATTCAAAAAAACAGATTGCCTTTAAAGGAAGTTTATTTTGTAGTAAAAAATGTAAAACCATATGTATAAAATAAAAATGAATAGGTACGGTAAATACGTGCGCGCACTCGCTCCCGTCGAATGAAGAACGGAACAAAAGCTAACTATGAATAATAAAATTATATAGAAACAAAATATAAATCGCTAGATTATAATTAACATACGATTACGATTAATTAATCAACAAAAAATGGTCCACAACCAGCAGACAATAATTAAATCCACTTGATGTCGGGAGTGGACCGCCCAAGTTTAAATGAATATGTGAAAACTTTGACCAGGGCAATCCGAAACTACCTAAAGAGGTTTTAAATGCCGTTGAATCTTTGATTTTTGACATCACGAGCTTAAATAGCACAATCTTTGTTGGTATTAGGCCAAACAAAACGTTTCCACACAAATTTAACCGTGGCTCGAATACTCGGATGTGATAAACCATATAAATTATTGAACATTGCACGCAGAAAATCCCCGTTAAAAACGGACGAGATATGCCGGACAAAGTACCACAAATAATCTTCGAGTTCGTAGTTGACATAATTAAATTTTCCGTACTAAATCTGTGATCAAAAAAATCACTTTCTCTTGCAAACGTTGGGCGATGTCGTGTATGTGCGGCAACGAGTACCAATCAAGAATATTAACGGCATTAAGCCGACGGTAACCACGGTCGACATATACCCTGTCCCAACATAAACTAAAATTCACGTTTAGCGGTAGTAAGCCGGTCCAGTTGTAACCGCCGAGGACGTGAGAAAACAGATGGGCCACTAGTTTGTATATGGTGCGTAATTTCGTAACTGCGATTAAAATTTACAGCATTTGAGCGAATAAGTTACAGAAATTGCTTAAGGTTAAAATATTTATTATTTTTAAAAATTGCCGAAATGCCAAAACACGCACAATTCGCCAGTTTTCCGCCCGACGGTAAAGTAGTATTTGGGTCTATCAAACATTTATTTTTTAGATCGATCGCAAACCAAAGTGGTAAATAAAATCAGTTCCCAGGATTGGTTTAACGACTACAGGCTATGATATAAGGCCAGCTAAATGAAAGTTGAAGTCTGAAATTTAACGTAATTAATTTTTTTTCAAACTGTTAGCTGAACCGTTAGCGGCGTATTATATTAATTTTGGAATAAATAAGACCCGGATGACGGCCATATGGAAAAATCCGCGCCGGTAACAAGACATTTTTTTTTTGTATTTTTTTCAGTAATGAAAAGGCAATGTGAAGTGAAAACCTAGCCAACAGTCACTTCGGCGGTAGGTAAACTCAGTTTCCCGAATTCGATTTATAATTACATGGCTCGAGACATTGCGTTGCTTTTTCTCCGAATTTAAAATGATACCAACATTTCTCATATCCAATAAGTTTCTTGGGCCCAAAAAGCTCAAGCTACGCCGAAAATTATTTGTACTCCCTCGTGAACGGGATCCAGATCTCTTCATCCTTTCTATCTTCTCAGTAAGCACCGCGATCTGTTTCACGAAAATAGCTAGTTGTGGATTCTCTATCTCTGCCCGTGACCCTCGAGGGTTAGAATTCCTCACGAAAGCTATAGACCCAAATTCATTTCTATTTCCGTAATTTCGATTATTTTATCGGTCATAATCGCGATATTATTTAACGTGTTCCCTCTAGTCGACAATATAGCTAAAATTTGACTAGAAAGACGTTGAAACCAGAGGGTTTTTAAAAAACCGTCAAATACTTACCCGGCTGCCAACTCACGTATCTCAGTCTGCAGATGAGATGGCTTTTTGTCACCTAATTAAATCTCCTTCAATAGCTTCCTCAAACGTAATTCCTCGGATTCCGCAAAACGATCAATTAAACGTGCCTGGAATGTGTTGTACATATTCTGCCGGGGAGGGGGGGATTTAAAATCAAATCACTCACCTGCGAAAATATCTCACTCTCCATTGAAGCAACAATATGGTGAAATTTCCTGGAGTCGGACAATATCCTTGACGTAATGATTCCGTTCACTTGAACTAGAGCTCTGGATTGCAGGACACTTAAAAACACCACGAGAGCCTTCAATCTCCTCACTCGCGGGAAACTAATTTTCACTATTCGACATCACGTTTTGCGTATCAACTTTCCACACGACAATGATGTATGGCCGAACGCTCACCGTAACGATAAAAATAACGAATTAATAGCTTAATTTGTTTTTGTTGAGTTCAACAAATGTAATGAGATTGGAATGACTACACAATTTATTTAAAAAGAGCAGATTTAGAAGTTTATTTTGTAGTGAAAAAAGAAAACATATGCATAGATAAAAATTAATAGGTACGGTAAATACGTGCGTGCATTCACTCCTGCCGAGTGAGGAACGGAACAAAAACAAAGTATAAATCGCAAGATAATAATCAACATACGATTACGATTAATTAATAAAATAAATACCTATTGCTTAATCATGGCATTAATAAGGACATTTATAAACATACACACAGTTTAAACATTTAACACACAATACGTAAAAATAATATGCACAGAGTATATTGCAGTCACCACAACAATATATATAGTATACATTTATAAGACCAAAATTAAACAATTTTGTACTATTAACGGAATTTCAAAATATTACCCATGTAATGAGAGGCAAGAGGTCGAAATGATACAAGAAAGGTTCTATTAAGTTTTTTGATTTTTCTTATTACATAAGGTCTTCTGGTAGAAAGGTGATTTTCTAAGAAAAAAACCAAAATGAGCTAATGGGATGAACTGTTGAAAATGTCTAAACGTGTCATAAAGTACCCACCACTTTATAGAAATTCTGAATTTATTTAGGTACTATATGAATAAATCAAACCATTTATTAATAAAAAAAAATGATATCAGTAATAGCAGTGGTTCTTAACTGGGGTGATATGGACCCAGTATAAATGTAACATAAAATCTCCGGGGAAAAGAATAAAATAAGGAAACTTAAAATTTTTTCGAATAAAATCGTGTTATTACCGTTGTCGTCATATAATCACTACCATCATCAGAAGTTAGAGCTATTATTGTATAATATTAACACATGGAAAAGATATAACCACTTAATATAATCTGACTAATAATTAAATATTCTAATAAATAATTATAAACCGCAATAATATTCGCATTTGAAAAATTTATAGAAAATAAATGACCATTCCTAAAAAAAAGTTTCAACTACCAAAAGTTTTTTAAAATTTAATTTTACAAAATGGATATTTTGAATTTGGATAAAAAACTTTAGTAAAATTTAAAATTTTTATTATTTATAAGAAGAGAAGTTCCTTCTCTTGATTATTTAAAAAAAAAATTTAATAAAACAAATGTTTTTTCAAGGATCAGATCATCGTGGGACACACTATACTATACTCGTATGCCTACATATGTGGGACTAGACTGGTTTCCGCCAAAAACATACCTTTCCCTTTTCTCGATTCCGCCAAATGAAAAAAAATTGGTCTAATATTTGAATATTAATGTACAATTATTGTATGTATTATAATTATTAATTAAATAAAAAATTAATTAAAAAATTATAAAGTTTTTTCTATTTATCTATGATGAAAATTATGTTTCTTATTTTTTGAATACAAGGTTGTTAATAATCATAACGATTGTCTTACTACAATTTTTTACACAAAAAATAACAAAATTATAACCACTTTTTTTATTATTATATTATTATAAATTTTTTTTATAATACAATAATAATAATTTATGATATAATCTTCCATTAATATTCAAATATTAGATTAATTTTTTTCATTTGGCGGGAAAGTGAATTGGTGGAAAAAAAAAAGTACGATTTTGGCAGAAAAAAGAAAGGTAAATTTTTGGCAGAAAAGGGTAACACCCACATATTTGTACTAGTGTACCTACCTGGATAATAATTGTTTAACGTTGAATGCCTTACTTAATTACGCTAGTTTTGATTATGAAATATTAAAATAATAATTATGATTTAAGTATCTAATATTTAATTTTATAATTTCAATTCTGAGCTGAGCGAGACAATATATATTCCTCGCTTTACAATGATGTTTATTATTTATTTTATTATTATTATTATTTATTTTTATAGTTTTTATCTGTAAATGACTTTTCTACTGGAAATCTTGCTCCGATTACTAACTGTAGTACCTTTTCTGAAAGAAAATTTTTATTTGAGTGGTGCCCAGATTTATGGTATTTTTTGAATTTCCAAGTGGTTTTGAAAATAATTAGGAAAAACTGAGAAAAAAACGTAGGAAAAACGGAAAAATTTATGACATGATTAATGTAGAATGAATTAATCTTTTGTTAATTTATATGACATTCGGCATAGATGTAAAAACCAAGTCTAAATATAGAAAACATTGTTAGAAAATAGAATACCTAGGTGGGTAGGTATCAATATGTGATGAATAGGGCCTGGATTTAAATGCACTGAAATATCGAAAAATATTATTAAAAAAGGTAAAAATACCTTTAAAAAATAAATTTTACCGCAAAAATAGCCTTTAAAAAAGTGATATACTTTTTTTTAATTAGTTTTTTTATTGGGTAATTTATAATATTTTTATTTTATTAAAAAAAAAAAAAAACAGACAATTGAAAAATTCGATTTGTGACTAGCGAAAATAGATATTGACTGAGAGCCTGAGGTATTGACTGATTAATTGGAAAACCCAAAAAACATGGGTAATATTTTGAATAAGCTAAATTTAAATTATTAAATCGTATCATAGGTTAAATAATTAAAATAATTAAAAATAATTAAATATATTTAATCGATAGTCGTATTATGTACAAATGAAATAAAAAGAAAAAAACATTGAAAAATGCAAAAAAAGGCAAAATAAATGTTTCACATTTGAAGTTTCTGTTACATGAATCAAATTATGTACTTGGAAAGCAATGTCTAATATTAATAAAAAAGATGCATTTTGTACCGAAATCCGGTTCCTAGTAATAAACATATAACATTAATTTTTATGAAATATCAGATGTGTCAGTATATTAATATTGAAATAAAAACCTATGATCTAAAAATCAATTTTATGCATACATAATTACTTTAATTACACATGCTTAGAATTCTAACAGGAATTCAGTATACTAATTATTAATGCAAAACAATTTGTGTATCCAAACTTTAGGTATATATACCTGGAACTTATGGAAATTTAAAAATAGATTTTCAAAAGAATAACGTATGAACAAATGATGGTGGTGCAAAAAAAGGTAAATTGATTGAGACTGTTGGGCTGGATATAAAAAATTTAACTCCACCCGAAGAAATTTCAATTTTCCTAGCAAATGGCTAGAACAGGATTTATAAAAAGTTGGCCAGGAAATTAAAGGAATCGAGCATTAAATATTTGTGCTAAAAAATTTGCAAATATTTCAATTTAGACGATGGGAGAGGCTGGAATACAGGGATAGATGAACTTTCCCAGCAAACGGGTAGATCGAAAATTATAAAAAGGTGATCAGAAATTTACCATTAATTGTTGACAGTAAAAAAATAATGAAATTCAGATTAGGGGAAGCGAGGTAATATAAGTCGTTTTTCCCGGATTTTTACAATTGTTACGAAAACGATACAGAAAATCAAAATGTGAGTTTTTGAATCACCAAATATACAAAATTTACTTTATAGGAAAATGTTATTATTGAAATTTAGAGCAAGATTTTTGGTAGAAAATAAAAATTGAAAATAATGAAATTGTTAAAATCTTAAATATGTAGGTACATGACTATTTTTCTAATTCTTATAAAAACCACTCGGAAATTTAATCTTGGAAAAACACCAACTAGATTTAAAATGTACCAAAAAAGATATATTATTATTTTATGATTGGTGCTAGATTTCTGGTAGAAAATTTTTTTACTAACAAAAAATCAAAGACATTTTTTGCTTCGTGGAGAATTAAAAATTGTGCCTTTTTTTTATAGTAATAGTTAATTTTTCAAGTTGTTTTTAGTTTTCTTGGTCTGATAAACAAAACACCAATAAATTATAACAATTGCTTGATACTCATTATATATTATACATACGTCCTATAATCGAAGAGGGTCGTTTTTTATGGCACAACAAGGTCATTTGATAAAAAAATATATACATTTATTATATAGATCCGAGAATCGGGTTAATGTTAAATAGGATAATAATATAATATTAAGTACAAATATCTAACTGCAGGATAAAATTACGAGCGGTTAATCCTTAACACGCAAATTGTATGGTAATCTAAAACACTGACCTTTGGCGAGCCGAATATTATTATATCACCTATTTTAGTTATTACAGTGTAATTGGGTCGAAAACACTAAACCTCGACCCCAAAACTTCAATTATTAATGTCTACTAGACGTACGGCAGCGGCAGTATTGTACGCCTGAATATAATTTAATATAAACTTTTGCGTGTACAATCGATTTCCAAATTATTATCATAATTCACTCCGGAGGCATAGGGAACAAGGTCATAGTATTATGGCCATAATATTTCAATAAAATGATTAGCCTTTACCATATTATCAAATGGGTAAGAACTCCGTTTTATTTTTTATTTTGAGTAGAGCGAGGAATTTATTAGTTTTACAATAATGTTTACTTTTTTTATTTCTATTTTTTTTTATCTGTGAACAATTTTTTTACCAGCAATTTTGTTCCGATTTACAATGAAAGCACTTTTTCTGAATGAGAATCTGACTGGGATAGTACTTTTGGAAGGTTATATTTTAATTTTCCCAGGAGATTTCTCAGCAAATGTGAAAAACCGGGAAAATCGGTACAATATTAAACAAATATTTTTAAAGAAAATATATAATGCTTATTTAATTATTTTATCATAATATGACATATTTATTGTTGACAAAGCATTACTATATTAACTAAACTGCGCTCAGAATCGTGTTTTCATTAGCAATAGTTTATCGTTGCTTACATGTATATGGTTAATTATATACATTAAATTAGCTACAATAGTGGCTGCACTAGTCTCCATTATTCTAGGACGTCATTTTTGTTGTTATTCAGTTAAAAATATTTGTAGAGACTTGAAATTTGGTCAGAAAATTATATTTGCATTTTCAAGACGTAGTAAAATTTTAAAACAATTGAGCCATTTTTGAGCTATTTATAGACATTTTAATTTTATCGTATTTTAGCGTGTAAACCAATTTCGTCTAGAATCGTTTTCTTTAAATGGTTCATCGTTGCGTAGAGATATACATTGAAGTGTAAAACACGAATGCGTACGTTCGTTATCGGTGATACTTTTTTAAGCTACACGATTGTGTACCACGTTACCTGATTTTTGATTACACGTCACGTACGAAATTTTAAGCGTTGTTGTCAATTTTCATATCGATATATATACCACACAAGTGAACTAAAAAAAATGCATGAATACTTTTCGTTTTTCCATAAACGTTTAATGTTAATGATAATCAACGTAACATAAATACATCTTAATAGGCTGGAAATTTTGTTATTTCAAATATAATGTATAAGTATTTTCTGCCCTTTTAGCTCGTCGTTGATCGTCATACGTCTGTATATTTTATCGACGTTAGTAATATCAAAAATTCTATTCTTAAACTTATAAAATCCGAAAAAGGAAAATAGTTATTATTTTTAAATTTTTATAGACAAGACGGATTATACAATTAATTAATAACGAGAAAATAAAGAAAATAACAAAATAGGATTTTATTCAAATTCAAAATATTATAAAGGCTTATGATAAGTATAAAATACATACAAATGTGTTATAATATTTGATAGTATAGGATTATAGATGTTCAAAAATTAAAATTTAGGTATTTTAAAATGATTTTATTTATTTATTAATATTTTTTTTAGTAATAATATTCTAAAGTTCAGATAAAACTATTGTACTGGATAAGTATTAAATATATAGTATATACATTTGACAACGCTGCACACGAATTCGTATGTAATCGCGTTGATTTTTTTTTTAAATATTACCTATCGTGCGAAGTATGCCCGTTTTTTTATTTGTTAAAGTGTATCAAAATGATTATACCTATATTATATAAATTAGTTACGTAACCAGGAGACTAAATGGGCTTTAACCTCCCATTCTTCCTACTGAACGAGTTTATTATAGCCTATACAACCGTTAATACTTTACTACATTACTTATAATACATTTAAATAGGTAAGTATTTTAAGCGAACGTTTTCCAACTTGATGAAAATGAAAATAATAACAGTGGGAATCCTTAAAAGTTTTGTAATGGTAAATATAAACAAAAGAAAATGTATTAAAAAAGTAGATGTCATAGTTTTTGCCCAAAACTCTCCAAGAAAGATGCAGTTAGAAGATTGGAATTCATAACTAATAAAACAGTATATTTTAAACTTTATAACTATTTAATTAAAATTTATGTATCATACTGGATACTATTCAAATTATGTCTAATGAATACCTAATAGTTAAGAACTATTAACTATCGACTGACTAACTATATAATATATAATGATAACAGTTAAAATTAATTTTTGTTTATCAATATTTATTACATAATTTATTAAAAATAATTTTATAAAAAGTTGTGTTTTACAAAAAGAATGTTAAATAGAGAATTATTTTTTTGATGGGACTCATGTTCGTCTCATACAAAATTGCTGTAGGTATGCCAATTATATTATCAACATTAATATAATACTAGCTTTAGTAACAGATCTAACTGATCTAAGTATCAGCTATACATAATACGTATAATATATTATTTTAAAAAACAATATTTGAAAATGTCAACGAATTATATTTATTTACATATTTACAACTTAATTTGAATATAATTTTTACAAATATAAATTATACCGTATAATATAACTATTCATAGGTGTAGTGTGAATTCGGTTGATAGTGTTGTCATATAATATGTCATATTATGGTAAAATAGTTACATAAGTGTTAATCATTTCCTTTAATATTGTACCTATTTTCCCGTTTTTCCTATTTTTTTCTCGGTTTTCCCATGTTTTTTTCCGGTTCGCTACACTCAGAATCTAAAACAAAATTGAAAATAATATATTCGTATATTTTTCCCGTTTTTCTACGTTATCATGAAAATCGCTTGGAAAATCAAAAAATGATCTCCCTAAAGTACCACACAGATAAAATTTTTTTTTTAGAAAAGATATTACACTTGATATTAAACAAGATTTCTGTTAGAAAATTTGTATACGGATAAAAAAAAAAAAAATAAACATTATTATAAAACCAATATATTCCTCGCTTCGGTTAGAATCTGAAATTATGTTGATGTAAAATTAATATTGTTTTTAGTAGGTATCTGCCTATATTGAAATATCATAATTATTTTATTTTTTTTAATACCTACTACTATCATAATCTTTGTAAATTTCACAAGCTCTACAATTCTTATTTAAAAATTTGAATACTTTGAGAAGTATATAGTGTATAGACTAACAAATTCAAATGATTATACATATATTATATTTGTATATATATTTACACATATATAGTGTGTCTATTATTTAACGTTACAAAAAAAATCGAACACTTTGCAAAATGACCAAAATTATTCAATTCCGAACTCTACACATGTCAAATTATATAATTAATTTCATAATTAAAATGAAATACTATACAAAATATCGATATAATATTATATGTACAGGTGTAATGGTTTGCTATGTATCCCTTTCATAAGATTGGTGTAAAATATTTATGTAATGGCTACATTACGGACAGCTACGACAACTGAATTTCGAAAACGAGTATATTTCGATGGATCACCCACTCATGTTTTCAACGACAAATTTTTAACGCCTTTGATGAAAGCATGCATGTACGGACGATCTGAGCAAGTCAGATTAATACTGGAAGAAAAAGTAAATAATATATTATTGTTATGAATATTTTAATTTTAGTAAAATTAAAAAGGTTTGATTTAACTCGTTATTCAAATTTGTATACTTCTGCTACATGCTATAATCTATAACTATTGGTGGTGCCAATTTGGCACCGTTATCATTTAACTTAGACTAATCTTTTTTCGTTATATTTGTGTGTGTGTGTGTGTATAGCCTCTATCAGTGATCGAGAGGGATGGTGTTTTTAAGACCGCATTGCACTATTGTGCAGAAAATGACGAAGAAGACGCCGACTGTGCTAAACTTCTTTTGGAGGTAGACCCGTCCATAGTAGACATACCCGACGAAGATGGTCACACGGCTTTACATTTAGCTGTAATCGCCGGCAATTTGCCATTAGTTCGATTTTTGCTAGTATCTGGCCACGCAGATCCAAACAAACGAGATGCTGAAGGACACTCGACTATACATTGGGCGACAGGTGAGTAAAAATAATTCAACTTGATCCAAAATAACACTTCAATAAGTTACCTAGTTATTCTTATTCTTATACATGTATTATAATACATTATTTACGATATATATAATATATATTATGTGTATAGCATTGTATATATTTGATTAACTTTTAGATATGAGCGGATTGGGAATGTATTCGCATTAACAGTTATGATGTTATTTAATTTTGTATAGGTAGGTTATTTTTCGAATTTCTCAATAATTAACTAAAATCGGAAGCAATCAAAACCATATTTTATATTGTCAGTTAAAATTCAGTAGACAGTACTATATTACTATAATTCTACAGACTTTAGGTATTAGATATCCACCGTTATTATTTATTTTATATTATGTAGATATTTTTTGGATGACAACAATTTAGTTTTAATTTTTTTTATTATTTAAAAGAATATTTAAAATTTATGCTTGATGCAGTCATCAAATTTGGCTATTGTTGTAATATATACAATAACAGAGGACGATTTGAAAGGGGATCGGATTCTATCCAGGGATAGAATCCAGCATTAAAAAAAAAAAAATGGGAATTTTTATTTATTTAAAAATATTTTGGTTTTTAACACGAGTCAACTAAACTATCAGAAGAATAACAATGCGTAACATAGTACGAGATAGATACCATATATAGATATAAAGATTTAACAAGATAGATTAAAGTTAATTTATTTTAAGAGTAGTTCCAGTTATAGTGGTGATTTTATTATTATTAAAAAAAAATTCACGTAAGAGTCCTAAATCAAAACTTTAAAATCAGTTTATATCTGTGGTTTATTAAACTAGTTCTAGTTTTATAATTTCGTTACTAGGTCACTGATATAAGTAGATATCTACTCGTAAATAGGTACCTTCTTTAACGTGCATTGTGGTCAGTTAAACAATCTAAAATCAATTGTTTATTAATTATGTATAATATTGCGTGACATAATATCGTCATCATATTGGAATGATTGTCATAAAAAAATAAGTCTAGGTACATAGTCATTTGCCATTATACTTCGTCGTAAATGATATTATATTATATCATAGTAGTATTATAGGTACCTACTACTTAACCCCAAAAAAAAAAATATTTAAGCCGATTTGTATGGAATGTTTAAGTAGGTGACCTCATTTTTGATTTGTATACTTATAAATGCCCTCTGCGTATTAATATCGAAGTAGTGCTTTATTCTATTTTACCTAACCTATATATATATATACATGTATATACTACATAATTTACATGTGTGTTTGAAATAAAAAAAAAAATATAATAACTTCAAATATGTTCATAACCCAGAAGTTATTGTACTCTATATATTAGTGGTTCTCAAACTTTTTTCCGTTACGGCACATTATTAATAGTTATTTAACTATTTAACTATTTAACACTTTGAAATCATTTTGATAATCAATATATATTTGCTAAAAATAAGTACTTTTAGGACCAGGAATTATAGGTTTATCTATTAAACATATTGTATTTTATCTAATAATATTATATTTAATATTCCTTTTTTTTCAATAACGAACAATATTTAATTATATTGTATAAAACAATAACGTTCAAAATGCGTGACAGTTTTGAACGTTAAAAATATTGGCGTGTCACAATATTTAAACAAAGTTTTGTGTAACTCATTTTTTTTTTAAATGTATAAGCTTTTAAATAAAATAAAAAGTTTGACGATTCCTTACTCATTGTGGAATTTATACTCATCCTATTCCCCAATGTTTGGTATGTAGAAAAAACGCAGCAATAATATGTGTAGTGTATGATATTTATTAAATTAAAAAGACATCTTACTACTAACCGCGGTAATTTGTGAAATAAAGATAAAACTTCGGTATTTTAGTGGTTTATTATTATTAAATGTAAAACAATCAAAACTATTCAAAAAACTAATTCATATATCTGATAAAGCTCAGATTGCTAGTTATAAAGTAGCTGAATTAATAATGAAAATAATGTAGCCTCCCACTATAGGTGAAAATTTAAAATTACCAGCCTACAAAGAAATTGTAAAATTAATCTTAGGTGACAGTACTGAGAAAGAAGTTTCTCTTGTTCTAGCGAAAAATTCGTCGATAAGAATATTATAATTTTAACAAAAATTTATAAAAGAAATTGACTATTTGTGGACATAAATCTATAGGATGTTTCAAAAATTATATCATAAAGTAAGAAATTTAAAAAAAAGAGCTGATACTGGTGATGGGTGTGGTCACTATTGTAGGTGGGTAGTGGGGAAGGTGAGATATATAAATTTATTTAATTTATACCTGTAACTAACAATTAACCATTGATAACGAAAAACAATTCAGAGCGAAGTTTGTTTTTTACATGTTTTGAAGTGTCATAATATTCACGATTTTCGTCAAAATTTGATTTTAGAACTCTTATACAAAAAATATAATAGTTTTTAAAATAATATTTTTTTTCGACCACTAGATATGACTTATAATAAACCTTCTATTAAATTTTCAATCATTTCTGTTTAATTTAATAATTTTATCCACAGAGTACTTACCAAATAAAAATTACGTAAAAACTTGCAAAATTAAAATGTCTATAAATAGATGAAAAATTGCTCAAATGGTTTTAAAATTTTATCACATTTAAAAAAGCAAACATAAGATTTTTTCCAATAACTATTTCAAGTTTACGAATATTTTTAACTGCATTAAAATAAAAAACAAAATTTAAAATAATATTGTACAATCATTTTTTAGTGCATTTTCCTGTTCTTTCTACGTTTTTTCTCAATTTTTCCCAATTATGGTCTCCCCAATGCACCAACTAGATAAAATTTACCTTTAGGAAATGTGCTTTTGATATATTGGAGCAAAATTTTTGGTAGAAAAGTTGCTCACAGACACAAAAATAAATCAGATATAGTAAAACCCATAGATCTCTCGCTACGCTCCGAATATAAAAGTTTCGTCCCGGTACGTCTTTTGCAAATACAAAACATCACACTGACTCTCTCCGTACATAAGGTAGCAAAAAGCTCGCCCTTAAATGCCAAAAAATCTTCGATGTTTCGTGTAAGCATTGTAAATGCTAAGTCATTAACTGGGGTTAGTCCTGAAAAGGACCGTTTTAGGTGGCTATTTGTTGCCATTTTTATCACTGGTTTTGGCAGAATTAGTTAGCTGTGAGAATACATCATTAACAGGGGCACTACTTGAAGGTTTTTGTCAAGCTCCTCGAATCTAAAATATCACTTATTATAAATTGTGAAAATGTTTATATCTGACGTTATACTGCTTTTTAAGATCATTTAGTAAGAACTGTCATTGATCGTTGTACTAATAAAATGATATTGATTATCATTATTTGTATTAGACAATGTACTCGTACATTTACCACTAATATGTTTTGATTGTTTTTCTTAATTTACCACCCTATAAACCTAGACTTTCGGTGCCAGTGAATTTGAAGTTTTCCCGTTTTCCCAATCCGTCTCTACGGCTAATAATTATAATTTAATTTCCTTATGACAACTGATGATATTGTGAAAATATTTCACAGTTTGCGCCGACGTAGATGCACTCGAGTTAGTACTTAGTCATGGCGGTACGACCAAATCAGCTGATGTTCACGGCGGTTACGCTATCCATTACGCCGCTCAGATGTGCGGCACCGGAATTTGTCGTTCGGGAGAAGCACGTACCATTGGTGTCCGCGTTTTACAATCGTTACTGTCATACGGCGCTGACGTTCACGTCACCGACAAACATGGACGTCAACCGATTTTGTGGGCGGCTAGTGCAGGTATCTATAATACAACTTTAGGATACTTAAGAGCTGTAAACGTCACCATGGAATCAGGGGGAAAATAATCGGCTACCTACTCGGCTCTAAAGATATTTCGATTGCAATCGTAAAAGACAAATTATTTAGATAGATGAAACGTATATACGTAAAATAGCCAAGGGTGTTTTACACGGAAAAATTTCCAACGCGTTTAATTTGTAATATTTTCAAAATTGGATATTTTTTTACCGACAAAGGGACAGCATTTTGTATGGTGGTATGATAATAACTTCCATCAACCTATATTATATATATGTTTTTTAAAAAAATCCACCCACTGTATTGGTTTATCTGAATAAATACGATTTTGCTACGACACTAAGTTATTCCATTTTAATATTGTATTCCTCTGATGCAATTTTGCCAAATGAAATTAAAATAAATTACCTAGTTCAATTAAATACCTATAGTTAATTTATTCTTTTTTGTAGGTAGTGCGGACGCTATTATAACTTTAATCAACGGTGGAGCAAATGTTGAATCGCACGATAAAGATGGACTGACAGGTAAATTAGAATACTTTTATAAATTATGTATAATAATTGCGTATTAAACTGCCATTTAATCCGTAATCGTTCTGTTTAATTTCTATAAGTTGTTTAAAGTTCTAATAAAGATTAAATCTATATATATATATATATATATATATTACCTATTATAGTTTGATCATCAATCGATACAAATTATATCTAATAATTAAATATTATAATATTGTTAATGCACACCTATGTTATTCACATCGATAGATTGCATATGCATAGGTATTTTATGTATTTGAAAATATAAATTCATATCTCGGTCTCAAAAGCTACGATTCCATAAAGTTTAACGTCAATATTGTAAATATATTATGTTTTTGATTATATTTTAGATTCTTAACCGGTCGAAGGACGAAGAATAAGCTAAAGCGATATCGTCCGTAGTTGCATATTATTATAGTATAATTCAGCAGATGTTTATTGTTGTTGTTAAAATAGCATTGCACTGTGCGGCCAGTCGAGGTCATGTTGAGTGCGTAGACGGACTATTGACGTTGTGTGGATCCGAGGTGGACGCGGTGGACAGCAACAGTTGCTCCGCTTTGTTCTACGCCGTGACACTAGGCCACGCTGACGCAACCGAAATATTATTGGAACACGGAGCTAATCCTGACCGAAAGGACGGAAAAGGAAGAACGTAAGGCAGTCTTTAAAGCGAACCTAATCTTAAGTAGTTTTGTTCAAGACATTAAAAAAAAAAAATCAATTAAACCACCACAGCTACATAGTCTATAGTACCTAATCAATATTAAAAATAGACATTATTGAAACGGTTGTTATTATTTGTATGCGTTTAAGGCCAGCGCATTGCGGTGCATTTAAAGGCCAGTTGGAAACTGTCCGACTTTTAGCCGATCACGGTGCCAACTTATGGTTACGGAACTCAAAAGGCGGATATCCGTTGCACGACGCAATGAGGTCTGGTCGCAAAGATCTGGTTCTTTGGTTAATATCGATGCGTCCCGAATCAGTAGATTATTATGACGACGACGGTAAGCGACCATTGCATATCGCTGCGCTTAACAACAACTTGGAAATGAGCAAGGTACTTCATTTGCATATAATTTACGTTTATTTACAGTGGACAAATTATTATGACGAACGGTCAATTGTACACTGTTTAATTTTTTTAAAGTGTCAAAATAGAATATAATGTAACAAATTTGAAAAAAAAAACCGTACTTATTTAGTATATTAGTTATTTTTTGGTTTTTTTTTTTAATGCCTTATAAGCTATATTTATAAGGCTCTTTGTTACTTGTGTGAAGTTAGTCCCCCCCTACTTTGTCCAATTTTCTCCAAACCTCAACCATCATTTTGAAAATAAATAGAGAAAATTTGAAAACCAGTCTTCAGAATTTGAAAATTCTTAGTTTCATAACAAGAAGTTTTTTAAGTAAGGAGGGCCAAAGTCATGAAGCCCCCTTATGTTGTAAAATTAACTTCAAACCTTTGCTAATAATTTGAAAACTTTTATTTTAGCTATAAAAATGGTTAGGTCTGGGTGCCAAATTCACGTATTAATCTATAATATTACCGTATGTATTTTTCTTTCCCTTATTTTTTCTCTCTCATATTTTTTTCGTTCTTGATGTTATCATTATCGACTGTATTCAAAGAGCTATTGTCTCGGAAAATTTTAAAAGTAAAAAAAAAAAATAGTTTCACTTCTGGAGACCAAATTCACGTATCACTCCTGCGTCTATGAAATTGTCTCCCCCATATATGTAATAAGAGGGATTCGAAAAAAAAAATTAAGTGAAAAAAAAGTATATGGAAAGTTATTTTAAGTTGATTTTTTTATATTTTTTGTACCTACACTACATTAGTAGTTATTTTTGTTATTTTCGATTATGGACTGCAGATTTTGATAACTTGTTCCGATAATTATTTTGTGAAAACGTTTAAAATATTATGATTGAATAAATAATATAGTCAATGGTATTGAAATATAGTGTAGGTACCTTCTATATATTATATGGCACTATATAATATTATGTAAAACTAAGCAATAATATTAGTTTTTATATTTTAATATTTAAAATAAATATATTGCTTTTTTATCACTTGCTTTTTTATTTGCTTTTTTCCGAATTCTTTCCCTGCCCTAATATATTGAGGGACAATTTCATAGACGCTGGAGTGATACGTGAATTTGGTCTCCAGAAGTGAAACTATTATTTTTTTTTAGTTTTAACATTTTCCGGGGCAATAGCCCTATTAATACAGTAACCAATGATAATATCAAAAACAATAAAAAAAAAAAAAAACGAGGGAAAAAAGGGGAAAGAAAAATACTGTAGAAGCCGCTTATTAGGAACACGGATAATTGATACAATCGATATTCATTAACCTATTGAAAAAACACCCAAGTCTTAAACTACATTTTTATAAACGAATATACCTTATATTAATATTAATACTTTTTAAATATGTATAGGTAAATAACTATTTAGGTCGTTATCAAATTTAATTATTGGAATATCAAGTTCATAATAATGAAGTATTATTTATTTTGTAATAAATAATTATTTAATTAGTTACCTAAGTACTTACTTAACTGTGACAGATAAAATAAAACCTACCTTGAAAACAATTTTGAGAAGCTTACAATTTAGTTTCAATTTACATATAAGTAATATAATGTAATAATAGGCGGAGATTTGGTAAATTTTGGGGCTTAAATAGTCCTAAAAAGTGACCCACATAGTAAATAATTTTAATTAAATAATACAAATTTTTATAATAATATTAATAGGTAATTAACTCATAATAATAATTCCAAAAAAAATAGTCACAAATAATACGTAGAACAATTTGATATATTATTCTATATTATAGGATTATGAGAATCTGGAACGTATAATATTCCGGAATGTAATGCTCCGGAACGTAATATCCCGGAAAAATATCAATGGTTTGTTCTAGAAAAACGTTATTATCACAAAAGCGTCAAAACTTGTATAACACAAAAGAAAAAAAGGGGCCAATGGAAAATTCGGGAAAGTAGAGAAAATAGTCATGGAAGATAAAAAGGTTTAGATCTAGTTAAGGGATAGGAGGAAGAGAAAAGGCCAGAAAAATAAAAATTACTATTGGCGACACATCATTGAAAAGACTGGAGGTTATAGTTTTAGAAACATTGAATTTTACTTAGTTACGAACATTTGAGATTTCGGAATATTACGATCTGATTATTGTGGTCCGAGATTTTATTATACCTATCTCGGACTACCAATATTTTTATTAATATTATTTGCATAAATTGAATATAATATTTTATTTCAAAATTATATATTTAACTTTTAATGATTTGCATCAACAATATTATCTGTAATTAAAGTTACGTATTTTTTCATGTACAAAATTGCTGAGTTGTTAAATCGGTCTTGCTATAGATGTACAAGTGCGTAAATATATCTTAATCCTACGTATAGCCAAAAATTCTTCACATATATTTGAGTCGGTATAATTTAGGGATCACACTTTTAGTTAACGCAATTTTTACTTGTTTCATAATTAATTTAATTTTCATTAATTTCTAATTGTAAGATGCGTTCTTTGTCACATTCATTTAGTACTGTTTTAACAGAATACGTTTTTCGTGATATATTTTTCAGATGGAATTTGGGATTTGTTGACTAAATAATTATTTTGACGAAATATTTTTGGGATTTTTACCCATCCCCGTTAAACATGTTCAATATGTGTCTGCATGGGAAGAACCGAAAGCAAGCGTTCAAAAAATAAATTTACATAAAATAACTATAATAATATACTATATATATTTTATACAACATATTATATTCTGAAGAGTGAATAATAAAAAAGTGGTATTTGTTCAGTGTCTAAAAACCAAATGGAAATAAACAGTTCCTATTAGGTACTTTTAAATAAGAAAGTACAATTTGTTTCAATTGCGATTTGATTTTGTTCTTAAATAATTATGATAAAATTATATTTATAATTATAATATATTTAAAAAAATACATGTTTAAACAAAAAAAACGTAAAAAAAAAACCAATACAATGGTTTTTTTTAAATCTTGCATTTTGTTGTACAATCACTGTTTACTGAAAAATAAAGAAAACTGATACAATAGAATTGATAACGACGTTGTTGCTTTTGCGAAAACAAAACTCATTTATAAATACAATCACAATTATGATTCGCTCTACAATCGTAATTACAATAAAAAAGTGATAAACATAAACTTATTTACTATTAAAATAATTAATAATTAATTTATGTTATAATAATGGCTACGAAAAAAAAAAACCCGTATTAATACTGGCTTCTTGTATCAATTAACATAAATTGTTGGAAAATAATTTGATGGGATTATATAGATAATTTTAGGAGGCTCTTCTAATCTCCAAACTCAGTTCGTAATTATTTATTTAGTTTAATTTTGGTGGTAATGGTTCAGGCACGGATCCAGAACAAAGATCTGGGGGGCCCAACTATTTTTTACAACACAAATACAACTAAAATATAATACATTATGCATATTATTTTCTCATATAATTCTCATACAAAAATTAGAAAAATAATATATCTGAGAGGGGCCTGAGTTCCTAGGCTCTTCCTGGATCCGTCCCTGTAATGGTTATTTTTTAAGTTTAAATATCTAACTCAAATAAATTATAGATTATTTTAGATAACGGTGCGTCGATTAATCCTGTGATGAAAATCAAAGGAGAACGTCTAACACCTCTAGATGTAGCTCTAAGAAAAAACAATGGACATTTGGCCAAATTCTTACACCTCTACGGGGGTAAACCAGCCAGTAAATTAATCAAAACGTTCTCTAAACAGCAATCAACTGTACGCGTTAAAACTAAAAGGTTAGTTACTGCTATATTGTGCATTTTTTTTTAAGATTCTAAGATTTTTTTAGGAGCGAGGAATGTATTGGTTTTACTTGGATGTGTTTATTTTTTTTTGTGTCTGTCTGTATATAACTTTTCTACCAAATTTCTTGTTGCAATCAAAACACGAAAAGCGAACTTTTTGTAACATTAAGGAGGATGTATATTAAGGAGGAGATTTTCCAAACAGTTATCATAATAATAATTGGAAAAAACTAGACATTATGATAATATATAAGAAAAACTAACATATATTTTAAATTGTTTTCAACTTTGTTTTTTTCCAGAAATCTTTTTTGTTTCAAATTTCAGTAGTAGTATTATCATAGTAAAATTAATAGATTCCTCGCTAAACTCCGAATCTAAAATAAATACAACCAATGGGGGAGGGGTTAACCCCCCATGACCACCCTCCCGTGAGTACGCCTATGAACTCTGGACTATCGTCTCCTTTTTTTTC
This sequence comes from Cinara cedri, assembly GCA_902439185.1. Taxonomy (NCBI): domain Eukaryota; kingdom Metazoa; phylum Arthropoda; class Insecta; order Hemiptera; family Aphididae; genus Cinara; species Cinara cedri. Next base: position 190,306 of record CABPRJ010000494.1, read on the forward strand.
GTTTTATCTCAAATAGACAATTTAATCAGTGCTATTATTGTTTTTAATCAAATAATTTTTAGATCGGAATCTCGAAGAAATTCACATTCGTCCGATTCAATAAGCCGAAAGTACCGTAATGGCGTCAGTCGGAAAAAACAAGTCGTACAACGGAAGGGTGAAAGTCCGAAACCTAACAAGACATCAAAGAGTCGTTTAGTTCAAGTAAATAAATTATTTTTAGTAATATTATTTTAACAGGTTTCCGTTTCTATATGAAACATAAAAATGTAGACAACTTTTAGAAATATTGATCACGTCTCTATAATATTATAATAGTTGCAGAACTTTTAAGATTATAACATAATTATTTAATGAATTACGACGAAATAAATGAAATTGATTGTTTTATGTACTGTTTTTTGAAGTATTTTTAATAAGATTAGAAAGGCCATTTAAAAAAAATCAATAAATAACATTTTTAAAAGTATCGTGCGGTATTATACTTGGTCAAATAAAAATTGATTTAGTTTTATTGATATATCAATAAGCAATAATTAATCATAATAAATGGCTTCAATTGTATAATAAATTTTTGTTTTAAAATTTGGATTGTAAGTTTTTAATCTCTAATATAAATTTATAAAACTAATAAAAAGTAAAACTGTTTTCTCAATCTTTAACGAATAGAATTTGTTGTCATTACATTAGTCTGTTGTGACTTATCTAAAGTGATCACGTCCTAATCAGGCACGTATTTTTTTTTATTATTTTTTTTTTTCAATCCGTAGATTGGTTGAATAATGATATATTGTCCATTTATTCTCATAATTTCCCGGTCTTTCTGTTGGTTTTACTCGTATTATTCCATTTACCACCTCGAAAAATTTTTTGCTTGTTCCTTCCTGCTTAAGTTTTTCCATACATCATTTTTACTTTGTCTCTTTTAGACTTTAGATTTCTTGTAGATTTTTTTAAAACATAATCTTGTTTCCATTATTATCAGATTATGATCTGAATTTATGTCTCCCCCTGGGTAGCTTTTACTTTGCTTTAACTGATTTTTATATCTTTTTTTTTACTAGTATGTAATCCAACTGATATCTCCTCCTGGCATGGTCCAAGTGTATCTTCACCGTTTTTATTGTGAGAATAACGTGTTGATGATTATCATGTCCCTTTCCTTACAGAATTCTTTATTTTATTTCTCGTTCCAAGTCTAAACTTTCCTATTACTTCTGGTTCTGTTCCCTCGCCCACAACGGCATTCCAATCTTCCAAAATTATTAAATTTTTTTTCTTTGCCATTTTTATTACTTCTGAAATTTATTCGAACAATTCTTCGATTACTTCATCTTTGTGATTAGATGCTGGCATGTAAATCTGTATTATAAATGTATCTCTTTGCTTAGTTTCTATTTTGATACCTACGATTCTTTCGTTAAAGTGGATAATACTCTTTATCTTATGACCAACGTATTCGCATGAAGTACCTATACTCGGATCTGTGTACACAACATACCAGACACTATGAACATACAGGAATTTTTTTTGGGGGGGTGGGGGAGTGTGCGCTTTTATAAGTAATATAAATCGTAAAATTTAGTTAAATTGTACCGTGTGCATCGCTTTTATAGATGTATGTTTTGTGTAGAAAGGTTTTTTTTTTTAATTTTAGGTACACATAAGAGCAGATGTGATGACCAAAACAATAGGGAAATCTAGAAGTGATAAAAAGTCGTACTGCAGCAGCACGTTTCCGAAAACTTTTAAAAAAAAATCAGCATCCATTAACGAGCCCAAAGAGTGTTTCAGCGAAAACGATCTATGTTATGGCGAAGACTACGACTGTGATTACGACTACGATGATGAATACGAGGATGACGTAGATGATGATGACGAAGAAAATTTGAACGAAAACGACGAGGAATACGGTGACAGCTTAGACAGACAGCTGAATGGCGGAAACAAGAGACGGAATATGAATAGACTTCGTGGCAATAGAACAGCGACGCAGTGCGTCAAACGCGAACTGAAGATGACTAGTGATGGACGTCGGCGACGTATCAATCGCGATAAGGCAGCGAAGACTGCTGCCAACAAGGTGCAGGTGATGACGGCCACCAACAACAAGCTTAAACAGGGAACAACAGCCGCTAATAAGGCAGAGGTGACTATTTCTAGCGTACCGACTGGTGTCGTCGATGATGGTAGCAACAAACATGAAGACGAGCCAAATATATCCCATATAGTTTGCTCAGACGAACACGACGCCGAGTGAGTTTCTGTTATTATATTTTTTTTACACCTGATTTTAAAAATATATCCAAACATGTTAAAATCTTTATAATAATTATTTTTAATATGATGCGCGCAGGCAACCGAAAACCACTACGGGAAACGTATTGGATACTGTAAAAGAAAGTGTAAACTTGACATTTACTGACAACATGAACAAGGATGGCAGTGATGGTGACAATCAAAATATGCCGGAAGCCTATGTACCGTCAAATACGGTGGAACTCGATCAAAATGTAAACGATTCGGTCAGTAGCCAACCAGAAGGGGGATCCACGAAGAACGATGATAGCCACCTCACTCCGGCCACGGAAACGAACGGAATATCACTACAGCCAGCATTGTTACAATCGCAACCTCAGCTACCGCAATCTCAGCTACCACATCCGCAGCCAGAGCCATCAACTGTGCAAACGATAATGATCGAAGGTCCGCCGACAACGGTTACCATTTCAAAAAGAACGCCAGCAGACAGAGTCCCTGTCAAACGGTCGGTGAGTAACGTGGACGGCAAAACGTCGACAGGCCGATCTATCAATTGTAAGGCCATAGTGGAAGTACTGGATCGCGTGAACACGCCTCAACTGACACCTGTCATGGTTGGCGGCGCTGCTGGAGATAGGAACACCGAAGAAATTGCAGGCAAATTAACCGCGTTTAGTGTGTTACCGACCGAAGGTCGAGATGATGACAGAACTTGCGAGTGTCCAAACTGTCGCAAAAAATCACTACAATCGATTTCGAGTAAGTGTTTATTTACAAATTACAATTATAATATTAATTAATCAAATTTAAGTTTACGAATACCAAATGCAGGTGATATATGTGTGTGATTTTTCTTTCTATGGTATAATACAATTGTATAAGGGTGATTTTAAAAGGCGTGACATTCAGTTAAAAATTAAATGTATAAAGTGTTAACACTTAATTTAAAAAAAAAAAAATTGCCACCTGATTAGCGAAAGAAGATTGTCGATACCGCAAAAAAAAGTTTTGAATTTGTATTATTATCTTTTAATCTTTTTTAAACAATCGTTGTCGTGAAAACACATACTGTTTAAAAAGTAATACTATTGACCGAGCTCCGCTCAGAATCGTTTTTCGTTAGCAATTATTAATCGTAGCATACCTACAGATAAAAATTAAATTCCCTCTATATCCTACCTTCGCAATTTCTCATCTACAATAGTGGCCCACCTGTAATGCGAAGTATGTCCGTCCATTTTTTTGTTTTTTATATCCTATAACAGGAGAACCTTTTCAGGTAAATGAGTCATTCAAAAAAAAAAAAAAAAATGGAAAACCATAATTTTCTAAGAGCCACACTGGTTAACATAAAAAAAAAATATATACCGTAGTATAAAAAACGACTAGTATATTTTACTAAGTAATTTAATTAGAAATTGGTAGGCATTAGTAACATAATAATGTATTCTTGGACTCTGAATGATGTCATTACAAAGAAAATTGAAGCTTTTGAGTAATAACTGTATAAAAGAATACTAATGATACCATGGACTGCCCGGATTACCAACATTGAAGTTCTTAGGAGGATGAACAAGGACACTGAGCTCGTAAACATCATTAAAATAAGAAAACTCCAATATCTAGAACGCATAATGAGGAATAAGATTAGGTATTTTATATTTAAATCCATTTTACAAGAGAAAATATTTGGGAAAAGAAAACCTGGTAAATATAGAATATCATGGCTTCAAAATCTAAGGGTATGGTTTGGAAATAGCACATCACAGTTTTTTTGCGTCGCAATCGACAGAGAGAGTATTGCTGGAATGGTCACCAACATTCGGATTTGGATAGGCACCTGAAGAAGAAGTGCTTTCCGTGTACTTTTTCACAGATTCAAAATGATCAAGATTTCCGCTATCAAGATCTTCTGCATAAAGTTGAAGTTGTTGTTCGAAAGAAAGAACGGTTTCTAGTAGCACATGTTCTGTATTACCTATAACTTGAAGCTTTTTATTATGAGTGATTTAAAGATGGAAGTCAAATCTACAGAAAGATACAATTTTTGTAGCCACATATTATTGCATAATTCGGGGTAGTTGATGCCTTTATTCGTTAGAAAATGTTTTATGTGTTCAAAACAAGCTATAAAGCGCTTCAAAATTGCCCTTATCGATAATCAACAAAAATTAAAATTATATCTACTTTATAATTTAGAGAGGTCATTTTTTTTATTTTTCAAGTGGTATTCATAACATTGGAATATCTGGGAAAAACTGTAGGTAAACCGGACAATTTACGAAATAATAATAATATTATTTTCAATTTAATTTTTTTGTTGTGGTTCAGTTTTCATATCTATCCCGACAATGAAGATGTGGGGATTTCTTTTTAAATTATTGATTTCATAATTTTTTTTTTAATATTCGTATACTTGATACTCAAATAATTAGTTTTTAACAAACCAAATATAAATTTTGAATGGGTAAAAATTCTTGATGTGGGATAACGCTATAGGGGAATGTAAAGTCAAAGCCTACCCACTTCCCATCTATTTGTTCTCATTCAATTCTGACACTACCAAAACCAAAAATGAATGAGGCTTAAATAATAATATAATACAAATTAATAATAGTACGAATTGGCACAGGCAACGCCGGGTGCGGGACAGCTAATTATAGATATAACTAACTAGTGATAGCAATGGCTATTGCTGAATAGTGCATCTTGTAATAAATTTAAGCATAATTGTATTAATGTTTCGTTTATAGAAAAAAATAAAAGCCGCATTCCCCGATTGAATAACTATTGTAGTCTAGCGCCAACTTCCGATCTAAATACCATGTCCGTTACCAAAGCTGTTCAACTGAGTAGTAGAAAGTAAGTGACTTAAAAGTTGTTGCAAAAACGTATTATAATTATATAAAACTAATAACTAGGCCCTAACTTTGTTTATAGAAACTTATTTCAAAGTGATATTTGAATATATATTAAATACACCCCTTTATCAGTAGAGTTACGTCTGTTAGTATATTATAGAAATATTCTCTGTATTCTGTAAAACAATAGAAAATAATCGAAAGTCATAAAAATACGTAATACTATACTATCAGATGATCCATTTAAGTTGGTACATTCATTATCTCAAAAAGTATAAACTTTTTTCGAAATTTGTTTTCTAGAACATTTAAGAAATAAGCAGCTCTACAATTTTATATTTATGTTATTTTTGGGGGTAAAATCACTAACTACTTTTAATTTTCAAATGGCAACTTATATTAAAAAATCCATAAATAGATGGAATATTAGTTAAAATAAATTTTAGTGTAAAAATATTTTATTTGTGAAACGGTATGGTGTGCAGCATATTAATAATGCAACACTACTCTCCTTCAACCCAAACTTAAAAGTGGAATATCTCGTCAATGGTTTGATAGAAATGAAAAATTACAACTCTAAACTCTTTTAACTAATACTCCATCTATTTATGGACTTTTTAATATAAGTTGTCATTTGAAAATCAAAAGTAAGTAGTTGTTTTACCCCCAAAAATAACATAAATATAAAATTGTAGAACAGCTTGTTTCTTAAATGTTCTAGAAAACAAATTCCGGAAAAAGTTAATACTTTCCGAGATAATGTGTGTACCTACTTAAATGAATCACCTTGTATATACTGAGTTTTTATGAACTACTTATATTCTCGGATGATTCTAAAAAAAAATTTTTTTTATTCATTATCGAATTGTTTAAGCTTTATTTTAACTTTAATTATTCACCTCAACTCCCTGAAAATACCTGAAAGGTATACGCTTTAAATTTTAAATTAGTAACCCTCCTTTCAGTGCCGGCCCTAGGGGGCAAGCGTTGTGGCCACACCGGGCTTGTGCGGAGCTCCAAAAATTATGTATTCCGAATATCACTTCATCTATAAAAAATCATCATAATATTGTCCCAATAGTAATCAAATTTCGATCCATATGCTGTGTAGCCGTATGTTTTTCGTGGGACACGGGTTTTTATTTACGAAAATCAAGGTGGTATTATACATAGCTAATAAAAATATTAATGAATAAAATATTGTTTGTACCTATTCATTTTGTGTCTAATATAGAAATACAAATTTGATTTAATTAGTTTATATTATGTAGGTATACACATTTAGATTTCTAACAAGACCTTAAAGTTTATACGACTGTATGAAAATAAAGTAAGTCCGTTAGAAAATTAAATAAATAAATATAGATATATTTATATCTATATATGGAGCCCCGCGAAATTCTGCAACGGGTCCCGATCTATCGGGCCGGTACTGTCTCCTTTTTAAACACAGAGTCAATTTGATAGAGAATATTTTTCTGACAATTTTGATATAAATTTTAATAACATTGGATCTATCGTTTATAGGTTATAACAGTTTAAAATTTAGATAAGATAAGTAGGAATGTGTATATTATATTTCCAAAATACAGTAAAATTTTAGTAAAAAAATGATAGGGACAAGAGTTTAAAGTTGAAACCCCATATAAGACAACAATAATGCAATACACCTACATTCGGTACTGAAGGCCTCGCCGGCAATTGACATATGATTAAGCACCATGTCCAATCTAATCATGTAATATTGATTTTACGGAAAGGGGGTCCTAATTCGAATTGCACTTTTGGTTGAAAAATATAATATACGTGAATACAATTTTAAATTATAATAATAAAATCTATGGATTTCAACAAAAATCATGGTGCCTATAAAATATTAATTTCAATTTTACTCAGTAGGCAGTAGCATCCCAATTATATGGTTCAAATTATATTAGGCCACTCTATATTTTGATTTTTTATATTATCTCATTTATTGTTACTTATCATTATACATCTCGTATATGCTATATATATATTAAAAAAAATTGATCTGTGCATATTAAAAAAAGGCTTCATATAGATAAGGCCTCATTGGCCAGTCTATTATAGTGTAGAAGTCAGTTCAACCCTGTCTATTACAGGGGAAAATTTGACAAAAATTGAAATATTTAAACTAGCATTTTTTGTAAATTAATAAGTAGGTAGGTACACGTAATGCAATTTTACTGCTGTATAATATAATAACTAAAGATTACATAATAGGTATGGATTTTTTACCATTGAACATCGTTATAAAAAACAATATCTACATTTTTATTTGTACGAAATAAAATGAACCCACTATTTTTGTCATCGTATAGATATCACTTGGAAAGGTTGATTTTTTATCAACTTTCTGAACTAAAACGACTACAAATTAGAGCGGGTAAGTCCGATGAACGAGTACTGGTTAAACGATTGGTCGAAGAATACGGCCGTACAGGTTTATTTACTGGCTTGAAAAGATACGATGGACCGTTTTCCTTCAAACGCTTTGAAAAATATTTGTACGGTAAGTTAGTTTAAAGTAAGTAACGGTGAGTTTAAAATGTTTAGATCACCAAAAATACATAGGAATGTTGCTTTCTAATATAAATAGACATTTTCATTTAATTCAATGTGCTTATTGTTACGTTAACAACTGTAGGTTGGCTAATATGAAGTCAGGGTTTTAATAAGTGGTACAAAATTTTAAAGGAACTTAAATGTGATTGTATAGGTTCAAGAAATAATAATAATACTAAATATTTTCAAACTATAAATCCGACAAATATTTTGTTTTATTTTTATTATTTCTAGAAACTTTAAATTTATGGTGAAATTCGCCCATAACATTTGAAATTATCATGCAACTAATATTTATTATCTACCTACCTACAACCTACAAGTTACAAAAAAATGTATTCTCTCAGTAGAACTTTCTCCAGCTGTGTTAAAATGAACAATATATTATCAATAAAATAACTTTCGATACAACTTAATTCTAGACACAAGGGGACCGAAAGTTCCCTTGTACGTCCTTCTCTCTCACCCATGTGTCTAAACACTGTATTATATTTTCAGAACTATTCGTGTCGTGCGTGTCTGTTAAACTCGTGTTTGTATTTCCAAGTAAACATTTCCAATTTAAACGTTGTTTTATGCTAAGTCGACTTTTTCGCTATAATTCAGCATTTACTCATATTATTGACAACAAAACTGCCTTGTACACTTATATAGGTATATTAACCGTGCAGTAGGTTTTTTTTATATCTATCTAAACTTGCACGTAATGTTTATATCGATTGTTAAAAAGTACAAGAGACTTTCAAGAAGTACCGTAGTTATAATATTTCATGTCAAAGGTTATTATAAAAAAAAGTGAAAATATCAATATGGGACAGTAATGTATTTTAGATTCTGAATTTTGAGTGTAACGAACAAACTTTATATTAGTTTCACCATTGATTTTATGATAGATTACATTATATTAGTCTACAATACGATAACTGGAGAGGAAGTCTAGGGATCCGGTCTCACCTTCGAAAATAAACGAATTTTTAGCAGTGAATATCGACTATTCACTATATTGTTATAAGAAAAATTGTAAATTTTGTTAAAGCACTACCTCGAAATAAGATAAAATTTAACGTTTTATGTCAAAAAATATGTAACATGATTAGGTTATTGCCAATAGGTAACAAAAGAGAATATGATGTTATTTCCATCTGATAATCTGAACTTGGACAAAATGTCGGACACAGAAAATTTAAATTATTTAATGAGGTAGCAATATTATATTACTATCTAACGCTCTTTTCACTACTGTCTGCTTATATACATGAAGTGAACTTGTGATTTATGAAATTACAAATACAAAATTATTTTACGAAACGTCAAAAGTTATGTTAAATATTTAATATAAGATTCGGTATATTTTTACAGTTAAAGTGTTAGTAAATGTTTTTACTAACCTATTACAAAACCAATTTGGTCATACCATATCTTAGAAAATGCGCGTTTTCCTCATAACTGTACTTTATTCTAAACTATTTCGAATATTTTTTCTATAAACTATTTTTTTTTATATTTTTCGAAATTTCAAACAGATACCTTATTTATCATTGCTAAATAAACTAAATTATCTTATATCTTATAACCTTCTCAATTTTCCATCTAAAACAGTAACTTACCTGAGTAAGTTTGACTTTTACTGCATATCTATAATAGATCTGCAAAGATGTTTAAAATAATGGAATGTTGACCTGCATGTTAGATATTATTTATATTTGAAATGCAGTCGATAAACCGTACATCCGTGTACCCACATATAATTTACACAATTAGGTACATTTACCGATACAGAATTAATATAAAATTAATTATACTAAATTACTTTTGTTTTTCACAGATCAATTGCTCGTATTGCAAAAATCATTAACCGATGGGAAAACTGTGATTCCTGCAGTGCAACCTATCGATGAAGTCGAAAAGTTGACTGGAGCTTTGCGCCGAATTAACGTTGGTAAAACTGTGCTGGAAAATCCAAACGATTATTGTTTCCTGTGTACTCAAACCACAAATAGGTGTTTTCACGCCACTCACGCGTACACAGGCATACCTTGTGCTGCATATAGTGAGTAGATGTTACCTACAGTTTCCCTATTATGTGGACAGAAATACGATTGAAAACGGTCATTATCGCCGATATTTTTCTTAGACCATTTAGACTATTACGATTGAGAACGTTCAGTTTTTATAATTCTACGCAACGTTGCCAAATATGTACAAATTTTAAAATTCAACCATTAGGTAATCAAAAATATGTATATTTTGATTCAATTCATTTTTTGTATCGTAATCGAGTTTAGTGATTACTTATTGTTGTTTAAGGTAGCATATTACTGAATCTATTAATAATGATAAATGATAATCTATATAAATACAACGATAAATAACAAATTGTTTGAATAATCAAAATATACGCATTAATGCATTACACAGTACGTGATTTCATGTATTATGCGTTTTACGTGTGAAATATTTTACATTTATACTTAAATAAAATGGAAAATAACCAAGACTTATACCCTCTGAACGTAGTAAAGATTTAATTATTTTAAACTCCCACAAATACCGTTTTATTAGACATTTTTCATAATTTATTTATGAGTTTTGACTCGAATATAGTTCAGCACGTCACATATAATTTTGTTTTCAATAGTACTGTTTTTTTTGGATAAGCGGTTATTTCATTGTTCCATTTTGAACGTTCTCAATCGTATGTTATAAAAGGTCGAACGTTTTTAATCGTATTGTAACCAGATATTTTGTTTAGCTGAAGTTATTATTAATTTGTTATATTTGTACATTGTACACTTCATGGTCACAATACGCTTAGGAACGTTCGACTTTTTATAGCATAACATACGAGAACGCTCGATTTGGAACAATAAAATAGCCGCTTATAAATGTGCATACAACAAATTAACAATAGCTGCAACTCTGACTGAAATCTGACTAGGGAATTTTCCCAGGAGTTTTTCCAATAAATGGGAAAAACTGAGAAAAAACTTGGGAAAACCTGAGAAACGAGAAAAAAATTACAATATTAAATAAATATTATTGAAGAAAATGTTTAATGCATATGTTATTATTTTACCATAATATGACATATACTAGAGGGTGGAACAGGACTAATTAATATTTTTTAGCTTATCATTTACTACTTTAAATATAATATTTTCATCCTTGGTATTATTTATTGTACCTTTTTAGTAATTAATTCTTGCAATTGCTTACTAAAATTGTCAAATTTATCGCTCATAAAATTTACTGATTTGACTAGGTTTTTAATCGTTTTATTTTATGATTTCTGCGGATCATACTGATCTATGTTTGTAGTTTTTTTAGTAACTTGAGTTTTAACAACTTAGCAGCTGCTCATTCAATTATTACAATGCCAATTTTGCCTGACATTATTTGGAAAGCAGATTCTCTCAAAGTCACACATCTGAAATGTAGTATTTGATTAAATTTCGTACACTTTAAGTTATTAGTTTATCACCTTGAAAAATGTCGTCATTATAAATATTACATATAATAAGAAAAACCATCTAATTGGAAATTCACAATTAAGGTAAAATTTCGAAATAAAATTCGAAACTGAGCGAGTACCTACACAGAACATCCAAACAGGTCAAACACCAACTGATACCGAAAACTGTTTAATTAATGGGTTTGTTATTAGATTAGATTATTAAGATTTAGACTATTAAGATATTTTGATTTCTTGTTTTAACGTCGATTGGTATTTATACCCATATTTTCCTGAACCAAATCAATTCATGTCTTCCATGTAGGTTTTTAAAATGTTATGATTAATTTTTGGTTATGAAAAGTTATATCTGTACGAAAAGTTACATAGGCTAAAAAATGCTTTTTATGTTTTTAAGCTTTTAAATTTGTTAGTGCATTGAAATGACGTAACAGTTTTTTTAGGGGGGAGGGTGTTTTTATTTTGTGTTAAATTGCAACTTCGTAACTTTATTTTGCGAATATGGTATATAACACACATACCATATAGGTAGGTATCTATTTAATAATTATCTATGCGTAACACAAAACATCTTGTAGAAATCTAATGCATAACTGCATATAATACAAATTATAATTTTTGGCAAAATAGGGGGCATTTGAACACCAAAAGACCCCGTTCGCTACGCCACTGGTACTAGCATCTTCTAATCACGAACAAATTATTTAATTCTGAGCAATATTTTATCAAAGATTTTACATAACAGTAAACTTTTTTTTATTATTTTTTTTTATAAAACGATATGCTCCCAAAACACACTTTTTTCATCATTAATTATATAATACTTAAAAAAAAAAAATCAACTGCCTGAAAACTGAAACTGAAACCACGAAGAAAACCAAAAAAAAAAAAAAAATTATTATGATAAAAAGGCGAAAATAAATTAATTTTAAATAAATAATAATGATGACAAAGTTGATACTTTCCTTTCTTGCATGGAAATATAATTTTTAACATAGTATGGATAGGTAGGTAAATTATGCCAAAAATAATTTTTTTTTGGTTCGGAGCGTAGTGAGAAAACTAATATGAGATTTTATTTATTTTTTTTCTATCTGTGAATAACTTTTTTATTAGAAAGTACCGAAGTACTGACTATAGTATCTTTTCTAAAAGTTAATTTTCTCTAGTTGGTGCATTGAGAAAGTCATTTTTTGATCTTCCAAAGGATTTTCGAAATAATTCGGAAAAACCAAAATAAAAATTATTGGTGAAATGGCAAATATAATAGCGACGTTACAGTTTTCATTGTTTTTATTATATTTACACGATGTTTTCTACCAGAAATATTGTTCCAATCTAAAAATGACAACTGATCAATTATTTTATAATTTACACATAGCCACCAGCAGAGAAAGATGTTTTTTGATATTTACAGCATTTTTCATAATAATTGGGCTATTCAAAAAAGGAGAAATAAACGTTTAAATTACAGCTCAACAATTTCGTTATTTTATATTTTTACGGCTTATGTTTTCTACTATAAATATTGCTCTAATAAATAAACGACAAGAGACCTGTTATGTTGGATTTTTAATCTAGTTTACGAGTAAGTTATTCGTTTTTTTATTTTAAAATTAAAAGTTAGGTTAGGTTAGAAATTGAATAAGTATTATCAATTTTTAACACTGCACGCTCGCTTCGTCCCATGCAAACCGCAAAGATAAAATCCCTTATATAGGCTTGAGAAAATTTGTTTGTTCTTATCCAGTACCAAAATTCAAGTTGGACCATCATCGAATGCCAAAGCCCGGGGACTGCGGTCGTGGCCGTTTCTTGCCGGACATACGGCAGCAACAGGAATCAGGCCCGGGAACGAGGTGTCTGAGGAACGTGGACCCATCCAGGCCGATCACACTTCAACTAGGCAACGGGCCTTGTACGCAGGCTATAGACTTGCCCACCGACAAGCTGGACAAAAACAAACGGTACTTGGTGACCTTCACGATAAAAGGTGCCACCGACGGATCGCAAGACAGACGCCAGCAACTACCTCCGACACGGGAAGACATCAGCCACCGTCCGTTGGCCCACACTCACGCTAAGAGCTTTTAACCGCCATCGCGTTCATCTTAATTTTATGTATAAACATACGTCAATAATTTTTTTCTATCGCTGTTGTTGTTTCCATAGTTTATATATCATTATCTTTAAGTATAACGTTAATATATTAATTATTAATGTAAGTAGGCACCTATTTAATGTTAAAATGAGTTCATACCAGATGATGTGTGAGAACTGAGAAAGTGTTCTTTAGAAAAAAAAAAAAATAAATTAAGAGAAATACCTATATGTATTTTATTATAATTATATATACATACGTCAAACCTAAATACCTAGTATATAAATAAAATATTGATGAGCTGATGCTTTGATATATTCAAATTTGATATATATATATATCAGTTGCGGTTTTTCATGGAGATTTTTTGGATTTAAGCCTCTGGGGTTTTGTAAGTTGGGCACCATAGGAGTGAATTGTTAGGGACAGGAAAGAGATCATTTTTTCCATTCGTTTAAAAGTACTTATTTTTGTCCAAGGGCTGAAGGACCAATGTTGCATAGCCTTGGAAGTCATTGTGTTGGGGTGGACTTTGATGTTCCGGATATTATACATATAGAGTAATTCAATCGAGAATCTTCAATATAGTATATAACTTAATAATGTATAACTTTAAATAACTAATATGTAACTTTAATATAGACATTAGAAAATTAAAACAGTAATATTACACTATGGGGTTTGTAATTATCTACCTACATGGGCATTTGGAATAGTTGATAAAAAAACATATTATTTTAATTTGAATAGGTACTACCAGTAATTTTGTTATTCACAATTTTCAAATATTTATAATTAGTAAAGCCATCAGTTTTAGAATGTATCCTAAAATAAATGATAAAATTCAACAAAATTACCAAACTAGTATTATTGTCACAAGAGTAAATATCATAACTGTTAATTAAAATAAAATCAAAGTTATATATGATATTATATTATGTACGTAATAATATTATGCTATAATTGTGATATTGTTATAGGATATCTGTTGGTAATCTAACTTGATTGATTTGTTGTAAAGGGTTGAATAATCCATAACTTATTTAAATGAAACAAATTAATAAATATTTGATCTAAAACACAGGTACCTAGTATATTGTCAGCTCAACAGAGAATCCCAGTATTTATAAAACTTAAACATATTTCTTGAGATCCTACATTCATTAATTTCAAAATGTCTTGAAACTATATAAAATTCAAAAAATTCAATTTTATGTACAAAATTATTAGATTATGAAACAAATTTTGATTAAATTAATGGTTTTTTTTTTTACCAACCAATACAAACATAGAAATGCATATATATATCAACCCTATTTATATTATTATAAATGAGGAATTCACTCAACTTGATTAATATTAGTAAATGATTTTCATTGTTTCATTGTTTTTAATTTTTGCAGTTTTATAGTAGACATATTGCTCCAAATAAAAAATTACCAAATACCTTTTTTATTGAATTTTAGATCTAGATGCTCACAGAAAAAGTATTTTTTTAAAATAATTAGGAAAAACCAGGAAAAAATGGAAAATGAATAAATTTACAACCTTATGATTCCTTTATTTTAAATTTGTATTCTTCATATTTTCTACCAAAAATATTATTCCAATAGAAAAACAACAAAAGACCATTTTAATGTAGTTAGTAAGTAAGAAAGTTGTTTTTTGATTTTCTTTATAATTTTATTAATCATTGAGCAAAATGGAAAAAATGCCTAAAAACAAACCGAGAAAATTTAATAATACTTAATAATACAAAAATAATAATTTTAATATTTTCAAATTTTGTTGCAATCTACTAGTTAAAAATATTTTTAGACTTGAAATTTGAATAGAAAAGTTATGTTTGCATTTTCTAGATGTGGTTAAATTTTCAATACATTATAGTGTATCAAAAATGTGATTTTTGAGTTATTTATAGATATTTA
Source organism: Cinara cedri (assembly GCA_902439185.1). Taxonomy (NCBI): domain Eukaryota; kingdom Metazoa; phylum Arthropoda; class Insecta; order Hemiptera; family Aphididae; genus Cinara; species Cinara cedri. The sequence continues at coordinate 205,516 of CABPRJ010000494.1, forward strand.
AATGTTGAGTTTTATATTTAGTTGGTTGGTACTCTGTGGATTAAACTGTCAGACCAAACAAAATTGCTTGAAAATTTAACAGGAGGTTCATTATAAGTAGTACTTAGTGGTCAACAAGAAAAAATTGAGTGAAATGTAATAATTTTTTTTTTTATAAGAATTTTATTATCAAATTTTGATGACAATTGTAAATATTATGGCTTTTCGAAACATAAAGAACTTTGCTTTGAATTGTTTTTTGTTATCCACAGTTTAGGCCCACTCACTTACAATAGTAACACAATAATCCTTAGTATTAGCTCTTTTTTTTAATATTAAATTTTGTTTACTTATTTTAACTGTATAGGCTAAAACCCAATAATGGGATTAAAATTATTCTATTTTACATTTATTTTAATAACTAATACATATGTACTTACATAATCAAATATCAATAAGCTACACAAATATGTTTAAATTTAAGTTCCAATTATATAATTTTCTTTTATATTGTACATTTCATAAGCTGTTTCTTCAGTGTGCGTAGGATCATAATCTGCTCCTATATAATCAATTTCCAATTGAAAAGGACCATCACATCTGTCAGCTGTAGTTATACCAAAATGAGTAACTTTAGCTAGGGGCAATGGAGCTTGTTTATCTTGTATTCGTCCTTTGCTGGCAAAAAAGAATTTAGAAAATGGTATCTAAAAAAAAAAAAAAAAAAAAACAGTATACTAATCAGTAATTTTAACCATACAAAAAACAATTTGTTTAAATTAAAAAATTATAAGTACAATAATTTGAATATGGAAAGGTAAAGATAATTTGAAAATGATTAGCTTCTACAATATTATTATTATTATTAATATTGTTTATTTCTGCATATAGATGATGCGCCCCACTAAACAGGTTTCTATGGGGGCACATGAGTTCACAATTTATAATAAGGAAAATAATACATTCAAATAATAATTTACAATTAACTTGAACACATACAATGTAGATAACAATAATTAATAAATGAAGACTTAATGTATAACATAGTATAATAAAATACAAATGCTAGCAACTATATTAAAGGTATACAAATATTTAAAGTTGTATATTTGTTTTTATGTTTAATGAAAGCATATTTTATATATTTGATCCTATATATAAATAAGCAAATCGAGTTAGTTTTTTATGCATTAAAGGTACAGTAATGTTTGACAATTGTCCTGTGTTACGAGTTTTAACCATGACTAATATAATGTGTTGTACAATTTTTTTAATGGTAGAACATTTAATTCTTTATATAGATATTCTGTGTGATACAAACTAATAATTTTTTTTAAATAATTTGTATTATTCTTTTTCATATTATTTTTAATGGATTTAGTGTAGTATTGTAGGCATCTCACCAAATAGTTACTTAGTTAATTATAGATTCTACTAGAGCTTGGTATATAATTCTAATATTTTTAATTTCAATTAAATTAGCTCAATTTTTGTAAGCATAGATTACTTTTCTTAGTTTTATCATTGCCTGTTTTAGGCGGTTATATCATTTAAGATTATGACATATTTTAATGCCTAAGTATTTACAAGATTTTACTATTTTTAATGAAGTTTAACATATACAAGATTTTGGATTTGAGCATAAATGTTCATGAATACACAGGCTGGTTTGAATTAGTTATATAGTGTGGTAATAAGAAGGTTTTATCTAAATTTAAGAATAGGGTATTTGAACATAACCAATTGATCATTTTTCTCAGGTAATCTTATATGGATGAATATATCTCTTCCCAAGACAATTTTAAAATTAAATAGGGTAGAAGAGAGATTGGCACATTGAGATAAGTAGACTTAAGGAATCATCTATTCAAAGTCTTTTTTTTCTATTTTTAAGCTGATCCTTGGATACCAAATTTATTAAAATTATTTAATAATATTAAATGGTCTATAGTATCGCAAGCATTTGATCTATGTAGACAGTTGGACATTTTTTAAACTTTTAAATGCATTATAAATATAGTTAGATACTGTTAAAATTGATTTTTCTGTATTTTTAACAGCCCTATAACCAAATTGTGCATTTGATAATAATTTAAAGTTTTTTAGATAGTGTACTAACTAATATATGATCATTTTTCTGAAAGATTTAGAAATATTAGAAATTTGAATAATGGGACAGTAATTTTCTATGTTTGATTTGTCAATCTTTTTTTATGTATAAGAGTAATTACTGACTTTTTAAAATTGTCAGGAAAAGTAGACTTTGAGATGGTTAAACTAAAGCTGTGAGAAAGTGATTTTATTAATGAATCTACATTTGATTTAATAATTTTAACAATAATTATGTATATTCCAAGTGAGGAATCTTGTTTAAGTGACATTATGATTGTTTTGTTTTTAATAAAGTTAAATTTATCAAAAATTATTGATGAGTTATTAATTTTAGTTTAATAAACTCTATGCTATTGATATTATGTTATAATTGATTTTTTATATTTAGTTTTGTTAAGTTTTGTGTAGAGGTGGAGAAATAATTATTAAAGTAATCTGATATTTCGTTTGTTTGGTTGGAGATAGGTAATTATTCACCAAAAGGACTTTGTATGGATTGGATAGATAATTTATTTTTTATTTATTTTTTGGGTAATAAACAAATATCTTTAATTATTATCCAGTTAAGTTTGGAATCATTGTGAGCTTTGTCTAATTCTGATTAATAATAATTTTGTTTTGCTATTTTCATAGTTTTAGTTAAACATTTGGTTTCTGTCATGCCATTGATGAGATATTTCATTTTTAAGTTTGGGTTGAAAAAATATATATATAAAATTGTAGAGCAGTTTGTTTCTGACGTGCTCTAGAAAAAAATTTTGGAAAAAGTTAATTTTTTCAGAGATAATGAGTGTACTTACTTAAATGGATCACTTGGTATATAGGTAATAAATTATACATTATTATTACTTACTCTAGTTGTTTGCCAATAAGGCCCACCACGTGTATACAATACAAATGTGAATACATCATTCCACATAATATCAAATTGTCCTGATACGTGTATGTTAATAAGATAGCTGCGTCCATCACCTCTTAATCTCAAATTAAGATGAGTATAAGGGCTCCAGTCTAAATAAGTGTCACGTTGAAATGATTTCTAGTACAAATTAATTTTACTTTTAACAATATACACAATATATTTTTTTTTATTTAGGTTTATGTAAAGATGTTACCGAAACACGTTTAGTGATTATATTACAATAACCAGAATTTTGAATTTTTCCATCTTTAGGCACTCTAGAGCATAGATTTCCAGAAAAAAGACCATATCCCTGATCACTGATTTTGAGATCGCATTTACTGAAACCTTCGGCATGATCACTATCACTTGTGGCTATCCAATGATCTAAGGATGAATTATCGTAAAATCTCCAAAATACATCAACTTCTCCTAAAACAATAAAATATATTATAGGTGTCTAACTAAATATTTGTATAAATAAAAAAAAAAAAAATTAGAATTATATGTATTATATTAATACTGATATAAATGGTCAGAAATAATGAAGGTAATGGACCATTAAGCTAAGAAAGATTATATTAATAATTGCCTGCTCTATAATCAAGAATTGGATCAAATTCTAGAAGTTCTTTCATTTCTTGTTTCCATAACTTAATTTCTTTTTTGAGTTGTTTAAAACCTAAACGGATTTTTTCAGTTTTTGTGTCAGCAATATCAAATCCTGTGTCATATCCACTTCGCTTGTCGTATTCATGAAATTCGTTTGTTGCATGGGATGTATGAATTTGTTTAGTATTTGGTGTGTGCCATGTATTGTTTTTCATTAAGTTAATATAGATGTTTTTCCAACGGTTTCGAAGTAATACTATGGTAAACCTTTTAGCAGATTGCATTATGAGCAATCGTATAATATGATAACATTAAGTTTCTCCCAATATTTAAATATACAAATTTATTTAACAATAATGGAAACAATTCATATTAAAAATTTTACTATATAATATTATATTTTTTAACAATTACCAAATAGTGTTATCGTTATCATATTACTACGCTAACATTGGTTTTCTTTCTTATCATATACAAGAACATGTTACCGTGATAGTTATCTTAATCCGTGGTTACCGTCATTACGCGTAACCACCTAATAATTTCATTGGTAACCAAAATATTTATTTTACTCTTGATTTTATTAAAAAATTTCGTGTATCTACCGAATACTATTCTCATATCGTGTTCAAAAAAACATTTTGATAACCTTAAAGTTTTTGTACCCTGTTCAATTTTTTCGGAATACAAATTTATGCCTAAGCCAGATCCTTGCAAAAAATTTGCTTGTGCTATTCAAAAATGTTTGTCGGGTAAGTATATATGTGTAGAAACTAAAATTGTGTTATTGTATACTTTTTCTGTTAGAATATCGATATGACCATTTTAGTAAAATATTTTTATTTAAATTAGATATTATTGTCTACAATAATTTTAAGAGTTTATTACGTTAGATAGTATTGAATAGTTTTTAAATTAGGTACTCATGTTTTATTATATTTGAAAACACTCTGATAATACATTCACACCAATGTGTTTGTAACATATCATAATTTTCAAAAACCAGAGTTCTATGTTTTCATGCCTGGGCCAAATTATTCTAAGTTTCAAAAATATGTTCACAACTTGGCAATAAATTATGCAATTAATTACTTCAATTTTTAGCATACTAGACTAGTTACAGTTGATGCTATAAAATATTTCCAAATAATTATTATATAATTGATATTTATAAGTAAAAAAAAGAATATTGAATATTATGTACCTAATAAATTATGATTTTTATTTTAGAAAATCATTTTCAAGAGTCTCGTTGCATTAAAAAAATAGAAAATTTACAAGAGTGTTGTAACAAATATCGTGAAATTTCACTCGTATGTTCTGGTATGAAACCTTCACCAATAACCGAGAAAAACCAAGATATTCAGGTAAACAAGATTGAAAATATATTTTCAAACACTATGTATTACACTTGTTGTTTATATATTTTTAGTTGGGTTATATTTCTATTGAATCTTTCAAGGTCAAATCACCAGATTTTGGCTATTCATGATTGTTACTTATATTATTGTTAATTTTCTATAGCCAACATTTATATCAACAGAAAAAATATATATTACAATTTTCATATATAGTGATACCTCACTTAACTAACACTTCTAAATAGCGGACATTTTTTTGGGAAATGAGCAAATTTTCACTACTTATCTATGGGAAAATCTCTAAATAACAGACTAACTTAATTAATAAATATGTTCATACATAAATTAAAATACTTTCAAATAATACAAATATATTATATCATTATTACGTTGAATAAATGTTATACAGTTATTAATTGACTTACTAAATATATTTTATTTATTTTTTTTCCTCTCTAAATACTTAATACCTACAAATAGCAGACAAAATTTTGGTAACCGATGATGTCCGGTATTTCAAGGTTTCATTTTTATAATAATTAGGTTTTAGACATGAGTTAATACAATATTTTCAAAATTAACAAATAAAACTAAATATTTTAACCATTGAATTTCAAAACCATTATTTACTTACTAATTGATTTATTACTTATAAGTTATTAAAAATGTAAAAAGTGATTACAATATAAATTGTAATGCTCAAGTCAAGATTTAATATATAAAAAAAAAGCTTGATAAAAATGGAAAGTTAGATATAATATCTGTATGCACTGATTAGCTAACAAAAAACGCATATTGAAGAAGCTATTGGTTTTACAATGCTGTTTATTTGTTTCCTTCTTTGTTCTAGTCTGTGGACACATTTTTTCCTAGTAAACTTGCTTCAATGTATAAGTGTAGCACTTTTTCTAAAAGTTCAAGTTGTCTAGATTCTACTTTATTAGAGAAGTCATTGTTTGATTTTCGATGCCATTTTTTAAATAAAAGCACCTAAGTGGGGAAAAACGTACAATGTCGCAATTTTATTATTTTATAAAAACACAGAATTTTTTTTGATTTTTCTATCAGAAAAATGATTTAATCGAAAAATCACAAGACACCTTTATGATTTAATTTCTTATGTTATTATTACCAAAACATTTTTATCACTTTTGAGCTTTTAAGGAATTTTAGTTTTTTTGTTGTAATTCGGTTATAAATAGAGGCTTTAAACTTGATAATAATACTTATATTGAACTTACTTAGACGTGGAAATATTATCGGACGACTTGTTTTTTTTTTATAATAAGCATTTTGAAATAAAATTCAAATGAAAATCCCAAAAATAAAATATAGCACTTCAAATTATGTACTGCAGAATCTTCTTTCATCAAACAATGGTTTATCGTTGCCTACCGATATAAATGAAATAACCTTATGTATCCTACCTTCCCAACTTCTCACCAACAAAAGTGACTGCTTCCATTCCCAGTATTGGTAATTTTTTTTTAAATTTTTGCCAAAGTAACCCAGAAATCAACAAAAATTATAAGTTTTTTTTGATTTATTATGAAAACTACCTAAAGGAAATTCAAATAATGACCTCTCAACTTGACCACAAATGTTATAAAAAGTTAATTTAAAGGTTTTTATTTGAGTAAGATTTATAATAGAAAAATTATTTACAGACATAAAAAAGAAACATACACCTTATATAAAATCAATCAGTGTTGGTAATATATGATTACAAAATATTTTATATATTACATGTATAATATACCTTGAGTATAAATTGACTAAGACATTATTATTAATTTTTTTTTGGAGTTTATTATAATAGAGATTATTATATAGATTTTTAATTTTAATAAGTATTTAAACTTATAAAAGAATATAACAAATTAATAAATCACATCAACTTAGTGAATTTTCTTAAATTTAGAATAAAATAAAATAAAAACAAAACAAATTATTTTTTGGTGTTATAAATATTAATTTAGTTATTAATAAAGAATAAAAATGAACTTTATAATTAATATAAATTAAGCAAGATATATAAACTGATAATTAAATTATTCAATTGCTAATTATTTTATATGATAATTTCTGTTTAACTGCAGCCAAAAAAAATTGTATACTGTATAATATGTATACAACTAATAGTTTTATACTGTATGATTTATGTTTTATACATACTTATAGTATGTGTTTTATACTTTACTGTATTATACGTTCCAACCCTGAAATCAATACATTCCTTACTTGGCTCAGAATTTAAAATTAACAAATTTGAAGATTAAAAAAATCAAAATAATGTAATATAAGTCTTAATTATGTGGTATTTTTATTTTTTTAACTGGATTATGGTATATCAATATCAAGTAGTTAACTGGTAACTGTGTCTTATTATATGTATTAAAATGTGTTTCATTAATTTATTATTTTTTAATAAATTTATATTTGTATCCCTAAAACTTTTTTTTTTTTAACAAGGATTAATATGCCAGAAGAATTACAAAAACCACAGAACTATCAAACATTTGGTGACAGAAAATTGTTAAAAGATTTACCATTTTACAGAAGATATCCCAAAACATTTGTTATTGTTGGTAGTACAATTGGATTTCTAATTTTATTTAGTAAAGGATTTTATGATATATTTAAACCAATCTCTGCAGAAGATTTAAAAAGAAAATTATATATTGAAAAAATAAAACAAATGAAACTTCAAAAAGAGTTCAAGTAAGTTATTTCTAATAATCAGAACATTTATGCTAATGTATATTTGTTCAGCAATTACATAAAAGACTTTTAATTTGATAAAAATTTGTTTTATGAATTAAATTCATATTTTTATAATGCATACATTTTTTTTTTTTTAAAACCACCTGAAAGCTTTTATTGTATAGATCAAAATAAATCTTTAACGATATATTATCAAAGGTGTACATAAATACTTATGATGTATGTATATACAAAAAATTAAACATGTGTGGAATCTCACTCCCAGTGGAGTGGCCCAGATCTTAGTCTAAGAATCTTATACTAAGTCATATGGTCTTTGACATTTGAGACGCCTAATGTCTAGAGACAACCCCACAGTTAAATTCCATAAGTCCATATTGGTTTAATTAACTTAATATACAAGAGGTGTTTACTTGTGAGCTCAAGAACAGAATAACTTCCGACCAATCAATGTAGTTGCATTTTTTTCTAAATTTTTTAGTTTTTACTTTCTAACGTGGTGTTCTTCAAGTTAGGCCGAGAGTCCAGGTGCTTTCCTAGATATTTTGCTGAGTCACACTGTGGGATGATTTGCTGATCTAGCAATTCTGGTTTATAGGTATAATTAACATGCACCCATTTTTACTGTCTTCTATAAATGGTTTTAAGTTTTTTTAGTAGTTTTTCGAATAATTTTGAGATGTTTGGAAGAAGCGAAATTGGTCTGTATGAAGTTACTTGTTCTGATGGTTTTCCTGGTAGCATGATCACTTGGGCTTGTTTCCATTGTTTAGGAACGTATTCCATACCTAGGATGGCATTAAATATGTGTGTTAGATGAATTATAGCTTTTTAGAGAACTCTTTCAGAATTTTTGGATTGATCTGGTTATACCCAGGCCTCTTTTTTGGATTGATACTCATATAAATTTCTTTTTCAATTTCAATTTGGGTAAAGTACTTTATCTTATCTTGTATTTCATTTAGTGGTTGGCACTGAGCTATGTCGAGTTCGGAAACCATTTCTTTTGGTTGAAATACACATTCTAAATGACATGCATACATATCTGCTTTATCTTGTTCACAACAATCATGATTCATCTTCCATTCAGATAGGTGGTAAATAGGCTCTAGACTCTTCATGCGTCTTGTAGCCTTCCATAATGAATAATTAGTGTTATTTGTCACAGAAAGTTCACTTAAGTATAATTTGAACATTTAGTTTTTTTTGTATAATTATAAGATTTTTTGATTTTTTCATCTTTCTTTTAATTGTTTTAAATCATTTAAATAAAATTTTAATAAAATAAATAACTAATAATTTTTAATTTTATACGAAAAAAGATTTAATACAATATACTATTTTATTACTTTGTTACAAAATAATTTATTTTATATATAGTATGTAGTTGTTAATTTATTAGAACAATTTTTTGTAAATTTATTACATATAATTAAATTTTGTTTTTTTTTTTTTGAGGAGAGGAGTTGTCCAACAAACATAATTATAAACATAATAATATTTTTACTGTCATTACTGTCATTTAATTTCATACAAGCATATAAAAAATTTTATTTTGTAAATGACAAACTACATAAATTATGGTCTATTGAAAAGTACTCCATACATTTTTTTTTTTTTTTTTAGTATTTGTAAAATTGAATATTGGATTTTTGAGCTCAACTTGACTCAGTAAAACTTTATTAAAAATAATAAACCATTGCTAACAAAAAAACGATTCTGAGCAGTGTTCAACTGACAGTAATTTTTTGTCAACAATTTATATGTCGTTTTATAGTAAAATAATTAAATAGGCTTCCTATATTTGCTTTAATAATATATGCTTAATGTTTTACTGATTTTCCCATGTTTTATCTTGGTTTTTCAAATTTGATGAGAAAATCATAAAATTACCTCCCTAAAGTACCTCTTCACACTGATTTCCTTTCACAAATCAGAGCAAGTCTTTTGGTTAGAAAAATTGTGTACAGATAAAAAAATTAACATCTTTGTAAAATTATAAACTTCTTAGCTTCACTCAAAATTAGGGAAATACTTACAATATGGATAATTGTTGTGTATATTTAAAATTAATTCTATGAGTAAATTGAAACTACTTATTGAATTAGGAATCAGATAAATACAGATATAGAATAATTAAAACAACCCAAATCATTTAATTCTTATTTAAAAATACATACAACCATAACAAAAAAAAAATTAAAAAAGATATTTTAAAAGTATTTTTGTGATCCGATTAAAAATAGTGAATAATAAAAAAAATTTGAAAATCTGAGTAAAAATAATATCAAATGTTTGATATTAAACACCAGGTGATTTTTTTAATATAAAGAATTGTGGCATTAGAATTTTTAATTAAAAAAAAGTAAAAATATGCTTTTGAAATTAAATGACATAAGATTGATTGAGGGGGTTAATTTATTCTGATATTAAAACTAACAGTATGTATTGGTTTTGCTGAACTTAAATTATCTTGTGTTTGTAAGGTAGACAAAAAATGCATGTGTAGCGTGCTCCTTAAGAGGATACCTGTTTATGTTATCTCAGTCCAACTAATGCATGATATAGCAAAATCTACTTTACACAGTTTGTGTAAAATTACTTTATTTTTTGTTTTAGTGTGAAAAAAACCTATTATGAAATTAAATAAGGACAATATTCTGAAGACAAGATAGTGTTTTTTTCAATTAATTTTTGAATATGTTACAGTTATTTAAAACTGATAAATGAAGTTTTATTCTTTAACGATGTATTGAACATTATAACCAGAATAGTAGAAAAAACACATGCCCTCCAGAATATTATCCTCTTTTAATTTTATAAAAATTCTAACTGTGTAAGTTTGATTTTGCTGTTTCACCTGTTATTTGCAGTGAAATAGTACATAGCGGGTACAGTATCCTCATAAGTTAAATTTTTAAAACTCTTCATTTATTATTATCTCCACTATTATTTGTTAAGAAATGTTAAAATGTTAAATCAATTAAATAGGAAAAAATGATAGAGTATATTTATAATGGGTGATTCATTAAGAGGTACTTTTTTTAAATGGGATTTTATGACAGATAACGAATGAGTCGTATCAAACTGTCGTGTTATTTTTGTTAGCGTCTACAAATTATTCAACTTTATTACGAAAATCAGCGTTTAAGAGAACTGTTTTTCGTAAGCTTAGAGAAACTTATGGTCCGCATAATCGGCCTAACGAACACACAATTCGCTATACAATTATAAAATTTGAAACCCAATTTTTATTATTAGATAACACACGACCAAATAGGCCGCATCCAGCACGTAGTCCAAGAATTAAAGCCGGCCGACCTTCCAAATCGTCACCGTTTTAGTGAATGGATTCTTGAAAAGATTGAAGAAAATCCACTGTTTTCGACCAATATTTTGTTTAGCGATGAGGCCAATTTTTGGCTTAATGGTTACGCCAATAATCAAAATTACCGTATTTGGGCTGAAGAGCAACCCTAAGAGGTTTAAGAGCTGCCATTACATCCAGACAAAACAACCGTTTGATGTAGTTTTGGGCTGGTGAAATCATCGGTCAATATTTCTTTAAAAATGAGGCTGGGCAGAACGTAACTATGTTTGCGCTCGCTATCGCAACATGATAACAGACTATTTGTGGCCTGAAATTGAAGCCTGTGATCTCGATGGCATTTGGTTTCAACAAGATGGTGCTGCATGTCATACAGCTCGTGAAACCCTGGCTTTATTGAGAGAGCAATTCAGTGAACAATTGATTTCACAATTCGGACCGATTAGTTGGCCAGCTAGATCATGCGATATCACACCTCTCGACTATTTTCTTTGGGGCTGCGTGAAGTCCAAAGTCTACATAACCAAGCCGACTACGATGGATGAATTGGAAGCCAACATCAAACATGTTTTTGGCCAAATACCAGATGAAATGTTGGACAGGCCATTGAAAATAGGAACTTCCGAACGGATCATGCTAGGGGCAGTTACGGCCAACATTTAAAAGATATAATATTTAAAAAATAAATGTAAATAATAGTTTTTTTATAATAATAAAATTTACCCAATAAAATTGAATTTTTTTATTGTTTTTTAATTCTTGAAAAAAGTACCTCTAAATGAATCACTCTTTACAATTTCTTGCTTGACTTCTTGAGTATATAGGGATTATATTATAGAATCTTATAACAACATTTGAACTTTTAAATTGCATATTAATATTTGAACTTTTAAATTGCATATTAATATTTAAGCTTATTTTTTCAATAATGCATAATAACTGCACTTTTTAATTTTTTTATTAGATAAAATCTTGAATCCTCTTTTTTTATTTATTTACTACCCCCCCCCCTACTCAACAGTTGCTTAGGCCAATTTTTTTATTTTTATTTCATTCATATCACCAAGGTAACCTATGAATAAACAAAAATAAATAACAATTAGATATTTGTACCAAAAATACCTTTACAAAATCTCTATTTTAATCCTTTAGGGTTGAATTTTCAAAAATTCTTAGGGGATGATATCTATTTGTATGCCACATTTCAGCCTGATCCATCCAGTAGTTTTTGCTGGGGGATTGTGAATCAGTCAGTCAGAACATGTTATTTTATAATCATAGAAGATAGTATCATTTAATTCAATTTTAGAAAATTAATTAAAATTTTAATTTGTTTACAGATCTTTGGAAACTGACAAAAATAACCATGGATGCAGTGAATAAAGCAAAATCACGTTTTAAAAGATATCCTGAACTTCTATTATCATGTCGAGTGGAAGGCTTGGAATATGCATCTTGTATTATACAACATGAAAAAGATTTGAAGCCTGATTCTTGTAAAATCCAGTTCACTAAGTTTCGAGAATGTTTAGTTTCCAATGCATTAAAGCATAGTACTAGATTTTAGAAGTTAATAATAATATATTAGCTATAGTTATTAGTTAAAATAACATGGACTTTACTTGGCATTTAGCATTTGCTTTTTTTATAAGAATATGTTTAATTTTTTTTGCACAATGGTATGATGATAGTTCTACTGGTGTACATTATACTGATGTGGACTACACAGTATTCACAAATGCAGCCGAACATATATTAGTTGGTGATTCTCCATATATGAGACCAACATATAGGTATACACCATTAATAGCTGTTCTTTTAATTCCAAATGTTTTACTGAATTGCTGGGGGAAATTATTATTTTCCATGTTTGATTTAGCTACTGCAATTGTTATACAAAGAATTGTTTCAAAATCTCACCCTGATCAAAGTAATTTTTGTGCACATTTGTGGTTGTACAACCCTCTAAGCATTATTATTTCTACTCGTGGAAATGCTGATTCTATATCTTGTTTTTTGGTTCTTCTAACATTATATGCCCATATCCAAAATAATTATTTATTGTCTGCAATTTGTTTCGCTACATCAGTTCATGTACGTATATATCCCATTATATTTGGTTTCACATATTATTTAAACATTGATAGTGAAAAAAATAATATGTCAATTGCTAGAACTATATTCTATGCCATCTTACCTACTCGTAAAAAAATAATGTTTGTGGTAGTATTTGTTTTATCATTAATTGTTGAAACACTGCCTTGGTATTACTTATATGGTCAAAAGTTTTTAGATGAGTCTTATTTATACCATATAAGCCGATTAGATGTACGCCATAATTTTTCTGTATATTTTTATGTCAATTATTTATTATCAGGTATGGATGAAATGTTAATTATGAGTTTTCACAGTCTTGCTACAAAATTGCCTCTCTTAATTTTATTAGGGTCAATATCATTAAAATTTTCTCGTAGCGAAGAATTGCCCTTTTGCCTTTTTTGTTTAACATTTGTGATGGTAACTTTTAACAGTGTTCTGACTTCTCAATATTTTGTTTGGTTTGCATCATTTCTACCACTGTGTTATTCTTTTCATGACTTTACATTTATTGAAATCATAAATTTGATAATGATTTGGGCTGTACCTCAAATTGGATGGCTTGCATTTGCCTACTGTTTAGAATTTTTAGGTATTAACACATTTAAATTAATTTGGGTACAATCCCTTATGTTTTTTATAGCAAATTTGAATGTTTTATGGATATTTATTGATAATTACAAATACAACAAATTAAAGAAAAAGTTGTAAAATAATTATAGTTATTGAAATTAAACTTTTAATTACAAATTATTTTGTCAGTTATTGTTTAATATAGAATATTTTTTTTTTTTAAATAAAATTCGTAGAATTTTAGTTTGAAATATTAAAAATAAATTGTTATTTTTTTTGTTTAACCTCTGATGTATAATTTGTTTATGTTTGAAAACAATAATTATCACCATAGGAAATTTGATTTTGAGCTGAAGAAAACTAATGTAAAAATTAAAATAACTAAAAATTTACTTTTTCAATTGGTATGTAATAACAAAGATGTAACCACATATCTTTCCCTTTGAGGGGGGATACATTTTGTTACATTAATATGTAAATGTTTGAAATTTGTATGCTATTAGGTATTATGCTGTTAACAATACCATAAAAAAACAAGTGTAATTGGTAAGTTTTGATTCCACTAAAATTGAGTATAAAAATACCTATTAGCATTTATAAAAAAAATAAAAATAGTTACATTTTTAGAATTTTAATCTTAAAATACAATTTTTTGAAAAAATCCAGCATTTTCAAATTGTTTGACCATTATTTCCAAAAGAAGTTTGAGTAACTTTTTTTGAAATTTGATAAAATAATGGATGAAAAACACACATTATGAAAAAAAAATTCCAATAAATATCTTGGGAGCTAAACTGTATTCATTCCCTTAAATTAAACAAAATCAGTTACTTGATAAACAATATAAATTTATTGTTGGTCAACTGTAAGATCAACCCGAAGGCTGGAATGGAAGTTTTCTTATCCTCTGACTATAGTTACCACTCTCACATTTTATCAGTAAGTTATAAGGCCTATAAGACTTTGAATGATCTGATTTTAAGCTAACCTCTCCACTAGAAGTTCTTTTTTGATCGTTAATTTGTTCCTGCTAGAAAAACTGGTCAATGACTGTAGGATTCCCTATTTGCTTCTAATTATGCTACCATAGAGTGACTTCAAAGAAGTTTTCAATTCTATGCCAATTGTATTTTAAATATTCCTCACACATTGCACGACTATTCGTCTGTTCTCCATTGGTTAGATAGATGGATAGATTGGATAGACCTAGATCATAGAAGAATATACAACAATATAAAGTTCCAACCAAAATTTATTTGGCGGTTCTGCTGATGCTCCAATGCTCCTTTTCCTTATTAACTTCTGAGTCTCCTCATACAGCTTAATTTATTGCACGATTATTTACTATTCCTAAACGCTCTACTAATTACAGTCAAAATAATTCAATCTACCATATTATGCACCTAGCCAACTTTCTTCCTGTTTTAAACTAGTTAAATACCTAGTTTTTCTCGCTTTTACTGACTAGTTATGCTTATATATTTACCTATTATTCAGTGGAGTGCTGTGATATTCTATATTGGACAAGCGCTAAAATAAAACTTCAAGTTAAATCTTAAAAAAAAAAAAAAAAAAGGTAGTTATTATATTGGTATAAGTTTACTATACCAGACACCCTTTGTTTTTCAAATTTTCATTTTTTTTTTGAAATCGTGTGTGTTTTTGACTTTGATTTCGGAACTGTTTGATTTTTTTTTCAAATCATTAAAGAAGTTATAGAAGTTTGAATTTTGTAAATA
Organism: Cinara cedri; assembly: GCA_902439185.1. NCBI lineage: Eukaryota > Metazoa > Arthropoda > Insecta > Hemiptera > Aphididae > Cinara > Cinara cedri. The sequence continues at coordinate 220,942 of CABPRJ010000494.1, forward strand.
AAGTATGTCGTTAATACGGTTTTAGCCTAAATATCTATTTATTTCTTTTATATGTTGAATTGACCGTGGTCCATTGGGTAATACGTTACTTTATAATCACTACGATATCGTGTTCGCAACCATTCTAGGAGCCAACAATTTTTTGCGCTTCTTTTCTTTCTTTAAAACGCGTCTAAATTCCTTCTGTGATTTAAACATTTTTTTTTATTTTTCTCCGAGACTCGTCCCAATCGATTTTTTTCTCTGTTCGTTACCTACTCAACGTGGTTTTGCACAAAAAAATCTAGGGTTATTTGGAGGTACACAAATACCGTACACTCGGTTATACACACGTGTGTAAACCGAACTTCTCAAGAGTTTTCTGCGTAAAATAGAAAATCATAATAAACTGGAAAATGAAGGAAATATATTTGTAAAATATTACGACTTTTTTTCTGTGAACAACTTTTCTACCAGCAATTATGCTCCTATTTTTAATGAGAATTATTATTTAAAAGGTTATTTCACCTTTTAAAGGATGATTTTTAGAGAAGTCAATTTTCGATTTTCTCACGCGTTTTATCAGTGGAAAGTAAGTGTATAGAAAATATATTCCCGGAATTTTTTTAAAACATCTAAATTGTGTAGATGTAACTTATTTTATTTATTTTTTAAATCACTAATTTTGTAATTTTACAATAATGTTTGTTATCATCTTAACAGTATCAGAAAACATAAACACTGTTATGCAAAAGTAAACAAAATTAAGACACTTAAAAGTTAAATTCTGCCCTTTAAATTGAGAGTGCACATACAATTACAGTTAACCATATGTTCATTAAAATTAAGATCCGATAATTAAAAAATACCTAAGTCCTAAGTTTTTTTTTATGTAGTAGGTAAAATAATAATATTAGGACTGTTGTTTTGCGAAATACGAGTCAAGTGTTCACTTCATTATGTTTGCACACCGATACACATCAAAATTAATACTTGTCATTAGAAATGGGGCAAATCAATATTTAATTGCGATAAACGTAATAAGTCAAATATTACAATAATTTGTATGGCGACCGTTATATTGAAATATTATGAGGAAAGTGATAAGTCGTATCAGTAATTCGTTTTATCTGAAAATGAAAATGTAATTCACTTGTATGGTAAATACACATTAATTATTATTATTGATATATCTTATTTTAAAAATTATAGAAAATTAATACTTATAACAGGTATTGTTCAGACTTCCATAATTTACTTGTAATAAATCACTTTTAACAAACAGTGTGAATGTTATACAAATAGTAAAACACTACAGCTTATATTAGACACGAATAATTTATTTTATTTATTATAAAAATTATTAATTTTCATTTATACTACCTAGTGGATATTAAGATAAATGTCGAAGTTAGAATATTATTTTATAAATTAATACTATATTAAATTTTTATTTATTTTTATTGATTAATTTCTTAATCTCTAGAATGTGATTTCACTAAGCAGGTACTAATAAGTCTAAAGATTTTTTTTACATCAATGAAGAATAAAATAAGCTATTCGTGTCTCAAATGAGCTGTGGTTTTTTACTATTTGAATAACATTATACTAACTGTTTGTTTAAAGTGATTAACTACAAGTAAATTATGACAATGATATCAAAAAATCTTCAGCCTTATCACTTATAGGTAGTTGCTTATTGAAGTCACAGTCTGTAGATTAACAAATTAATTAATAAAAACAAATAATAATTTTACATATTGACAATTTATAAAATTTGAAAAACTTCAATATTTGTTAATTCAATTATTCTTTGATTAATCTTTGCTAACAAAAAATGATTCTGAGCGCAGTTCAGTTAGGTATACATAATTTAAAAGGTCATAATATTTAAGATTTTCGTTAAAATTTGATTAATAGAAAAAAATTCTACAATACACTAAATTTTTTTTTACACAAAGTACACTTTTTTTGAACCTCTTATTAAATTTTCAATCATTTCTGTTCGGTCTAACGATTTAACCCACCGAATACCTACCGAAAAAAATTTACGCAAAAACTCGCAAAATTTGAATATCTAAATATAGTCTGAAAACTGGCTAAAATATATTGAAATTATACTATGTCTAGAAACAGGAAATATAAGTTTTCGTCCTATTTTCAATTCTCTACGAATATCGTTAACAGAAAAAAAACAAAATTGAAAATAATAAACATACTATTTTTTTAATTGTTACCGTTTTTTCTAAGTTTTTTTTTGGTTTTACTCAATTATTAGAAGAAAAACTACAGGAAAAATAAAAAAAAATTCTTTCTTAATTACTTAATAGGTCTAATGTTCAACAAAACAGGTTTCGTGTCTTTTTAAATAATGCAAGATCTCTAAGTGAACATATTGATTACAAAAATATAATCATAAACTTTGAAACACCAACGCTACTAACACATTTTTATACCAGCTATCAGTAGTCGTAAGAGGTAAATATTAGTTACCAAAATACCTAATATAAGACATTTAAATTTTGTGAGATTTTACCGATTTTGTATTTGATGTATTTGATAACGGAGATAGGACAATACTACTATTTAGTCTTTAAATTGAAATTATAAAATGATAAGACATTATAATATCAAAATATGTGTTATTTTTTTCGGATTTGTATGATATATAAATCGCAAAATTGATTTTTTTTTTCTAGATACGAGGTATGAGTCGCCCATCGAATTATAATATGTGAAATTTTGTATAAATCAATATTAGTATTTTTATTCAATAAGTTATTAAACGGCGATTATGTTTAATATAATGTTTCTGTAAATAGTAAAACTATTTTCTAGGTCATAGTTGATGGGTTGGTGTTTCAGAAGCTTAGATAATTGTTCATTTTTGTTTATTGAGAAAACAATATCACTAGTTATCCAATTTTTTAGCTTCATGTATTTATTTGATTTATTTATATTGATTATACAATTATTAATAAATAAATGATCAAATGTATGATCATATGATTTGGAGTTAACTGATACTCTTGTATCATTGTTTATACATGAGATCAGATTAAAACTAGCCATTGTATCCAAAAAACAATTAACAATATTAGAAATGTCTTATATATTTATGTTAATATCATCACTTATTATAATGTGTTTAATATTTAAGGTCAATAGTAAGTCTTTTTACAAATTAATCAGGAGTTATTCAGCATTATTTGGTGATATATAGATACCTACAATATAGTAGGTTTTAAAAATTATTATCTAATCAGGGTTCAATTGAATTACAAAAGGGAATTATATTTACATTATCATTAATAATTTGAAGGTTATTTTTTACAAATATTGTTACTCCATTATATTATTAAAAGTACCAATTGTGTTTATAGAAACAAAACCATTTAATGTATAATTAAATCTCGTTAATAAATAATATCCACATTTTTTTAATAGAACCTTAATAGGTAGCTAGCTGATTGAAATGTGTCTTAATACTATTTATATTTAGAACAAAAGTATGTGTATAATTTGATTTAAATGAAATATCTGCTACCGTTTCAATTATTTTTGTTGTGATAATGTAGTCAGAAATAATTTCATTTAAGCTATTTTTATTAAAAAAATGCATAGTTATTATAATAATAATATATAACAATATATTATTATTATTATTGTTATTTATATTATCATTATTTTAATTATTATTTATTTTATATAAAAAAAATAATTTTAACTTTTAAATTGTACTGTTTTACTGTATTTCTAAAATACATCAGCAGTCTTCTAAGCTAATATAAGTTGAAATGACATCAGACATAAAGGTTTTAGATATGTGTTGACCAAAGCGGTGATATTCCAAAGAGAAAATTGTTCACTACACACCCCTCTCCCACTCTGGAATTGATCCGAAGACGCCCTCGAGCAATTCTATTAACCAAACTCTTCTCAGAATCGTTTTTATTGGCAATGCTTAAATTTGCTTAGGTATATATATATAAATTTCAATCAATATCTTACATTCCCAACTTCTCAATTATAACAGTGGTCCACACATTGTGCAAAATCTTTTTTTCTTATCAATCATTAATATTAAATTTATCCTTTCGCGCCCCACTCCCTCCAAAGACAAGGTCTCTAGACGCTCCTAGTACTTATATCTTATTAATTCTGTAATTCATTAATATCAAATTAACTAATATCTAATAAAAATAATTACCTAGATTTAGATAAAACAGATAATTAAAATAAAAAAAACATTAATTATAAACTATTACGTTTATTGTTATTATGGTAAATTACAACGATAATTATTGCATTTTAACATCCAAGTAATTTAACTTTTGATTTTTTTTAGAAAATTTATTTGATGATTGATTTAAAGAACAATTTATAATATTTATTAAATAAGAATACAAAGAAAACAGATTAATTTTAGTAAAACAGTGAGCTTGTTAAGCTAGTAATCTGTTTAAATTTTGGATTATTAGCAAGCGTGCTTCATTTAAGCTTGTCGAATCTGTTGGTCTGGGTGGAAACATATCCGAACAATGGGTGCCACCTGAAAGATTTGACACAAATTAATTTTATAGCTACCAAAGTAATTATGTTATTTGTTTAAATTATACATGGTAAGCTAAATTAGTTTTAAATATTACCATTGATTATAACAGCAACATTGTCGTTTAACAAATTTACATAATTAATTTCCAAAACGCTCCAAGGGTCATCTGTCCCCTGGACAAATATCATGCGATCCCCATTCGCTTGCAAGTTTGCCAACATCAAATTTGTTTGCGACACTCCACGTGTAATTGTATTTAAATTGAATCTAAAAAAAAAAACATTGTGTTAGATCAGTGGTTCCCAACCTTTTTTATTCTACGCTCCCTTTGTAGATTTTCGAAACTCTCGCGCCCCCCCTTCTATAACATGAAAAATATATCATTTTTTTATGTTCTTTACAAAGAAATTATAAAATATCCGAGATGAATTCAATTTTATTGAAAATAATATTTATTAAAATAGTAAAATAGTCCATAATATAATATAATGAAATTGACAATTTATTAATGTGAAGGCTGGCACAACACTTTTCTGTAGAATTTTTTTTATGTTTGGCTCAATGTCTGTTAAAGAGCACCACAAGTCTGATTCGAAGTCCAAGCAATTTCTGTGTTTTGTTTTCCATGCACCTACTTCCCACTACACCACTGACTACAAGATTAAATGTAAACATTTTTAATGTATCATCAACCATAATTGCTTGTCTATTACAAAGAGGGACACAAATCAATTTTAGTGGTATCATTGTTTTCTTCGTATAATGTACAATAACATGAAGCAACTTAAATTTGTTGAGTTTCACCTTGATAAATAGTTAGAATTAAAAATTATGAAAAGTATTATTATAAATAAAAACACATAAGCAGAGACCGGATTTATATTAATTTATAAACCACGAAAAGGCACTTTAAAACATCAAAAACTCTTTGAAAAAGCATTTACTGATATTTAAAAATTAAAAATGATGTGGGAGTTTAAAAGACAACCCCCCCCCCCGATCCCACTATTGGTTCCTATTTAACCAAATTTTCCAACACTACAAAATAATTTCATTTCAATAAAATTGCATGTATTATAAAAAAAAATTAACTTTTATTAATCATTTTTGAGGTGTTTGAAAATTGTTTATCAAATTAAATCCGTTTAAGGGGGACTACTAAACTCCTCTATGATTTTTGGGTTTTTATATATTTTATAAGTAGTTTTTTTCAAGACGTTATACTTTGTCAGATGCTTTTTTTGTCGATTTCAAGAATATAATATAAATCTAGTCTCTACGAGTAAGCAAAAGAGTTTTGCCATTAGAGCCGAATTTCCCCCAAGCCAATTTTTTTTTTATAAGAATAGCTCAATGGTATTAATTATGTATAATATTTGAATAACTTATAAATTTAATTAAATTTGTATTTATTTGAGATTTGTATTCACTCGGCACTTAACAGGCTGTCCCACAAAGATATAACCCTTGAATATCTCCTGAGATAATGAAGACAACCAAATTCTATTTTGTTTGTATTGCTCATAGGAAAGAGGTCTACAAGTATTTATATTTATTTAATATTTTTTTATATTTAAATCATGTTATTTTTTTTTTAAACAAAATTAAAAATATAACTTTTTTTTCGGAAAATTTTAAGATAGCGATTCTGTAGTTTATTTTTCTTAACATTTTAATGTATCACATATTTATATCTTCAAAACTTCAAAGTAACAGCTGTTTTAAATTCCACTAATCCGTGTGAAAACTGATGTTATCTAGGAAATACCGTATAACCGTAAATAACATCTGTTTTCAGTTCAAAACTTAGTTACTTAGAAACTATTTATCGGATATAAATGTGGAACATTAAAATTTTCAGAAAATTAATCTTTACAGAATAGCTATAAAATAAAAAGTTATATTTTAATTTTTTTAATTAAAGAAAAAAAATAATATATAAATACAGAGCCTTTTCTCTGTGAGTAATACAAAGAAAAACAGAATTTGGTTATCTTTATTATCTCCGGAGGTATTCATGGAGTATATCTTCGTGGGAGAGCCTGTATTTATATATATATATATATTAAAATACATATAGTTTTTATTAAATTCACTTACTGTTGTCCAAAAATATCCTTACACATATCAACATAAAATGCTACAGGTAAATAATCATGAAAAATTAAATTTTCATGATTAGATGAAAATAAAAGCCCAATTTCCGTACACATTTGGTAAAACCATTGTCTATCTGTAAAAAAAATATATTGTTCTTGACAAAAACATAAAAACAAAGATAGATAATAGATACTGGGATACTGTAGTAAGTTGGTTGTATAGAGTTAGAGTATAAGATCTTTTTTTTTTTAATACCTAATAAAGGTACCGACTAACCATAAATGAAAAGTAGGAAAGATAGGATACACAAAGTTAATTAATTTTTATCTGTACTCAATACATATAAATAAATCAATCCTAATGAAATATGATTCTGAACGAACTCCGCCAAACATGTTTTGAAATGCTGTTATTTTTTTACGATTTCCATTAAAATTTGAAACTAAAATACTTTTTAAAAAAACTACTGCATTAATGTGTTAACCTTATTTTTTATCACCAAGTAAACCATATGATGAACTTTGATAAAATTCTTAAATATGGCCAATACAATTTAACATAAATACATATAAAAACAAATCAATGTGTACATATCAAATCCCTATACATAACTGAAACATCATCAGAATATATTGAATATTTTACTAAATTTATAGAAAAGACTAATAAAAGTATTTACATTTGCATATACTATATCAATTTTAACTGTTAAAAACTATTATACATTAAGCTCAATTTTTGTTAATTTTTTTCAACCCACTAAGTGCAATGTGCAATAAACCTTCCATTTTCAAATAAATTTTGTAAACATTTAAAATATCTACAATTTTTTTCAACTGAACAAAGCAAATATACTTCTTTCAATCAATTCAAGTTTATTAAAACATGTTTAATCGAACTAGGTTCAGAATCCTGTTTTATTTTATTTTTTCGTTACATACAGATTTAATTTCAATGATACTAATATGTATCATATCTTTCAAACTTTCTACCTTTAATAGTGGCACATCCATGGTGTGAATTAATCACTTTTTTTTTTATACGCATTTTTAATAATTATTATATATATTTATATGTATAAATAATTCATATTCAACAGTTATACTAACATCCGAATTTCGCGATATCAGCATCCCAAGATGTTTTTCTTGCACCATTTATATCTGCGATATAATTGCAACTGGTACACGGTATGTTATGCATTGTATTGAACTTATTTACAATTACAGCGTACCTGTCAATCTGAAAATAAAATGAATTTAATAACAGTAAAATATTAATACGCATAACAAACAAATTTATATAATATACACCATACAATGTGTGTATACTTATAGGTACTTTATATATTATACTCGTATATAGTATGTGTCTTATTAATTTTATGTTAATTCAAATCTATTCAGTAAAATTTTAAATATGCATAGGTTAGGTTAGGAATTAAAACTCTTAGAAAATTCCTACATTGATAATATAATTTCGGCTGAAACCCGATTGAGCATGATTGATCTTTTTCACAACCCAAACAAGCACAGTTGCTATCAAACAATAGGTATCCCAAAAAAACATGATGGAGCACGAAAATAGAGGGGATTTTAAACCCCTACAAAAGTAGATAATTTCCGAAAAGATAGTGTTAACTTTTACAATAGATAGTTGAAAAAATAAAATAAGGAATTTTAAAATAAGTAAAAATCAGTCATACACTACAAAAATATGAAATAGAGATTGTTGTATTTCCAATTTACAGAAATAACGTAGAAGTTATCGAAATGTTCCGAGAATTTCCGATACATACGATGCCCTATAATATGTTTACTAATTTTTATTTTTCATTTTATTATCTTACATTCATAATTCTCTAAGAATATTTATCCAAAATTAAAAATAAAGGGCTTCATTATTTTTCCATTTGAGAACGATTTTTGGTAAAAAAACGTCATGCGTGTCAATTTAAAATAATGATATGGTAAAATCGTAGGTTTTTTCCCACTTAAGTGCAAACAATCATTTTAACCTATACATTCCTCTCTACACTCAGAATCTAAAATGTAAAAAAGCATTTTTAATTTTTATGTGAACGATTTTTCTTTCAAAAGCTTATTGCAATGTATGCGATGCAGACCTTTTTTTGAAAGGAAATTTTCTTGGAGTGGTGCTTTAGGGAAGTTATTTTTCGATTTTCTCGAGAGTGTTGTCACCAATTGTGAAAAACTGAGCAAAATATGGAGAAACTAGAAAAACGTAGGAAATACGAAAAAATCCGTACAACTTAAAAAAATACTATTAAAGAGAAAATATGTGAAGCCTATTTAATTATTTTATCATAATATGACATGTATATATTGTTGACAAAGTATCACTATCAACTGAACTCCACTCAGAATTGTATTTTTGTTAGCAATGGTTTATTGTTGATTACAGATATACATTAATTTCCCTTCTGTATCCTACCTTCACAACTTCTCACCTACAACAGCGGCTGCACCCGTCCAATTTTTCCACAGGAAATTTTGACACAATTTACCACGATAGCAATTTTTCTAAAAGTAAATCTAACTGGGCAAGTACTTAAGGGAAATCAGCGTTTAATTTTCCCAATAAAAAGAAAAACTTCGTAGAAAACGGGAAAATATGTTCAATATTAAACAAATATTATTAAATAAAATATATCACGTACATGTTATTATTTTACCATAATAATATGCTATATATTTTGTTGCAACAGCTACAAAATACTATTGGTTAGTACTACATAATATATAGTACCATGTAATAGGTGTCTACACCATATTTAAATACCATTGACTATATTATATATTCATTGATAATATTTTAAACATTTTCTCAAAAATAATTATCGGAACAAGTTATCGAAATTTGCAGTCCATAATCGAATGTAACAAAAATTATTGTTATTGTAGTGTAAGCACAAAAATACTATTAAAATATTGTGTAAGTAACTATTATATGGTACTAATCTAATTGATGTATTCAAAATAACTATTAACTTAATTTTTAATTTAACCGAAAAAAAAAAATTCAACTTAATTTAGTTAAAAAATATTATTAACTTGTCCAGCTTAGGAACAAAAGTTATTACAAGTGGCAGATCTTCGTGTTAAAACCTATATATCCAAATAAATAGCTAAGAGAGAAAAAAATGTAATTGAAGATACACCATACATTGAAGTAAAATATTGTTCTTAGTAGTTTTTATTTTTTTTTCTAATTATTGTTATGATACTATTATAATTGTTTTGGCTGATATCTATTGTATAATGTATAAAAGGTTTTAAATAACCGAAAAGTAATATGGGGAGTTTAGGATTGGTGTTGAAGTATTAATTTAGAGGTTATTAAATTCTTAAATAGTTTGTTTATTTCTAGATACATATCTATTTATTTACCTAAAGATTTTTCCATTTGATAGTAAATCTATTCTTACACTGTGATTAAAATTTAAAATATACTTACCGATCTTTCAAAAGCGTCATTTTTCATGGTCCCACATGAGCTCGCTATTGATAAATCTTGTAACAAGTCTTCGTATTGCACTATTGCGCTCCAAATGAAAGCCAATCTCGAAAATAAGGCACCCTTATCTTTAAGGTTATTCGGACTTATACCGTCACAGAAACTAAAATATTAAATTTATTAAATTATATTAATATATTTACATGAATAAACTGTAGTTAAAACTAATAGAATACTTGAATTTCGATTCCAGAATCTCTACTCCACTTTGCGTCTGAAGTAGTGCGTTTACTATTTGATTAGCATCTTTTATTCTTTCAACGCATTCTGGGTCATGCTTCTGGATAATATTTTCAATTTGTTTATTATAATCTATTAAAATAAAATATGTTATAATTTAATTATTTAAGGTCTACATGATAGTTTCAATTTTTTTTCCTCAAAATAATGCTATACAAATCGAGGTTCACAAGTTTATTAAATATTAAACTGATATTAGCTAATTAGGTTTTATAATTATCATTCTTGTTGTTTTAAAAACGGGAGATTATGCAAATAATTATAGTTTTATCATTAAAGATTTTTTTTTCTTCGATGGTAGAAAAAATTATCGTTCAAATTTTTAAAGAAATGCCGAAAAAGATCATATTAGTATATATCTAGCCGCTATAATTAGCTTCATGTCTCCGCCGACCGTTAAAGTACCGGCGTATTAAAAAATACGAGAATAGAACTGTACTTTCCTGTAAATAATTAAACAACAACAAAAGGTTCTTGGGAAAGTAATATTGTGGCCGATAGCTCGTGCGATAACTTTGAGAAATATACGTATGCACGTGATTACGGTATTGTGGAATTATTATATAACGGGGAAAATATAGGTATGTGTTTATACACAATTCAAACTAAATAAAAAAAATAACAAATTATAAATCGTACCTATTTCAACGGAACAACATCGAACTGTTTTTCGTACTGCCAAGGGAATTAAAAGAGAAATAGTCTTAATAACATAATAAAAAAATTTTAATTACGGATCCTGACAAGGTTGTCATCTGAGACGTCCCGGTTCAGTCGGTCTTCTTTTAAGAGCCATTCCGAGCATCCAGCTGACTACCCGCCTAGGAGCAAGGTCGCTAATCTAGAGCCGAGGTCTGAAGACCGGAGTTCTAGGATTTTTCGTTAGGAGGGAAAAGGGAAAATTACATTCATCTAAATAAATAAACTTATGTTTTTTTTTGGAGAAAATAAAGAACTATTTTATTAAATCATTAATCATCACATAAAAGTAAAGTTACGTTTATGTGACAGAAGCCCATAGGCATAAAAACTGTCAACTGAGAAAAAGTGAATGGTAGGTACGATTTTACATATATGTATACATAAAATGATAGACACACATATCCAAACAACATATATTTAAAATATATGTACCAACTGGGGGGTCAACCAGTCTTAAAAATTGTCGTCCGGACGCAGGTAATGATATAATGGGGAGCGTGCAGGCCTGGAGTCATTAATAGTTATTGACAATGACGAATTCACATTCACGTGTGTGCATCGACATGTGTATTTATTGAGACGAACCTCCACGTGGAATTTCCGTGGACACAGTGTGTATTTGGAAGACCTCAGCAGGAATGTGAGATTGCCAGGTCACACAAATTATAACCGAGAAGGGTAGCTGAACGCTCTTATTCCAAGATGACTGGTCCGCGGTTGTGGTGGCCCTACGGGTTAACGGCGGGGTGCGTCCGAATATGAATCGCGAGGTGGGGATGATCGATCAATATTATAGTTATTCTTTTTTAGATACGCACACACACGTGGTTGCAAAACTTAGTGCTTAAAGGGAATATAGATAAAAATAAGAAACAAAATGCGGAGGGGTTTGGCCTATCGCACATAGGATGTGGAACGCGAGGATTATTACAATGAGACGGACACACAAACCTAATAGACACTGGTTGATCCCCGTAGGTATAACGGAAGTAATTAACATAACATATTATATCGTACACGAATTTAACATACGAGGGAAAGAAAAAGAAAACATTTTTGACAAAATATTTATACGGGGGACCTTAACTAAACTACCTTAAAAACTAACTAACTAACAGGGTATCGGCCAATTATTAAATTAAATGTATATTACCATTCATCTCGCCCGAAGATGTCCGCTGGGCGGATCAGATCGGGACTCACTTTGTCGATTCGTTTGAGGCACCATCAGGTAACGTGCCAAGGTATACGACCTTTTTTTAATGACAAAATATGTGAATCCGTGCAATACGCGAGTGTTTTAGTAAAAGAAACTGTATTGAAAGACTGTCTGGTGACAAAGTCTCGAGACGAGGTCTAGACACGAAGAAGGAAAGGAACGAACAAAAAAAAAAACTAGATGGCGGAGACGTTCGTAACACACGTTGCCGCGGGCCGACGTTTATGGCGATAAGGGAAAACGTGATCTAATTGGCCGTTAACCCGTAATCAAGAATATAATATTATTGTAAATATAATATTATAATATTATTGTAACGAAAGATTGTGATCGCATAAACCTTTGCGCGAGGGGGGGGGGGATTATTGTTCATGATGACATAACATATCCGTCGACGTGGGCGTCACCTATTAACCGATCGACTATATCGATTGTAGGTATGATTGTCCTTTGATAACGGAAAACGGTCGTTTTTGGACGTTACAACTTATTTCCCTAACAATTTCGTGCGGAGCAAAGGTACCTGCTATCTACTATTGTTTTCTATCTACATTTTAAACTCTTAAATAAGTTTTTAAGACTTGTGTAAACTCAAACAATTAGGTATATTGTATATAATACGGACAATAAAAGTATTATTTATTATATTTTAAAACTGAGGGGGGAGCTCGGGGTATTGATAATGTTAAACAAATTATTTTTCCTCATAGATTTTTCCCAGTTACGCCAGAGAGGAATAGGTCATGTGTGAAAACAATTTTTCTTGCCAAAATGTACTAACATACCTTCAAAATCTACTTTAACCAACAATGGGGTACTTGAAGCCACTACCGCGTGTACGAGATTTGGAATATTTACTCGTGACAACGCAGCCAACATTCCTGTGTAATCCATTCCGAATAACACCCACTTGGATAGTTCAAAAAAACGTAATTCCGATGTGATGCGAACAATGAATTCTTCTATGTCGCCTAACGCTTGATCTATTGTCAAAAATTTTAAGTTTTCAGTAGAGATATCACTGAAAAAAAAAAAGATTTTACTATAACTAAAAATAAAAATCACCAAATACTATATGAATTAATGATAGAATTAAATATAATTGAACTGATAAAATAATTTACATTTATTTTAGCAACCTACTTTTGTACACTGTATTATCTTTATCCATACCTAAAGCATACTCATAATAATTATATAACAGATGGCACATCTGAAAATACATTTTTTTTTTTACATTTTGGTTCAAAGCACATTTGCACAAGATTTGTTTAACATTTGAGTATTCAATATTTTGATATATAAAATTCGGTATTGAATAATTGTTTAACACATATTGGCATGTACTTCTTACATATCACATACTATTGTATGGGTAATATAGTTTTTTAATGCAGGTATTTAAAAACAAATTTAATCAAGTTTCTTATTTTAGTGAAAACTTCAATTCACTTATAGTTGGGGACAGTTGCGCAACCAGGATTTTTTGAATGGGGTGTTATAAAAAGCACGTTTTTTAATACATACATGTTGCTTAAACATGGATATAGATGGGTGTCTAGACACCCAAAACTCTCCCTTTGTTGCGCTACTAGATGGAGATTATTATAAAACTCAAAGTTATGCTAGACAACCAAAATAATTTACCCAGTAAACTATTAAGTTAAATAGGTACCTATTAAAGAAAAGAGTAAAAATAACAAAAAACAATTAAAAACAATTTAACACGTGAAGTTAAAAGTTAAAATTAAAAAAAAAATCTTTAAAAATATATATTGATAAATATATGTGAAGGTCTTTTCCTGATCTTCATTTACATGACTACAGAAAAAGTGACCGGAAATTATTGTATATGGATGTAGAAATTCCCATCACTTGTGCAAGCAAAGATATGTCGATTAATAAGAAGAAAAAGACTAGGTATATATATATATTAATTTGTGTATACCTACTACTATACTAGGAAGGTATATCATTGTTCATTAAAAGTGGCTATAGACTAAAGTTGACTGGAAGATAGTTCAAAAGTATAACTTTGAGACTATTCTGGAATTTTGTTTTGCTATTAAGTGAATTTGTGTATTTACCTATTATTTTGTATACATTAAACTGATATATTCGAAGAATACTACTACCCAAACTAAAGTATTATATCCATATTCAATTATTGGTCTAAATTATAAAAAAAGTTAAGGGATGAAACTAAAATTTAATTAATATTAAAATCAAATAAATTAAAATTTTCGTGCAATTAAAATATAGCCATATGCATCTAAAACTATAATTTCTCTTACATTGTAGGGCGACTTGCACCATAATATCTATGTGTGAGTCGTATACAGAATGCATCGAATATTTTGCAGTATTCTTCAAGCCATAATCGGTGAAAATAAGATTCCATGATTTCTTCTTGTACAGCTTCTATCATTAGGAATACTGTACCATTGAAATCATAGTACTCTGCATTCAATGTATAACTCTGAAAAATGTCAAAATATTATTTTCATGATACCTTATATTTAGATATAATATTGTATGTTATAATAATATACTTGATTCCATGTTTCTGTTGTGTTGCTGAAATGGTCCAGCTTTTGCTGAAACCATTGGTCAGACCAATTATTAGTGAAATTAGGTGGTGTTGAATGCAAATACGCTGCTGGGAAATTCCAGCAAACGAAACATAAAAGAAAGATCAAAGTGTTCATTTTCGAATCTAAAAAAAGAAATCACAAAATTTATATGATCTTGATGGTTAATAGTAAACATACAAAAAAAGGATATATTTCGCACGTGGGTGAGAAGTTAGGAAAGCAGATGGAAAATTTAGTATATATATCTGTACACAGCGATTAACTATTGCCAGTGAAAAACAAATCTGAATAGAATTTGGTTAATAGTGTTGCTTTGTCAAGAGGAGCTATATTTTAACTGAAAATAATATAGACGGCAGTATTTAAGGCGAAAAATAAATAATCTGAACCACATTTTATCGTATTTTCACTGAATCGTATTTCAACCGACAAATCCCCCTCCGCTACGACCAACGCTACAACGCTACCGGCAGTGTCGGTAATATTGCGCGCGTGAACTGCAGATGAGGTATAGCAGAGCGCCCTAGTAATGATGAATTTTTCCATTATCCATTATATAATATTTATTATTTTAATAAAGTGAAAAAAAAAATACATATTAAAAACATTGACTGTTTTTGCATATTTTTCAAATTTTTTACAGAATATAGGAAAATATATTTTGTAGATTTATTTTAAAGAATAAAAGCATCATATTTTAGGTGCTTTAAGAGAATATAAATCCGGACTGTAATGATGACATTCGTTAAAAACATTTAAATTCGCAATTTTTTTGTAGATACAAACTATTTTCACACAATTTTAAATTTAGATTTATCAAAAGATGTTTAACTAACTTTACTCAAAATCGTTTTTTGTTTTCAATGATTTATCGTTGCATACAGATATTTAATAGTTAACCGTATGTATCCGGCTATTTTTCCAAAGATATCTTTATACTTTAATTTATATATCTACCATATCTACCTAATTTAAATATAATATTATTGTAAGAAAAAAATAATATATAATTTTTATAATATGCGTTACACCTATAGGTTTTTAATTTCGTATTATTTTTAAAATTACTATTAATATGAATTAAACCAAAGTATATAAATCTTAGACACTATTGTTTTTAATTATTTATTTATCACTATTGGTTTTTATTCTATTGTTGTTAAAAAACATTAAATTAATCAAAACGTAACAAAATATTGATCATTTGATTTTAATGAACCAAAATGGCAAATGCATACTTATAAAATTATTGAGAATTATTTGACAATACGTTTGAAGATAACAATCTGTTTAGAAAAAAGTCGTACCCTATAACAGATAAACAGTGAANTTTCAAAATTTACGTACTCATAATATCTATTAGGTATTTCGTAATACTTACACAAATTCTAATATTGTTATATTTGATATGGCTAATTCACTTTTCATATATTATACTTGAGAGAAAATTATTTACTTATTAATGTTAGGTTTAATGTTTAATTAATAATTAATAATAAATTGTAAATAAAATATTGTATAATACTAATATTATAGTAATAATAGTTACTCTACCTGTTCGGTTCGCGAGAAAACAATATTAGTAGTGAAATTCTTCTCTGGTATCCAGTACATACGAAAATCGCCACTATACTAAAGTATACAACCAGTTTCAATATACCTGTTGGCTGGGTAAAGGTGGCATTTATGTTTAACTAGCGCTAGTAGTCGTCAAGCTATGATATGTATAACGTATTCCCACAGGTTTGCCAATTTGACGCATAGTCCACTGAACATTAAACGTTTATATAGTATTGTTACGTAGGATTTTATGATCCCGTGTACTGAAATAACCGCTCTGATTAATATTTCTTTCAAAAGCGCTTTCTTATCCGCGAGCCACGATAACCAAATGTTATTATAATTTTCGTTTTTTTCATCATGTGTGACCCTTCAAAATAACCCACCATGGATGAGCTATTGTTTTATGATAATGTAATTTATATCTATACAAGATGGTAGATCATGCCAAACGATAAACAATTCTGAGTCAATTTTGGTTTCAATATTTTAAAGATTTTCAATTAAAATATAATTTAGATTTATTGTACGGGATTTAGATAAATTTTAATTTAAAATATCGATAGGTATTAAATTATAAAATTATTATTCGCATAAAATCAACTAGACAATTTTAAAACTCTATACAAAAAATCCTCAAAGACTGCCAAATATTGATCACTTTTAGACAGAGCTAATATAAATATTTATTGAATGCAACGAAAAATCTAGGGTAATGATAGAAAATGGACTTAATACCTATACCACTTAAGAAAAATAATAATTAAAACGTTACACACCTATAATTTATATGAGTATATACACCTTTTTACCGATAATGATCAGTAAGTAGAATGAGTTAAACGGAAAAATTGATGACAATTTATAATGAATTCTTTATATTATATTACAGGGGTGGCCAACTTGCGGCTCGCGATTTTATTTACAAAATCAAAATTTACTTATTTAGAGAACGCTACGTTAGAAAACTCGTAATGTAGTAAAAAAAAAAAAATGAAAATGAACTAATACGTAATTTTATAATATATTTACAGGCTGTTAGCTATCGTTTTTACGAAAAAAAATACAAGTTAATACAATTTTAAACTGAACGATCTTATTATACACATGTGCAATATATTATTTCGGCATTGTACGAAATAATATATTGTGAAGAGAATTCCACGTTTTAAAACGGTCGAAAGGTTCATGGGGGAAAAAATAGCGCATTCATGTTATAGGCATGCCACCCACAAAGCCGGCGGCGACACGACAAGTGATATTTGTTGAAAACGTGACTAAGACCCTACGTTATTGTATATTGTGATCTATTGTTCTGATTATATCGGAGAATCATTGGACTGAACGACTTATAAACACAATATGTGGGTGATATATTTGTTTGCACCATATGGAAGGTCAATAATATAATAGGCAGTCGTCCGTTTATAAAATTATAAAATGTATTTACAAAAATTTTGGCTCTTGATATTATTGAATTTATATACGTTGTTCGAATCGTTTCATGTTGGCCAACCCTGTTATATAGGTACCTACCTATATGTTATGGTACATTTTATGTAATGTATTACAAAATAGTTTAACGAAAAAACGATTCAGAGCGTGGTGCAATTGATAATGATGCTATGTCAATCATATATATGCCATATTTAAACAAAATAAATAAATAGGCTCTTTATATATTTTTTTAATAATATTTGTTTAATGTTGTACTAATTTCCCAAGTTATCCCATGTTTTTTTACCAGTTTTTCAAATTTGCTGAGAAAACGCGTTAGAAAATCGAAAATTGACCTCTCTAAAAAACCTCCCCGGTGAAATAACCTTTTAAATAATAATTCTCATTAAAAATAGGAGCATAATTGCTGGTAGAAAAGTTGTTCACAGAAAAAAAAAGTCGTAATATTTTACAAATATATTTCCTTCATTTTGCCGTTTATTGTGATTTTCTTTTTTAACGAGAAAACTCTTGAGAAAATCGGTTTACACACGTGTGTATAACCTAGTGTACGGTATTTGTGTACGTGTTTAGATATATTGTTAGGACCGTGCCCGGATTAAAATTATAATTTATCTCTTGGTGGGCGACTCGAATAGCGCCGACACATAATAATATAATAGGCATATGTTTTGAATTTCGGTCGTTGTAACGAACACAATCAATAAAAAGGTCACAAGGATTTCGTGAATTTAATGAAACTTAGATGGGAGAATGTGTAGAGGCAGCAATATATGTCCACCACTGTAGGTGGTCAGTTATATTATTTACCTACATATTTTCTATACACTTACATCCCACGAATGACTCCCTGCTGCCATGTATACAACTAATTTAAAAAAATTGAATCTGCTATAGCGCAAAAACGTTATTTCATACACACATATTTGTTTTCAGCTATCAAAATTTTTATTAAAATCATATTGATTAGGACATTTCAATCCATGTATAACCAAACTCCGCAAAGACTTGTTTTTCGATAGCAATGTTTAATAGTTTCTTACAGATATTAATTAAAAAATTTCATGTTTCCTATCATACCAACTTCTCTGTGTGTCAAGCATTTTTCTAGTGGAAAAAAAAATTCTCTGAGAAAGGTTTATGATAGCAAATTCGATTTAATTTGTAATTTGACAATGTAACTTTGACAATAGATACGGACATACCTCGCGCAATAAAAGGGTCAATGATGTAGATGAGAAGTTGGGAATGTTGGATATAGAAGGGATTTTAATGCATATTTGTACACAATGATTAATCTTTGCTAACAAAAAATGATTCTGAGTGGAGCTCATTTAGATATACATAATTTGAAAAGTCATAATATTTAAGATTTTCGTTCAAATTTGATTAATAAATACAAATTCTACAATACACTAAATTTTTTTTTACACAAAATACACTTTTATTGAATCTCTTATTAATTTTCAAGCATTTCTATTTGGTCCAACAATTTCATCCACAAAGTACAAGTAAATTAATTAAACGACTCGCAATATTTGAATATCTAAAAATAATCTGAAAACTGGCTAAAATATATTGAAATTATACTATGTCTAGAAACGGCAAATATAGGTTTCTGTTCCATTTTCAATTCTTTACGAATATCGTTAACCATATTACAACAAAAAAACAAAATTGAAAATAATAAACGCACCATTTTCTTAAATGTTACCGTTTTTTATACATTTTTTTTTGGTTTTACTAAATTATTAGAAAAAAAAATACAGGAAAAATCAAAGAACTTCTTTCTTAATTACTAATTAGTGATAGCAATTTTTCTATAAAGGAGATTTCACTGTGGAGGTACTTTAAAGAGGTCGTTTTTCGATTTTCTCCGGAGATTTCTTAGCAAATGTAAAAACCTGGGAAAAAACATGGGAAAAACCGTAGGAAAACCGCGAAAATCGGTACATATTAAACAAATATTATTAGAGAAAATATATAAAGCCTATTTAATTATTTAACTACAATATGACATAAATATTGAACATTTAGACATTATATATTATATATACATATTATATATATACACAATACATTCAATTTATTGAAATTTTATGATAAATTTTGAGCAATACCTTTCAAAAAATCATTTCAAATCAAACAAAAGACTAAATAGTTTAATTTAATTTGTTTAAATAATTTTAATAAGTAACAAAACAATTTATAAATATTGGGCCATGTAATAATTTCCACTACTTATTATTAATAACACAGTTTGTTGTCTATAAAATATGTTTTTACTTATGGAGTTTTATAATATATTATGACCAATACAAGACAATGAATCATTAATAAATGAAATCATAAAAGTTGCTACTGAGAAAGATAAACATTACTGGACCGCATAAATTTATACTGAAAACGAGCGTAATTTTTAGACACTTCCCCCAACACTGCTGGGCAAGAAAAAAGACCACCAAATCACTTTAAAAACATAATACGATTCGCCCTATTCAGCACCAGCATTAATTTTAACGAATTATATGAGAAAGGACACAAGTCAAAATCTTTTTTTATCTAAATACGCAGTAGTGCACAAGTCAATATTGTGTGTGCAATTGATCACAAGTCATTAATAACTGAATAATACTGTAATTGTTTTAATAAAAGTAGATTGAAAAAATTATAAAATTATTATAAATAAAATAAAAAAAATAAAATAATTTTGATTTAATGGAAAATAAAAATGTTGGAAAGTTTTTTGGGCCTACTGAAAACCAACAAAAATGACTTGTCTCCCTTTACATAAAAACCGTCCATATTATCCTATTACTTGTTTACATATATAATTGTAATCCAATTAAATACTTTATAATAATTTATCAACTTCTTAAATATTTCAGTTTTCATTGAATTATTTAAAAAAAATTTAATGATTGAACCACTAAATCTTATTGGTACTTATGAGGCAATTATTTGGTTTATAAATTTAAAAATCATTGATTTATAAAAACCTACACATCAAAAACTTATTCTAAAATATTATCCATTTAATTATTGGTCTAAAATATGAACGAATAACAAACGCAAATGCGTTTTTCATTTTTTTTCATTTTTCAGTTAATAATTCACAATGTATGTTATCACTAGAGGTATTAGAAAAAAAACAACTTATTTAAATAAATTAATTTTATTATAATACTTTATCAATATTATGTTAGTTGGTATTCTTTGTAATTTGCATGAAACACAATAGAAAAACATCTCTTCAAGTATAGACTATATACTCCAAGTATACTTTATATAGTTACTATGTATAGTTAGTACTATATACAAGTATAGGCTAATTTTATATTATACGTACTCCATGTCACTATCAAACATTACTATTTAAACTAACAGTGTTAATTAAAATATCTTAGAATATGATACATTTAAAAAAAAACCCACAGTCTCTTAGATATCTAGTTATAAATTAATATAGACATTAATGCTTAACATCCTAAACATTATTTGATAAACTTCTGAAATATTATTATTATGTAAGTACCTATATCGAGTAATTACGTAAGATAATATTATAATATTACAAACTTATAATCAAATAAGTTATTTGTAGTATCGCGGTATCCGTGGTGTGTCATGTGATCTTATGATAATATGATAATATTATGGTTATTATTAATTATCAATAATTATTATTGATATTCGTGATAACACATTATTTGTGTTGTGTCTTGGCAAAAAAAATTCAAAATTAACAATAAATGTAACTTATTAGTAAGAAATACATTTTAATTTAATAAACTTTAAAAATTGTGATAAAGTATTATGATAAGTGTATTATACGACTAGTTTCAAATTCAAAATTCACCATTAGGTATATCACAGCTATTACAATTATCATAATACTCTAAGCAACACATCCATTCAATTATTTATTTTATTTTTATGCATACATTTTTTATTTATACATTTATTTATTATATTTGACAAAAATCTTAATAATCTTTGTAAAGGAAATAACTCCCATTTTCAAAAAGTATAAAACAATATTGTATAAAAACATTATATAAAAAATAGTATTTAATAATATATTACATATTTCAGAATATAAAAGAATATTTCACAAAAATTTTTTAGCAATTTCATTATAATTGAAAAAAAATCAATATCATAGCCTTATTACATAGGTGAATAACTATAAAATAGGTATACTACCTAATAAAAATTGTGTTCACTGTGTAATGCGTTGTAATAAATAACATGCATTTTACTATGATATGCCATATATATATATATATATCGTTGATAGAAACATACTGGGATAATTTTAAGAGGTAGGTATGACAAAAAATACTACTATTTAAACTCAATTATAAAATAATTGATTTAATCTATATAACAATATTAAGTATTAATAGTAATATTTAAAAACGTTCGAATGTACACAATAGATATAATTAAAATAATTAAATTTAAAATTAATTTATTTGAAAATTTTGGAAATATGTCATAATTGGATACTTTTTTTAAAATAAAAGATAAATAAATTTATTTATAATTTTTATATCCTATTACAGACCAATATATATGCTATGCAAGTTTTTTAAATTCTTGAAAAAAAGTCTAGACAATCCTGCTCAGATAAAAATCAAATTCTATCTCAATATCAGTATGGTTTTCTAATCGGTAGCTTTAATTATTATAATTAGATAATAATGAAAAAGTCGTAGCAGTATTTTTAGATCAAGCAAAAGTATTTGCCGCAGGAAATCAAAAAGTATTAATTATTATTTTGCTAGGTTTTAGAATAAATATGGAAAGTCTGAGTTCGAACGCTTGTTAACTGAGACACAGGACGCAGGATGTCTCAGTCAGCAGTATCAAAATATAAATATTGGAGACATAGCAAATTTGCGTTCGGTAGGACACATTTTGTACTCCCGAATTTAAAGGTAAGAAGATTTTATGTACCCTAGCGTTGATGGTTTTTCGATATTTTTATTTTTAAATGAGACATGAGTATGGTTAATATCACAATTTAAAAATAATTATTATAAAGTACAATGCGAAGATCTATGAATAGGTGGCGCTGTCTTAGTATTCTAATAGATAAAGGGAAAACCGTAAACAATTTGTCATAGTATAAACAGCGTAAATCTGGAAATTTTACGTAATTCGATTTCGACAGAATTTCACATGCACAATTCGGTTACCGTTAAGTCAATACAAATAACTCAAAATGACGAATACTAACGTGAATTTATCATAAGCTATATAAGAACCACACTAGCGAGCTACAGTAGCCAATATTGGACACTATCTCCCTTTATTTTTTATTGAATGACGAATTATCCCAATTATTTATTATGGACTAAATTACTTGACAAACAGACCTATTCGTCATGTATTACTGAATGAATGTCCTGTAATTCGTTTATTATTTTTAGCTTTAACATTACCCCTACATAGGCAACAGTGGCGGATTACGGGGGGAAGGGGGGTCGATGCCTGAGGGGTACAGACGGATCTGGATGGTAAAAATAATAATTGATACAGTAGTGATGAAAAAACCAAACACAGTTTATATTATGTCTATTAAGGGATTAAGGCAAATCAAATATTGAACACCTAGGTAAAAGCCAGAGTAGATATCACGCGTATGGTGACGGCATATTCACGGGTGGTAATACCTAAATCGTTTGTATTTTTTAGATTTAGAGCGCAGTGAGGAAAGTATTTGTTTTAAATGATTTATTTTGTTTTTTTTTTCTGTGAACAACTTTCCTACCAGAGATTTTGCAATGGTTTTCAATAGTAGCACTTGTGGAAATGTGACTGGTGTGGTCAATTAAGCGGGTTATTTTCCAAGCAATTTCTATAATAAATGAGAAAACCGGAACATTTATGAATTTTATTATTTCCAAATCGAAAATATTATGGCCTTTCATAAGATGACCCATAATAAAACTCCAATGATTAATCGTTGCGTACAGATAAACATAAATATTTAGTAGTACCTCCATTAGCACGAATAGTGGCATTAATTCTATTTGGAATTGTGTCATAAAGTGTTTTGATAACATCTTGGGAAATTAGTGCTCAAGCATCTAAAATTGATTGTTTCCACCCACGAACTGATGAATAGTGTTTGGCATCTTTGTAAACTTCTTTGGCGAGAAGTCCCTAAACATTTTCAATAACATTTAGATCTGGAGATCGAGCAGGCCAATCTAATATTGATATAGAATTTGTTTCAAACCATAATTTTATGATTCGAGCAGTATGTATTGGCGCATTATCCTGCTGAAATTTAAAATTTTTTCCTGCTATTTGTCGAAAACATGACTTTTGTGTGTCATTGAGGAGATCTCTATATTTCAAATCATTTATTCTACCATCTAAAAACCAACTTCACTTCGTCCTTTATATCCAATTGAACACCAAATCGTTACGGATCCTCCAACCATTTGACGTCGTAATATTATACGTTCATTTTTTCTTAAATCGTGATAGTAATACGAAACTCCATCAGGTCCATCATTTCCTCCAACCATTTGACGTCGTAATATTATACGTTCATTTTTTCTTAAATCGTGATAGTAATACGAAACTCCATCAGGTCCATCATTTTTAATGTACCTATAGTTTCGCATTATTCCCATATGAAGATTTACTGGAGCATGATAAATTGGATTTAACTGATTTTATACATGTAATTATGGACAATTTCCAATTTTTAGATATGTGTTTTATTTTATGAAAGCTGAATATTCATGTAATGATAATTATTATGTTTGTTGCTATACATTGTTGGTTAATAGTAGTAAACACGGTGTTGCTATATCTGTGTCAGTTAAAGATGTGTCTAATGGTTTCTTCATAAAAGGATAAATCCTTAACAACTCCACGCAATCCGTTATTAGTTTCTCCAACAAATCCTTCATGTTAACTATGTAGTATGAACGTATAATGATATTTTAGTCATCATTCAGTTTTTGTATGGTAATCTATATTCGTATATACCTATTTCATACTTATATGAAAATATAAAATGTATTATTATCAAGTATGGATATTTTAAAATGTTAAACGCTTTCTATAATTTAATATCTATATTTTTCAAACATTAAAGAATTGAACCAATTGATTTAAAGTAGAATAAATTATTCTAATGTTGCTTCTGAGTATTGTAATTAAAAATTTATTAAAGAATCCATTAGTTTTACCACTAAATATTCTATATAAGGCACGTTGTGTAAATATGTCTACAATATAGAGTTTTCAAAATTTGAATCAAAAACAATTGACTACCAAATTCAGTTATAAATAAATATTTTTCAATGATGTGACTATTTATGAAAACATTGTGATACATCTGTAATGTAGGCATTTTAAAAAGTAAATAAAATAAATACTTAATTTATTTAGGTTTATTAAAAAAAATATGCCAACTATTTTATAAACTCTTCCAAGTTGTTTTTAATCATATGTTTATGAATTAAATTTACTTCTAACTGAAACTAGAAATAGCAATTTTGCCTAATGGTTGTTGTTTAGGGAATAATAAAATAAATACTTAATTTATTTAGGTTTATTAAAAAAAATATGCCAACTATTTTATAAACTCTTCCAAGTTGTTTTTAATCATATGTTTATGAATTAAATTTACTTCTAACTGAAACTAAAATAGCAATTTTGCCTAATGGTTGTTGTTTAGGGAATAATCATTAAATTGTTTTGCCTTTTGTATATTATATTTCTCCGACTTTTGATGACTTTCTCCGAGGTTCCTCAAACATTTGGCGACCTAATTTTTTTTCAATTGTACGTTGACTGGTTACAGTAAATTATTTTTTATCATTTTATTTAATAAAAACAAACAAAAATTAAATTACATTTCAAATGTTTTAATATTTTATTATTAAGTATAACATAGGTAATACGGTCTGTTTCTATTTTATACTTTTATAATGTGAATTAATTATGTTCATAGTTTCACTAATCTGAAAATCCTGTTATTTTTAAATTACTTTTACAACAGTAATCTGCTGTGATTTAGTTTATTGGCTTTTTTAATGTTTACCCATTCTTTATTAAATTTATTTTAAGATTTCAATGACAATCAGAATACTCATAATAATCATAATTATATCATATGTTTCGGTCATATGTATCCTATGTATCATATTAATCAACTGTACTTATACCTTCGAGTGTGTATTCAATAAATATACATAATATAGATTACGTAGCCATTTAAAAATCTCTTATTAATTTGTACCTTTAATACGAACATAAAACTATCAGACCAATCTTAAATTAAACACAGACAAGTAAAAAGGCAACAAAAAAAAAAAAAAAAATGATAAAATATTCATACTGTACTTATACCTTCGAGTGTGTATTCAATAAATATACATAATATAGATTACGTAGCCATTTAAAAATCTCTTATTAATTTGTACCTTTAATACGAACATAAAACTATCAGACCAATCTTATATTAAACACAGACAAGTAAAAAGGCAAAAAAAAAAAAAAAAAAAAAAAAAAAAAGATAAAATATTCATCTATTATCTTAGATATTAAATAACTGCTTTTTTACATAAAAATTATATTTCTATGAAATATGGAAAAAAGTTTTTACTCTCAAAACTGTGACTTTTCATGAATAATAAGGTGTTGTTAATTTTCTACAATAATTTTCACTTTAAATTGTTTTAATTGTCACTACTAATAAAAAATCAATATATTCACTAATTTGTTCACAAAAAATAATTCAGTCGATGACCTTTGCATATATTTTTGATATAACACAATAATGTTGTTTCTAGATAAGATTTAGTTTCAATAAAATACCAATGGAATTTCAAAATATCGAATAGAAAAAAAAATGATTGCATTAATCAAATCATCGTAGAACGCCCTACATTTTGTTTAGTAATATTAAAGATTGTTTTATGTCTACCAAATGCATGCAGCAATTAAGAATTAATACAGAAGACACACATAAGAACTAAAACATACGAATACAAAACAAACATTTGTGTAATGCATTATAATATTGGGATATCTGAAATAGATATAAGAATGTGATAATGATTGCTATTCGACCATACATTTTTCTAATATTTAACTGTCTATGTTCATCAATGTAAACCCATGAGTCATAACAATTTTTTGATGTTTAATCTGAAATCAGTATTTATTGAACTATACATATTAACTGAATACATTTTTTTTTATGTTACATTCGCTCAAGAATTGGTTGTGGTGTGTCAGATTTATCCCCATAACCATAAAATTTCAAAAATAAGATGGTATAGTAAAAATTCTGTTAGAATAATTAATGTACCCAATTTTATGTAAAAAAGTAATAGATATAAATATAGATAAAAATAGAAAACTAAAAAAAATTGTAATGCCAAATAAACTGGCTTAAACATGAATGTATTATTTATTTACAAGAGGTAGTACTAGTATTAATCGTATTTCAATAGTTAATGAAAAACATGAATATTTCATTAAATCATTGTTATAAAGAATCGCATTTTAATATTTTAACTTTTATGTACCAAAATGGGTACAATTACATTTTACATTAACAATAGTCAACAAAAATATATTGTTTTAATTTTATTAGCTATTAAAAAATTTCAATCAATATTTGTTAATTTAAATCCTAAATCAGTAAACTAAGTACATATTAAATGTTGAAAAAATATTAAATATTATATCTATCTATTGGTTTTATTGTATTTTAATTAAATATATAAATTGTACGTTGCATAATATTACATTTCATAATCGTTATACATATCATATTTGTAAGAAAAAAAATGATTGCATTAATCAAATCATCGTAGAACGCCCTACATTTTGTTTAGTAATATTAAAGATTGTTTTATGTCTACCAAATGCATGCAGCAATTAAGAATTAATACATACATACATTGGTTTTATTGTATTTTAATTAAATATATAAATTGTACGTTGCATAATATTACATTTCATAATCGTTATACATATCATATTTGTAAAGAAAGTGTTTACATATTAAAATATACCTTCTTATATCTACTATACATACTATATATACAAAGTTAATAAACTAATTGCTAAAATTTAGAATTATTTCTTTAATATTGGCCATTGAAGTCTACTTAACATACAATAGATAATAAAAATCCCATGTTTTTTTCCAGGTTTTTCACATTTGCTGGGATTAACTAACATGGCTTTTCTACAGTACCTTTGCATTCAGATTTCTTTTCAGAATATGTACTACATAGTATATTTCGGAGTAAACTTTTTTTAGAAAAGTTGAACAGACATAAAAAAAAATAAACATAATTGTAAAACCATAAAAATCATTGTTACTTTCAGAATCTAAAATCAAACAAATTTCATACTAGGCACATCTTTGCCTTTAGTATTAAAGGTATAGTTAAGTTTTGTAGACAATTTAATAATAATATTATTTGGTTTAAGCAGGTGATAATTTATTGTGTTATTATGGACCATTACTTAATACATTTTGTTAAATTTAACAGAAGTTGTAGGAAATGCAGGACAGCACTGTATTTTATACATTATAAAAGTTGGAATAGTAAATGGGAAGAATATGTGTACAGCGACTCATCATTAGCAGTGAATGTTGATGATATGGATAAAATGGCATAATTAAAAGAGATTAAGTAAATAATTTGACTATCAGTACTTGGCCGTTTTAAGTACTGCCATTATTAAAGAAGAAATTGTTCGAAGTATACAAAGAAATACTACACCTTCTGATAAATTAAACAGAAATGCAGGAAAGCACAGTATTTTATACATTATAAAAGTTGGAATAGTAAATGGGAAGAATGTGTGCACAGTGACGGATCATTAGCAGTGAATGAGGATGATGTGGACAAAATGGCATAATTAAAAGAGATTAAGTAAATAATTTGACTATCAGTACTTGGCCGTTTTAAGTACTGTCATTATTAAAGAAGAAATTGTTCGAAATATACAAAGAAATACTACACCTTCTGTTAAATTTAACAAAATGTATTAAAATAAATTCTGTTGGAATTTCAAAAATTTTATGATTCCATCTTTTTCTAGTAGGTGTGGTATTTCTTTGACTATTTGAACGGTTTCTTTTTTAATTATGACTGTACTTGACAGTTTTGTTGCTCCTTTTACTAGTGTGAAATATATATTGATAATTGAAATGAATGCCTTTAGTAAATTATATTAACTTATTGTAAAGGGTACTTGTTTGATATTTTTCCGTCCAATTTAATTATGATACACTCGGTATGATATAACCTTAGATCGTTTCACTTGCCATCTGAGGTGTAAGCACATATCGAACTGTTAATTAAAATAAAACTCCTGATTTGTTAACAAACCCGCGTGGTAGCGAATACATTTATTATGCTGGCGGAGCTATAACAAAAAAGAACATTATAAAGGTAGTAATTCATTTCAAATTATTTACTGTCAAGTACAGTCATAATTAAAAAACATACTGTTCGAAATAGTCAAAGAAATACCACACATACTAGAAAAAGCTGGAAAAATAAAATTTTTGAAATTCCAATAGAATTTATTTTAATACATTTTGTTAAATTTAACAGAAGGTGTAGTATTTCTTTGTATATTTCGATGTGCTTTCCTGCATTTCTCTTCCTCTGTTTTAAGCATTTTGATCAAAATACAACATTGGTCCCTTATAACACAATAAATTATCACCTGCTTAAACCAAATAATATTATTATTAAATTTTCTACAAAACTGAACTATAACTATACATTTAAAAAATCGACTTAAAAGTATTTTACCATTTCATAAAGTACAATTTAAAATTTTATAAAAATACTAAACATATCTTAATCAACTATATAAGTGCTTTTTCTTGTAGTGATTACTCTTAAGTTCATTTTTAATCACAATCAATAACATCATACCTAGGTAATTAGGTAAACAATATTATGCATAATTTATAATTATGTATTAAAATCGTTCGGATTTACGCCGGTTTGCACAAACGAATTTCTATACAGTATTCAGTTCATCGATAAGTGCTTTTTCTTGTAGTGATTACTCTTAAGTTCATTTTTAATCACAATCAATAACATCATACCTAGGTAATTAGGTAAATAATATTATGCATAATTTATAATTATGTATTAAAATCGTTCGGATTATTTTTATTATAATTATTTTAATATTTTAATATCTTGCAATTGCAACGTTGCAAAACGTGTGAACGAATTTGGTGTAAAACACTTACAAAAGTACTAAAGGCAAATGTGTAATTAGTTTAAAATTATTTGATTCTAGATTCTGAAAGTAACGAATACTTTTATGGTTTTAAAGAGATGTTTATTTTTTTTTTTTTAAGTGTCCTAAACTTTTCTACTATAAAATTTACTCCGAAATATACAACGTAGTACATATTCTGGAAGGAAATCCGTCTGCAACAGTACTGTAGAAAGGCCATTTTTATTTTTTCCCAGCAAATATGAAAAACCTGGAAAAAACATGGGCTAAATGAGTCTAAGGCAACTGAAGAAAATTATTTAAGTGAAAATCTAGTGTTTCCAATCAATTTGCTTACGTCAATTCTTTCAGAATTATTATTATCATTTTCTTTAGTTGCTTCAATCAATTTGCTTACGTCAATTCTTTCAGAATTATTATTATCATTTTCTTTAGTTGCTTCAATCAATTTGCTTACGTCAATTCTTTCAGAATTATTATTATCATTTTCTTTAGTTGCTTCAATCAAACTTGTAAAGTATATTACTTCAGGTGTTCCAACAGATTGGATTGTTAACGTTTCTTCGGTTACTACAGTTGTTTCAGCGGGTTTTCTTTCTTCAGTTATCTCAAGTTCAGAAAAACTACTGATTTTTGGAGGAAGACATTAGTGAAACAAATAACATATTTTGTTATGCTAAATAATTAATATAAAATATAAATTACCTCCTCTTTTAGTTTGGACTCTGGTGGAGGAGAAATATTTATCACTGGATAAAATTCTGATGGAATTTCAGAAATTTTATGTTTCCTTTTTTTTACAGTGGGTGTATTTCGAAAAGTTTCTTCTGTAATAATGACAGTACTTAAAACGGTCAAGTACTGATAGTCAAATTGCTTACATAATTTCTTTTAATGATGCCATTTTGTTCATATTGGCATCATTCACTGCTAATGCTCCATCGCCGTGCACACATTCTTCTCGTTTACTATTCCAACTTTGATAATGGACAAAATATTATGTTTTCCTTCGGTTGTCTTCCTTTGTTCTAACCATTTTGCTTCATACAACATTGGTCCACGATAACACAATAAACTATCACACAATCAAAACAAATAATATTATCATCAAATTTTCTACATAACTGAACTATAACTATACATTTCAAAAGTCGACTTAAAAGTATTTAACCATTTAATAAAGTACAATTTAAAATTTTATAAAAATACTAAACATATCTTATTATGAAATACAGGACATATGGTTATATTTTGAACTCTTTTAATATCATATGACAACTGAAAAAGTATGTATAAAAATAATTTAATAAATTTGATTGCCAATGCCAGTTAGTTTTAGAGGAAATAAAAATTAATTTGACAACACACAGATATGATTTTCAACAACAATGTTGATTGATTAACGTCTTTATTTAACCCAAATCTTTTAGTGGTCTAAATATCGAATCATCTGAACGCACCCTATACAAACACATTTCCACCATAGGCTGATTAGATTTATCCACTGTATGATAACACTCTACGATGAAATAAACGAAACGATAATTTTAATTTATTAAGTTCATGACAAAATTGTCTAAATGTAATCGTGTAAATTACGCAGCACTATATCGTACATTAACATAACTGATGGAATTGTGTGAATTACCTATGTTGAACACCTTATGAATAATTATAAATTATACTCGTAACAATATAAGTGATAGGTTTCATACACTTACCCTCGGCGAATCGATACTTATTTGCCATTGTTCAATTGAAAACTAAACTAAGAGGATATAGTTTACATTAATTGAGAAATTCAATTATTTGATAAAATTACAAATTTAAAACAATGGCACAATAATAACCATATACCATTGATTATAGAAGAGGTTACTTTAAAATGCGCATGTGTACTATAGATCATATACTATGGATAGTGCAAGGAGGTTGTAACTCTAGGACGTTATTGACACTATAGTTTGTAGGCCCGCGACATACCAACGTAACGAAAATTGTATTTATCAGTTAGATATGACACTCTGTTTATTCAAAAATTTTTTTTTTTTTTTTTTTCATGATCATGACGCACTACGCAGAGACGCACATTATCATTATCAATATTTTTACAATTGATACGCGGACGCGCATTTAAGATTTCAAACCAACCAGTTAGGATTTTGAACATTTCGTGAACAGTTTTTAAGATTATTGTTGATTTCATGCCTTTTTATATTTGTGCCATTATTGGTTGTGATACTAACTATAATTTAAATTAACTATAAATTAACACAATGACATCGTTTTTCAAAATATTTGACTACATTTATCATTTGGGTAGAGAGGTCGTCTGGAAATAATAAATTACAGTGCACGATAAAAAGATAAATGCACCTCAATATATTGACATTGTTTAAAGATTTCTTTTTAAATAAAAGTCAAATCCCTAACTATGTGGTCCAAGCACTTCCCCATAATAATGTTGGTCTATAAATTATATTACCTATAATTTATAATTTTAAAAATTGTTATTTTTTTATTAGACTTGTTTGGTCATTTATCCATTTCAATTAGTGATGCATAAAACTATATTGAAGATATTGAATTACTATTGACGACTAAGAATGATGAATTCCGAAAAAAAAAATTAAACCTACACATTTTGTAGTTATTAGTACCAAAGTTAACAGATCATGAATTTAAATTACATTTTTGTTTGAGCAGAAATAGCATCAAAGTATCATGACACCTTAATATTTATTCTTCATTAATTACAATGTGTAACAATTAACTGTATTGGTTATTATGGCACATATAAGGCATTTATTAACTCAACAGTCTATATTCAGATATTATCAGATAAATATTGAAAAACAACTTTTGATAATTGTTTTGTACCTATATGTCAAATAATGAAATACATCAGTAAGTTTATTCTTATGATATTGTTATTAGATATGTTAATAAGATTGTTTGTGAACTTTACAACATATATTTTAACAAATTTAATGAAGATTTTAAACAAATTGCTAACAGTTAATATAGCTTAAAGTATGATCCATTAAATTATTTAAAATTGTTAGCTACTAACAATGTTGCTGGAAAAATTATTGTACAGCCATCAGGAGAAGCTGCTTGTACAAATATTAATAATTTTAATAATCTACAAGGCGTTAACTTATTTCCCAATGTATTTGGTTGCATTGATGGATGCCACAATATTTTATTTCCATGGGAAAATAGGACAAAGATGGTAAAGTAAATAAGAATATGTTATGTAATCGCAAACAAGTTTTATCAGTTATTTTGCAAGTTAGTGTATACTAGTATTGATTATATCAATGATTTATATTTTTAAAAAAACTAATAATTTAGCTTAATTGATATTTTAATAGTTAATTCAAATTAGTTTTATTTACTTTTGAATGTTTAAATTTCCATATTGTTTATAACAAAATTAGAGATAATCATGAATAAAACAAATGATTTAGTGTGTAAAATCACTATAATTTACCTTATCTTCTTAAGAATTTACTTTCATAAATTTAATATATTTTATTATATTATATATTTTACGTAAAAGTATTAAGATAAATTAATTGTTCACTATTTAGGGAATTGTTGATGCAGAGCTGAAATTCATTGATTTATTTGCTGGTTGGCCAGGACAATCACATGATGCTCATATTTTCCGCCGAAGTAAAATAGGCGAATTACTCATAAATAATCCAAGGTGTTGGAGTTGAAATGATAGTGTTATGATACTATATAAAGACAATGTTCATTTAACTGCTGTTCAAAAAAATTTCAACCAGAAATTAAGCAGTACACAAATAATAGTTGAAAATGCTTTCAGTAAATTAACTTCGGATTCAGAAAATTAAATTAAATTACTCAATATTTTGTTTAAGTACATTCAAATTTGTTTAATCTATGATTGTTTTTTAAATTAGACACATGGATATTTATAAAAATGATTTCTGTAGAAAGGTGATAACTGCACCATGTTGTTTATACAACATATATATATCTAATAAAGACAAATATCAAACCGATGATATTTTTCATATAGACGATGTTGTACAAGAAACCCCAGAAGAAACAACTAGCAGTTTGGCTAAATGAGATTTAATTTGTATTATATTTAAAACAATGTTAATATATAAATGAGAGGTACATTATATTATGATACATATTTACAGGAACATTTTTTTAATTCAAAATATTGGTAAACAAAATTTTTTACTTGTAACTGTCAAATGATAGAAAAATATAAAACAGTATTAGAATTATTAAAATGATTAATAATAATAAATACTTATCTTTTAACAATATAATAAAAATTAAAACATAACAATCTTAATTTAACTTCACTATGACAGGAAAATATTAGTAATATTAATTTATGTTAAACATTCCTAACTTTTACAATTCAATATTGTTTGCATCATACAATTTTGTTATCATAGTCTCTTGTAAAATTAATATTTTTTTTTCCTGTTTCTCTAATTTGTCTAGCCTAAAATGTATTAACCATTATTATTAAATTTGATTTTTAATTTACATGGCAGGTCAATTATATGTAAAATATATTCTATTTTTCATGTGGTTGTACTCCTCCGGAACAGCATGGCCGATTTTAATAAAAAAATTTTTGTATATTTGGTAGGTATGAAAATAGGTCATAGAGTTTTTTTTAAACACAATTTTAATATTTTCTCTTTTATATATTATATATATATAGCTTATATAGAAACACTAAATAATTTAGCTTATAATAAATACAATTTTTTTTATTGATTTGTATTACCCCGGTAACAGGATGAAAAAAATGGTGATTAAATATCATTAGAAATTAATTCAAAAATATCATGTGATCATCAAAATCAATCCAGCCATTCTTGAGTTATAAATGGTGTCACTAACCTGACTTAGTTTTATTTATAAAGGATTTTTGTTTATTCGAAGATTGGAAAAAAAAAAACTATTATAATTATTATTATTACTATTATTTACATATTCAAATTTCACAATAGAACACATTTAGTCCCCGAATGTGGATCCACTTTCCACCTATTTGTTTTCATTCAATTCTAATACAGCCAAGACTAAAAATGAATATTTGTAAAACAATAATAATACAAATTGGCACAGGCAACACTGGGCACGGGACAACTAGTAATATAATATAAATATATGTATTATTTGAAACAATTGTATTATTTTGAACTTTACTTTTGGGAAGTGAAATAGTTTGTTTTTGGTTTCGTTATAAGAACAAAAGTGCTGTTTGGCCTGATCATGCAACATCACTCGGAATAAGTAGAAATCAGAAGGGGCGAAGTCAGGGGAGTATGGTGAGTGGGGTAGTATGTATCATTTCAAAGTTTCCAGGTATGTTTTCACGACCTTGGAAACATGCTGCATGTTATGCAGAAGTATTATCTTATTGTGTCTTTCAGAGTATCTCAAACATATTAGTTGTGTCCTATAGAGGGCTCCTGTAATGGTTTCGCCTGGTTGCAAGAGTTCATAGTACACTACGCCGAGCTTGTCCCACCAAATACACAGCATCAGCTTCGAGCCATGAATGTTTGGGTTCACTGTCGAAGTTGATGAATGGCCGGGAAGTCCCCACGATTTTTTCTGCTTCGGGTTGCCATGGTGTATCCACTTTTTATCGCCAGTTACGATGCGATGCAAAAAACCCTTTCTGTTTTGCCGTTGCAGTTTTTGGATCATTCCTAAGCATTTTAAGCGATGAGAAACGGAATGCTGAGTCACGCCCAATAAATTTGCAAGTTCTTGTGGCGTTCTACAAGAATTTTCATCCAGCAGTCTCCAATTTTGCATCCTAAAACTTTTTCATAGGAAAAGCCTTCCACCTCATATTCGCCATTTTTAAACTTATGAAACCATTCCCGACACGCTTAAATTTCCCCAATGTTGCGAATGAACAAAACAAAGCACAGTAAAAAATAGACAAGCGAGATTTTGTAGAGTTGTTGACTGATGCCTCAACTGGCTATGTAACGTTTTTTCTCGCACTTATCTACTGATTTACAATGCTGGCGCAACCTATTGGAAAACAGGGGTTTTCTATTTGTGTAACCAATAATTTCATTTCATCAGAAATAGTTTTCCACAATAAAACCTTTTGACCTTCTTTTTGTATTGGCTTTTTCAAAATTAGCATTGCTGGTCCTCTTAATGATATTAACAATTATGTAGTAGTCGTTGATCACTTGACTATAAAAAATAAAATAAAATTATGTCTGCAATTTTAATTTTCATACTTGAATAAATTATATACATACTTATAGTAAAAGGCAGGTCTTGTTCATATGATTTTTCAATTCTTCTTCAATAATATTATAATCTCTCCAATATTCAATTTTTATTTAAATATAGAATACCAAATACTCGAATAAATAAATACTACAAATAATAAACTATATATAAATATGTTGTATGAGTATAACATTACAAAACCATTTCATACAACTACACCTAAATTAATACAAATTAAATATATATTATACAAAAAATTAGTTCTTATAAAAACAATAACCAGAAAAATACCTGTTTATGTAGTACTACACTCTAATACTAAAATTATAAATTTCCAACACTTTCAAGAAATTGTGATTAAAACCACTAATAACATACAACAAACCATCCAATCATACTATAAGTATACCAAAATACAACCCGAAGTGGTTTAGTGCGATGATGAATCAGTCAGTTAGATATTTTCGGATGTTAGGATGTTATTTTACACATAGTGTTGGCATACTCAAAACTAATTATGTCATTATATGCAGGATCATACCATTCAAGTCTAAGAGTCTTTAAGTCTTCCTCAATTGATAAAAAAAACCTATTAAGAAGAAATAGATGAATTAGTTGTGATAAAATCACAAAGGAAACTTACTTTAGGTGAGCCAAATGGTCTTCAAATCTGGTCCAAACTGATCCAAATCATATTATAAATCATTCCAGACTGCTAATGTTATATATCATGAACACCTACAGCATAAGCTACATAATTTAAACCTAAAAATATACATTAACAGTAATTAAAATTATTAAATACAAAGTATTTTCCAATGCTTAATCCATTGATATAATCAAAACTTACCTATCATATTTACTTTTATAGTTATTGAACATAAACTTTGAAAAATAGCATTTTTGGAATTAATCCAAAACGTAGTAAAAATTAGAAATGTTTCATTATTATTATCATTTGTAGTTATTGATATTTTGATAATAAAGTTTTTTTATTGAAGTCAGAATAAGTCTATCTGGCTTAGATTAAGAGTTACAAATGTTCAAACACGCCGTGTTTCGCTGCGCTCACTCGGACAATTGTAATCGAAAATAACTCTCGATTTCTTGTGCAAGACTACGTAGGGTAGGTATTACAGAAAAGTGAAAAAGCATTTTGGGTGCACCAACACTAAATCTAAACCAGATTAAACATACTCCGACTTCAATAAAAAAAACTTTGTTATTAAAATATCAATAACTACAAATGATAATAATAATAAAAATGTCTTATTTTTATCACATTTTGGATGGAATAGTATTTAACCAGATGGATGTGATAAATATTTTACGCGCCAAAATTAAAACTAATTTACTAACCTATATTTGACGAAAAAAGAAATATGTTGCGTTAAAATTTGTTGTTTAATGTGTTAACGTGTTTCGTTTCCCATTGCTAAATAATGGTTATTTATTCATGGTGTTTCCAAATTCCAATTCTAATGCTTGATATGTATAATACAATGGAAATACGGTTTTTGTGTACTGAAAATACTTTTATAAAATATTTAGATGCTAACTTGATTTTTAAATCATTTAATCTTAGTATGAATACCTATATTATATTTTATTATAACTTTTAATTAAAGGCTTTTATAGTTTATACTTTATACTTCTATATCTCGATGAAAATAATGAAAAAATGATAAGAATAAAATATTCGTGATTATGGCCAATTGGTAACCTTTAATAATGGTTAACTAAATGGCTAACCTAACCAATATGTCCCAACTGAATAACAAAAAGAGTGTTCCTAAACTCTATCAATCTGCAGAGCAACCCGCTGGATTAGCTGATTGATTTAGGAACACACGGCATATTGGACCCGACGATCATAGGGATGTAAGCGGACGAGTAGTTCATTTATTAATACATCTTTGGTGTGAAGTCGCCTTTAGATAATATCATAGGTCACGGTCTTAGATTATTAACTAAGATTTATGTATTATCTATAAGCCTTGAGCATTAATCACTGTATTATCTACTATCATATCATATTATAATTTTAGCGGCTGTGCTATGATTTTACGAGAATTTGTTCACATTAATAAACGAAATAATAACAATTATCACACTATTACGGCTATAGATACTAAACTCTGTCCCACAAGAGTGCATGCCGCGCGATAACGAAAATTGATCGGCTCTGAGTATACCCATCGTTGTCGGCAATAAAATTTGAATGCATGGAAAGGATACGATGGCCCGGTCGGTCGACGAACAATACGAAGATCCGGCATGCTCAATCGTGGGACAGAGTATAGTATCTATAGCCGTGGTTACCACATGGTGAAAAGTTGAATACAACTCAACTTTTTGGTATACTCGGTATCTACCAAACCGTTCAGCTAATCAGCTAATCAGAATACGTAGATTTCAATTCACTTTTATTTTTAAAAGATGTAGTAAATAATAATACCAAGTAAATTAT
The DNA here is from genome assembly GCA_902439185.1 of Cinara cedri. NCBI lineage: Eukaryota > Metazoa > Arthropoda > Insecta > Hemiptera > Aphididae > Cinara > Cinara cedri. The sequence goes on from CABPRJ010000494.1 coordinate 259,893, forward strand.
ATTGGATCTCGTCGATTATTATGATTTAATATTAAACCTATCAAATTCTTACTGTTTATACTTTATTTCAGAATGTCTTCAAATTTGATATAACCAAAAACATTACAAACAATATTACAGATTGGTCTTCTAATTCTGGTCCAGTATATTCAAAGTCTAGTAAAAGTATGTTTTTTTCTTGTATTTTATGCTAATCCAAATTTTACTGAAATTTTAAAAAACGAAATTCTTTTAGGGTTAAAACAGTACTCAGATATTTCACTTTTATTAGAAAAATTAAGAGAAACCAGGCCTCCTCCACCTTTAATTATAAAGCCTGCTGTGGAATCTGATGATATGATTTTTATAACATATCTTGTGAGCATTATGAAAGATTTACAAAACAATAATTATTTAAAATTACAGAACAGTTCTATTAATGCTGTTATGTTACAAAAAATCAAAGACTAGGTAATTTTCAATATTGAGTTATATACAATTTTTATTGTATATAACTATGTTATATTCATTAAATTCACTTTTTTCCAATTATAGTTATTAAAATGTCTATTTTGTCTTGCATGGCTTAAGAAACTGAATTTTAAAAAAACTTGTGCTACAAGTTCCACATTCATCATGGAAGTTCTTTCAACTAAAAGATGACATTCACATGTATGTTTGTAATGAAGCAAAAAATCGCAAATTTATAGGACAGATTAAACTTAGTTGCTCATCAAGTTGCTGAGTAATTACTGAAAATTTGTTATGAATAGTCATAATAAGATTTCTATTCCTAAAATTGTATCATTCAAAAATAAAATCTCAACTAATGAACAAAAAGCAGCTAATATGTATTCCGATTACTTTTCTTTAGTTTTCTTGTAATCATGTTGTAATAGATATTAGTGTTTTTAAATTCTCTTTTTTTGATTTCCCCAATAATATTTTCTTTAATGTAAATGATATTCTTAATAAACTGTTACATCTCTGTGGTCAATGGTCAATAGATCCTGACAGTATATGAGGTGACTTCTTATTTCAATTACATGTCATTATTTCTTATCCTTTATGGCTTACGCGCGAGACCTTCATTAGAATTTGTCCATCAATGTTAAAACAAAGTTCAATATTGTCAATTCCTAATTCTAATGATTTATGTTTTATATATAACTACAGACCAATATCACATCTCAAAATTATTTGAATCCTTAATTCTTGATGGTCTTGATAATTGTTTAGGCTTTCAGTTAATAATTTATTTATAGAGAAACAGCATGGCTTTAAGAAGTTACTGTAACTTGTAATATAGTATTTACTAATTATGTTTTCCAAGCTTTTAAGCAACATTTACAGGTTGATTTAATGTATTTATACAAAAGCATTTGATTTGGTCAATCATCCAATGCCCATCAAGATATTAGAAGCCAGTGGGATCGATAAATTGCTTCTCTTATGGTTTAGAACTTACCTAACCAATCAATTTCAGTTTGTGAAATTATTTGAAGTTTGGTCTTCTGAGTTATCTTTCTTATCATGGTGGCCACGCATTTTTATTATTATTCTTAGTATTAATAAATAATTTAAGTAAGTTTTGAAATATTACAAATTTGTATGTTTTGCTGATGACTTAAAACTATTCTTAAAAATATATTCATTGGATAACAGTTAGCAACTTTAGAAAGAGTTGGATTTATTTGTTGAATGGTTTAATCCTATTGGGCTTTACAGGTGGTCTACCACTTCTTTCATATGTTTCTTCAATATTTTTAATTCTATGTTACTAAATTTTAAAAACTATTACTGATCTTGATTTTAAACTCACAAAAACTTGATCCAAGTGCACATATCCAATATATATGTAGCAAAGCATTTAATATGTAGGGTTTTATAAAGAGGCTATCAAAATAATTTCAGCACCAAGTATGGTTGAATACTTTATATTATTTTTTGGTCCATTCAGTTGTTTGGGATCTGTTCACAAGTGATTGTGTCCAATTAGAAAGTATTCAACTTAATTTTTTAAGTTTTTCTGGGTTTTAATTTAAAATTTAACATTCGCAGCATGACTATGCTCTTGTGACTGTGCGGCTTGAATTAGACGCCTTGACGAATTTTAGACTATTGTTGAATTTGCAATTTTTGAACAAATTATTATCTGATAAAGTAGATTGTTCATCATTGCCATCTCTAATTTGGTTTCAAATTTCCTCAGTATGCCACCCGTTCCAATTTACCTTTTAGACTCTTGTTTGCAACACCAATTATTTTAAAAATGAGTATTAGATGTTTGTTAGCTATTGGTAATGTGGACCCTTCTTAAGTAGGTTAGATGTTTAGACAAATACCATAGAATGTTCATATTATAGAAAATGTTTCGTTTACAAGTAAAAGCATAATTCTAAAAACCCATTTTTTATATCAACAACATTCCAGTTTTTTACAAATTATATTTATATTTATATTTTTTATAGGTACCTTCATGGCTAAATAATGATTACCTCCACAAGTATATAAAAACAATTATTTTATATATCTGTAGGTACCTCTTAATATTATAACTATAAAAACAATAGTACAATAATAGGAATATAATTTCAGGACAATGATAAATTATATTAATACTTGAAAAATAGTGTTATTATGCTACGAGTTATCATTAGGCTAAATGCTAGACTGAATCATGATAGAAATAAATCAAATTATAATTTTAATTTCATGGACTTAATCTGCTTGTATAGATAACAAAATATAACAAGTAATAATTAAATACACCATGTTTTTTAGTAAGTATTTTATTGTTTTTTTATAACATTTTTAATGTAATTAAAATATTACAAATAATAATAACACAATATAATATATTGTAAATAGGTAAATAAAATGATTATAATATTAACTATAACAAAACACATCATTGATTTTTTTGTTGAATAGATTACTTGTTGTCATAGATTAGTCATAAATTAACTTAAGTTTTGACATCAAGGTTATATTTATCAAAGTTATATTTTTTTTAATTTGTAAATAAGATATTTGCATGTGTTCTTAAATAAAAATCTTATCAAGGATTATTTTAAAAAGTGTAGGTTTTTGTATTCCTTTCAATATTTTTATACTTAATTTTCAAGATTAATGTTGTTAATAGAAGTTGTGTTAATATAGTTTAAATAAATAAAACTTAACAAAATATCTTTATAAGTGGATACCATTTTGTCATGTAACTGAGTTATCACTACAGATGAACTTTGAGACCTGAAGTCTGGTATCTTCGCAGTCAATTAATATGTAAATACCTATTAATTAATGTGTACTTTTAATCCAATTTTGTTGATGCTGCATCAACATCTACTTTTGTTTCACACAGCGTACAGTATAAAACAATTCCGTAACAAACAAATCGGTAAAAAATATATTTTGTTCAAACTCGATTATGTACAAACTCATCAGATTATTATTTGATATTTTAGGAATTTTTAATTTTGAAAAAATGCACTAAATCATGTAGAATAGTCGATAAATGGTAACAAGGTGGAAATACAAAGTGAGACTTATAACTGAATGAATCTTATAGGCGAAGTGGGAAATAATGTATAATGTATTTGAATAAGTCGGAATCTTTCCAGGCATTTTTGAGTCTTATAAGTAAAAGAATCTTATATCTGTGAGTTTTAAGTGGCTTCAACTGTACTATGTTTTTTTTCATAATACAAAAACTAAAGTCCCTTTTTAATTTTTTATCAAAGATGAACACTGAAATATTACTATGATGTACTCGTATTTCAAATTGCACATTTAATACACAAATTAATGTATTTAATCATTTTATTTACGTATCTAAATTATCTATGTTATTTAGATATACATACCTAATACAAACATTGCCGTACACAAAATTTTGCTTCTCATAAAATACATTTCTTCAACCGGCTCAACAAAACAATAAAAATTCCACTCACTTTTTTCATTAAATAGATGTATCCAAAGGTAGAGTAATGGGGTATTACAGTGATTACACACTTTCCTCGAGAATATGAGAATAAGCCATTGATCCTTAGATAGCACGATGATAGTAACAAATAAAATAATTTTTAGATTCTGAGTGAAGCGAGAAATGTGAATGTATTGGTTTTACAATGATGTTTATTTATTAATTTTTTTGTAGACAAATTTTCTACCAACAATTTTGCTCCATTTACAACGACAGCATTTTTTCTGAAAAAAAATTTGACTGGGGTGGTACTTTAGGAAGATCACTTTTTGATTTTTCATTAGTTTTTCCAATAAATGGAAAAACCAGGATAAAACATGCGAAAAAGAGGAAAATAGGTACAATATTAAAGGAAATGTATAATGCATGTGTAATTATTTTACCATATTATACCACCTTTATATTATTGACAAAACAATACTATCATCTGAATTTGTCTAGCTAGATATAATATTATCGAAATATTTAGTAGAATATCAAGAAGACAAATACGAAAATCTATTTTAAAAATTCTTTTCGCTTAACCTAATCAAACTATAATACGTTGGAAGTAAAACACGTCTAAATTGTGCAGGTACACAAACATTTTTTTAAAATCACGACTTTTCAACTTTAAACTTTTTTATCCTTGTATACGGTAGATAACAGTACTACCAATAGCAAATACAAGAGAGGGGGGCAACAAGGCGATCGTCTTGGTAATTCATAACTGTCTTGTTATTGAGATGTCATTCTGATGATCATTGTGATTTTATGATACAGAATATTTTCGATGGATTTTAATATTAAAAAAAATTCAATCTGCCTGAGCAATATTTTCCAATATCACCTTGTAGTGTTTTTATTATCACGATGATTTGTCATGTGATTAACTATTAATAATATCCATGGAATTCGCGTATTTACAAATGAGCTGGTCCAACGATAAAACGTGGCATCCCGCAGGAGTCACAAGTGGTTTCAATGGTTTTACCATGTCGTTATTAAAGTCGTTATTACAGTTGTCGACGGTGTCGTAGGACGATGACAACAACGAATGCGGCCACGATGGTAGTTCATCAACGGAAGATGAGACGCCGATAGACGCTGAATACGACTGTAGTTCATCAACGGAAGAGTCGTAGGTCGACGCTGAACTCTGTTGTCGGTGGGCATCGTCGTCATTATCACATGCATGCAACTGCAGGACCCTGTTAGCGATTTTGCATTCGTTTCGGAGTGACCCTTCCAATTTTCCATAGTCCTCGCTAAGTTGGTCAGATTCGATGGGGCAGTCAGTTTCAATAGGACAGTAAGGCACAACGGGGCAGTCAAGTTCGATGGAGTGATCTGGTATGCCGGGACAGTCACGTTCGGCGGGACTATCTAGTACGACATGGTGATTCGGTTCGACTGAGAGATCCGGTTTGGCAGGTCGCGACGCCTGCAGTTCGTCCAGCTCAGACATCCGTAAGTACAATGTGTCCACGATAATCTTGCTCTTCTGTAGCTCGTGCGCTAGCCTATCGTTGTCCACGCATATTCCGGCTATGCATCTCTTTGCTTCTTGACTATAGTTAACAGCCCGGTTAATTATTTGACGCAGAGCGTCTCCCCGTAGTTTTTTCTTCCATTGCTCGTGGTCAACCCTCGATTCAACCCGGTTCAAGTAGGCCGACATCTGCTTCATAATCACCCGTATGTCCCCTACAGTCCTGTCCTGTCTGATCTCTTCCACTTCGCTCAACGTCGTAATTTTCTCACAACGCTCAGTTAGCCACGTTCGCATAACATCCAACTTCGCCAATTGATCGTTGATGTCGGTGAGTTCCCTTGACATCTGTTCACCTCGTACCTTGATCACGTACAACTGGTTTGTTAACGTGTTATAACTCTCCTTAGTAATGTATTACAACATAATATTATTATTTATTATTAGAGTGTAAAATTGACGATAGGGAGGGGGAGATATTACGATTATACGTCGTATAGGTATAAAACCTTAGGCGGGTTACAAAAATAGTTGGTAAGGTATTCGGGAGTGGCTTTTCCAGTCAAAGGTGATTTTTGGCGCAGGAACGCTCAGTGGTTTTCAACCTTTTTTTATTACACGCTCACTTTTCAAATATCGTATGCCTTCCATCGATAAATTGAAAAAATAAATTGCTTTTTTTGTATACTTTGCAAATAAATTAAATATATATATATATATATATATATATATTTCAATCTCGTCGATCGGTCGTTCCGCGGTAACATAAAAAAAGACAAAGGGATTTATTAAAATTTATGGGTAAAATTGTATTCAGTGGTAACAGGAAAAAGTTGAGTTGAATGTAGAATTTTATTTATAAAAATGTTTGTATTAAATTTTGACGAAAATCAAAAATATTTAGGCCTTTTAAATATGTATAACCAAACTTCACTTAGAACCGATTGTTCGTCAGCAGTGATTAATCGTTGCATAAAGATATAAATTAAATTCCCCTCTATATCTTACCTTCCCAATTTCTCACCTACAACAGTGGCCCACCCATCATGAACTATGTCCGTCTTTTTTTAAAAATAATCACTTATCTTACTAGAAGTTCTAGTATAATTTTTAGACACAGGTAATACAACCAGTAAATTTATTTTTCGAACTGAGTTATATAAATTATAATAATATTTGGACGACGTGGTTGGGTGGTTTACTGTAGTGGTGACGTATCCAGAATTTTTAAATAGAGGAAGGATTAAACTAAAAAACCAATAGGTGTATTCCTTGCTTCGCTCAAAATGTAAAATAATATTTTGATTATTTTGATTATTATTTTAATAATTATGTAGTGTAATTATTTGAAACTCACTTGCATAAGTAGGTAGTGAAAATATGCAATGATTATAAAATAATAATTTTATTAATTTCTAGTTGAATTGTCCGATATTTCCAGGGTGACCTTTATGTCTATCATAGAAAATAATATTGTTGTTCAGTAATTTATCTTTTAAAATGTGTACTTCCTTGACTATGACAACAAAATTAAATAATAAATGTTTTTTTTATATGTGTTTGACCAAGGTAAACCATAAATCAACAAAAAAGTTCAATTTTCATTCCAATAATACCAAAAACTTGTGTCAGCCACACAAGTGACCTTTCTCTTGTTTTGAAGGTCAAAAGCGCAAAGTTTCATCTATATTTGAATATTTAAATAAAATTGTAGATTTTTATAAAAGCCAACATATCGAATTTGATTACATATATTATAGGTACATAATATAAATGATTTTTCAATATTGAATAATTTTGTATTATTTTATTTTGTATTTAAAACTAAAGCACCCTTATCCACCTGGGTACGCCACTACTGACTATAGTATATAATATAAGACTCACTTTCAAAGTAGAAACATTATAGACTATAGGGCTGTCAATCGAAGTAGTTGTAACATTACATTGGCCGGTTAACTCGTTGACTTTGGCTGTGAAACGCAATCCAATATTCTTAAAAATAATATTTTCTGCATTAACTAGTTCGAATTGTTTGTAGATGTCCTTGCACTTGTTCATCATCTGATAATAGTTGGCCATCTGTTTGTTAATTTTTGAGTTGACCGACTTCTGATGTTCCGCCAGTTGGTTGATTTCACACATTTCCAAATTCGTTACTACGTCTATTGTACTTGTAATAAGCCCAGTTGATTTTTTTCAAATTTCAAAAAAATTATAATGATGTACGTAGACTTATAATTTCGGTTAAAAATAGCTACATATGATTAAAGTCCATAATGTCTGTTTATCCGTTTATTTAAAATAAGTTATGGTTACTGTATTGTGTAACATATTATACATACATACAATTAAATTTGATTATAATTTGTCCAATATTAACACAGTAACTCTTTTATTGCTACTTAACAAAATAACAGTTTATTTACAAAAAAATAATTTTTTTTTTTTTTAACCAGTATACATACTAAGTAATGTACCTAACTAATAAATATTTTGGTTAGGCGAGTAGGTCGCATTTCAGCAAGTATTATAATACACGTCAAACATACTAGTCAGCGGACTAGAGTACTTATAATAGTATGTTGCATTGTTGCAGTTGGGAAGTTAGACTAATAAGACATAATATGGGGTAATTTAGTTCAGATATTATAATCTACAACTGAAAGAAACGTTAAATCATCGAGAACAAAAATTGTTGAGCTCAAAAAGACGTCCTAGGATAATGGGGACGGGTGCAGCTATAGCTATAGGTAATTTAATGTATACCTGTAAGCAACGATAAACCATTGCTAACAAAAACAAATTTCTGAGCGGAATTCAGTTGATAATGATGTTTTGTCAACAATATATACATATGTCATATTATGGTAAAATAATTAAATAGGCATTATATATTTTCTTTAATAATATTTTTTCAATGTACAGATTATAATTTATTTTATCGAATGTACATTTAAATGTATATGAGTATATGACTACCGCACGCTTATGATTATTAGTAATCAACTGAGATTAAATTAAACCATTTAAAATTTAATTAAATGAAATGTATTACTTTTGTCTTAAGTTTTTTTTATAATTTTCTCTGTTCGAGGTATAATAATTATAACATTTTTTTAGATTCTGAGTGGAGCGAGGAATGTATTGGTTTTACAATGATGTTTATTTTTTTTTATGTGAACACTTTTTCTACCAGAAAACATACACCAATTATCAATTATAGCACCTTTTTTGAAAGGAAATGTTCTTTGAATGGTACTTTAGAGAGGTAATGTTTGAATTTCTCATTAATATTCGAGATTATGATGAAAACCTCGGTCTTTAGATTAAACAAAATTGAAAGATTAAAAATAAGGTTGTCATTAGCAACCGTTTTTATTTATTTTTTGTTATTATTAAGTTTTTATTTTTTTAATCTTTTTTAAATAATTATTGTTGTCATGGAAACGCACATTGTTGTAATCATTTTACCATATAATATTTACCATATATTTTATTGTTGTCAAAGCAATACTATCAACTGAACTAGTTGAGAGAATCGTTTTTTCGTTAGCCATGGTTTATCATTGCCTACAGGTATACATTAAATTCCTGTTTTTATCCTATCTTCCCAACTTCCACCTAAAACAGTGGCTTCATCTACGTACGAAGTATGTCCGTCCTTTTTTTAAATTTTTATTCCTCATTTATGCTAAAACTTGGAAAATTTAAGGTTCAATACTTACAAATTTGTGTAGATATTAAGTTATTTTAATGATCAAATGTAAAATCAAACAAAAATAGTTTAAAATCAGATATACCTAGATAATTTTATGAAAAATGTTACAATTGTATCTAGTCTCCTCTACCTATTTATATTGAACTTTTTAGGCAATTGAACAACTATATTCCGTAGAAACCTATTATATTTATAATATAAATTTTTTTATATAGTATTATTAGTATAAGGTTCAATTCTTACACTAAACGAGTATTTTTTGAATCGCTCTGTATACTGTATAGTGTCCTGCAACAATTAATCAATATACACGAGATCAAACCGGCAACACTGCAAATAAATCTTCCTTTACAATGTGAGAATTTATGATGTTTCCAGGTGGAATTTTACTGTCGAATTTTCCCTGAAAATGAAGACTATTGCATTATATTGAGTCTATTCTAAATTCATATAGAATAATTATAATATTAATTACTGTAGAAATCCGTAAGGATATATTAGCATATAAGCATACAAATATGATATGTACATAACCCAAATGCAAAAGGTAAATTGCAAAAGTTACGTATTATTTGTAGCTACTGCAAAAAGGAGACATGTCTTTGGCATACAAATAATTAATTTAAAAAAAAATAATACTATACTTTTTTTATTCTAATCAAACTTGCATTTATATAATATATTCCACTGTAAAATTAAAAATTAACCCTTAATTTTCAAAATCGTTTCTTTATACCAATAGTTTCATTCAGTATGTTTAAATTTAAATTTCTCCTGGCTGAAAAATTGGAAAAAGTGGACGTGTCCCATTTCTACAGTTAATGATTTAATTATTCTCCATGATAAGTCCGACGAGTCTACCTCTCTATTTCGAACAAAAGAGCCCTGCGCCTGTTTATTGACTAACTGTATTATGTGTACACATATATAGGTACACGCCGAAAGCCCGGTTGGTTGCCACGGACAACCGCCAGCTTGTACCTATATATAGAACGGTTTTATTACACGTTTGATTGTAGATATCTTTTGTAATATTACAAATGGAAACACGATCGACAAATCATATTATTTGTCTGATGCGCGATCCCTGTTTATATAGTGCGTGGCCGCCGGTAGCGTTGGCGTTATTGTCCCGATGACGTCATGTCATGGCGTTCACATCATAAACCATTTTTTCTACCGGGGATATGAACAAAATAATATTATTAAATATTGGTACTACAGTATTTTGACGATAATCAAATGTTTTATAAAACGTCAAATTTGATGTTTTAACAATTATAAAATGTTCTTACGAAACAATATCGTTTGATATTAACAATTTTTTATATGCTTTAAATTAAAGCCCAGGTTTAAAAAAAAAAAAAAATATTACTATCATTTTTATTATTACTCCCTGTCCCACCCGGCGTTGTCCGTGCCGAAATAAATAATATACAAATTATTATTATCAAATTATTTTATATACACTATACCTTATTACTTATTATTAGTTTTGTTTGGTTTAACATTTTGTTTTTCTCATTCGTAACACCAAGGTAACCCTTAAAACAACAAAAATGATTAGATTTTCGTTCCCAAATACCAATAACCCGGTGTCAGCCTCCCTTTAAGGGTTTAATACGGGAAAAAAATAACCTATTAGTAGTTCTCTAGTCTAGAACTAAATTTATGGAAAGTTTCAGCAGCTTAGGTACTTTGGGCAAGAAATATATAATAAACATCAGGGCCGTTATTGGAAAATAGTTTCTGAGAGGGGGGGTGGTAAACCCAAAATGTGTGATGTTCTTATTTTATTGATTGAAATAAAAAATTATTTCCTCACGACATAATAAAACACGAACAATTTTCAGGAGGGGAAGGTGTTGAAATCCCAAAACCCCCCTTAGGTATAGCTTTGACAAATGTATCTATAGGACCATCTAATAAACGTTCGCATATACATATATATATATATATATATACTATTATACTCAGATGTATAATATACTAGTAGAATTACGCAAACTATTTTAATTACCTATCTATAAATTAAATATTTATACAGTGATCACCATCATTACAAAACACTATGTAAACCTACGTGAACTAAATATAATGCTAGCACGTTTAACGCTAAAAGCTCTATACTTTTTATTTTGACCCTTTGAAACGTGTCCGATGCGTATACCTCAAATACGCTTACTGCGCCGACGCGATTTTATTGACGAGTAGGAGGTACGTGTATACAAAATGAGTCCCTTGCAGGATACTCGACCGACCCACGGGTCGTACACTAGTTCACCCTATAAATACACATTATGTATACAAAACAAATATACGCAGTTTGATGTTCATATATAGGGTGTGCAAACGAAATATGTATATAATATGTATACCGATATACGTAAAAAACGTGTTGAAACCTAAGCCCTATTCGTTTTTTCCCACACGGAGGCTACATACTCAATTACTTCATTCCTCACGACTTTAGCAATATCACTATTTTTTCGCACCATACTATATTATATCACGAGACATTATATGGACTTGGACGTTGTCTTGTTTGTACACGTTTTTAGAAATCAACGTCAAAATACGTTTATGTGCAGTAATAATAGTGTTTGTACCGTTATAAATATTCCAAAAACCCTTCAACCACAACCTCTAAATATAGGATAAGTGAATTTTAAAAACTATATCAAATTAAGTTCCTGAAACATCAAAAACCTATATATCAGTGAAACTTCCCCTAACGGATACCTCTCAATAGCGGACGATTTTTTGAGAACGGGTACATTTTCATTACTTTTCAATGTAAAAACCTCCGAATAGCGGACACCTATTTTAATCTTAATTTAAAATATAGGTATACTATTGATATGCTATACCATAAATTACACCGAATGAAAAAATACTCCCTCTTTATTTTTTTTATCCCCTTAACCTTCTAAATAAGGGATACATTTTAAAACTGATAGCAAGTTTGAGTTCTAGGACCTTTAAAATCCATGATCCGATATATTTTATTTGAAATAGAACCTATAAAATTTAAAAACAATCAGCTTAAGCAAGCTTTTTACGATTTTAAACCACTGTACTATACGCGTATTATTTTACTAAACTAGTCTGAAATAAAACTTGCAAATACTACAGGAAAGTATTTATATTTCCGTAATACAAAAAACACCATCTATTATTACGGCATAGTGATTGATGTCTAATAAACTGTATAATTTAAATTTAAAATACAGTAATAAGTAATAAGTAAAAAGTAATAAGAAAAGAAATAATTTTTAATTTATCATATATATGACGTTATTCTTATTTGAGTTTCATAAAAAACTGAATAAATAAATTTAAAAAAAGAGCTGATACTGAGGACGGGATACAGCCACTGTTATTGATGGGCAATGGGGAAATTAGGATGTATAGAGTTCTTTAATTTATCCTTGTAACCAATGATAAACCAATGATAACGAAAAACGATTCGGAGCATAATTCGATTATACATGATTTGAAAGGCCATAATATTTACGATTTTCGTTAAAATTTAATTTGACGACGTCTAGAAAAAACAAATATAAGTTTTCTGTCCAAATGTCAAGTCGTTATAAATATATGAAAGTAAATTACATTAAAAAAATAAAATTGATAACAATAAAATATTTATTTTAGTTTATTTCCCCGTACTTTCTGCATTTTTTTTTCGATTTTACTCAATTATTAAAAAAACCTACAAAGAAAATCATAAAACGACTATCTTGGTCAACATCTAGATGAAAAAATTCAACAAAAAAGATCTCTTAATATTTTACTATTGGAGCAATATTTATGGTAGAAAACATGAGCCGTATAAATTTAAAATAATGAAATCGTCATGTAATTTGAAAAAAATTGTACATTTCGTCTTTTTTGGTTTTTCTTAATTATTATGAAAAATACCTTAGATATTACAAAATGACTTTTTCTGTTAGTAGCCTATGTGTTAAAAGTTACAAAATCGATCGATTATTATTTTTCGTTTGGAGTAATATTTATGGTAGAAAATATAAGTTGAACATATTAAAATAATTAAGCCGAAACGTTACGATGCCGTAAATGATAATTAATTTTAATTTTTGGTTTTTCCCAATTATTACAAAAACTAATTTGGATATCGGAAAACGACTTACTTTGAAACTAGCGAAATATTAATAGGAACAAAATCGATCTTTTGTCGTTTTTCGATTGAAGTAATATTTGTAGTAGAAAACTTCAGTATAACATAATGGAAACAATAAAAACGATAACACCGTGACGCACCGTAAATATTTGCGTTTCACCTACAGTTTTCTTTCGATTTTTCCTAATTATTTCAAAAACCCATTGAAAAATCAAAAAAATACTTCCTCAACACACTAACGAGAAAAAATTACCTTTCAGAAAAGATGTTTTAGTCTACACTTCAGAATAAGTTTTTTTTTAGAAAAGTTGTTCACAGACACAAAAAATATAAATAAAATAGTAAAACCAATAGATCCCTCGCTACACTCCAAATCTAAAAGAGATTTTATTGTGGATGGGTAGTTTGGAAGGTAGAACATATTAAGTTTTTTAATTTATATCTGACGCAAAGACAAACCATTGCCAACGAAAAACGATTAGGAGCGAAGTTGGGTAAGAGATGTTTTCAAATGCCGTAATTTTTAAGATTTTCATCAAATTTAATCTTAAAATGCTTATGAAAAAAAAAAATTAAACTCAAACTTTTTTTAATCCACTAAGTACAACTTATAGTGTACCTTGTGTTAAATGTTCAAGTATTTCACGTAAATCATATAATTTTAACAACAGATACCTACCAAATAAAAATACATATCAAAACACGAAAAGATCAAATGCTTATAAACAGCCAAAAAATAGATAAAATGTTTTGAAAATTTTACCACATCTACAAAAGGTCAGTATAAGTATTTTGTAAAAACTACAGGTTTCTACAATAATTTTTAACCGAATAACAACAAAAAACCCAAATATCATAAAACACTTTGGCGTATTTCCTACGTTTTCCCGGAATACTATTCAGACAAATTGAACAATGTTTTTCTTATTCACAAACTAGAGAATAATCCTATTCTTGAAATTTGGACAAAGATTTCTTGTAAAAAAATATTATCTTAATAATTTTAAATAATGAAATCATAACGAAATAAATATCGTAATTTGAGTAAAATTTATTTTTTTTTTTGGTTTTTCCCAATTATTATTATATTTATTATCATAATACTTAAGATATAAAAACACTTAAGTGGAATAAAATCGATATTTAGTCATTTTTCGATTGAAAAAATATTTCTGGGAGAAAATATAGTTTGCAAACATTAAAAACAATTAAACGGTAACTTTGCGGTGCGCTTTAAATATTAGGCGTTTTACCTATAATTTTCTTTCGAACATTTCCAATGATTTTGAAAACCCATAAGAAATTAAAAATTGATTTCCAAATGCACAAAGTAGATAAAATTTTCTTTCAGAAAAAATGCTACAGGTACATCGCGCATCGGAGCAAGATTTCTTTTCGAAAAATTGTTTACAGACAAAAAAAATAATAAAACACATATTATAGGTAAAAAAAGCTGATACTATTGACTGGTATGCCACCTTTGTAGGTGGGAAGTAGGGAAGGTAGGATATAGAAGGGAATATAATGTATATTAGATTATATATGTTATATAATCGGTTATATATGTTATGAAAGGCCGTAATATTTATGGTGTTCATCAAAATTCTTACAAAAAAAAAAAAAATCTGCATTACACTAAAAGACCAATACTTCGAACGAATATCTACTAGTGGTGGGAAAAATCCAGAATTACCGGAGTTCGATAATTCGGATTTTGGTAATCCGAAATCAACAATTTATTTAACATCCGGAATTCGAAAGTTTGATTTTGAATTATTTTAGGCATTTTTTTATGAAATTCAAAAACCAATTAAATAATTATAGGTACCTATATATTTATTTGATATAAATAAAAACAGAATCGGAAAAAAAAAACGCGGATTTTGTTTCCAAAATCCGAAATCTAAACTCTCGGAGAATCCCGATTTACGTCGATAAACGTGTAGGTATTTCGTTTTACCGGGATACTATATTCTGCGGTTATTCGATAATGCGTAAATCAAATATCCGACACTTGTTGCGTGTCCGCGCATTATCCTAATATATATATATATATATATCCAACGATATACTAATATAATAATGCTACGAGTATGCGGTTATTAAGCCTCTTCGAAATATATTCCGACCGTTTGAGTACTATGACTTTTGTGCGCGGTTTGATTTCAAAGACCGCGGTCGCTTCCTTCCGCCTTTAGGAGGATCTGCGCACGCTTGCGAGTGTGCCGAATTCGGCACTGCCATGGTTACAGAGAGTAAGTTCGCCCGCAGCCGCCGGGTATTGGTTCCACGCCAGGTTACCCTGCCCCGCCGCCGACCGTTAGTGTACGTATATAATAATATTATAACGTCGCGGAGTCCCGGGTGAAATTTTCAGTCTATCGATTTCATCCCGGACGGCCGCCAGCCCGCGTGTCGTGCCGCCCACCACCCTTCGCGACCCCCCGTCAAAACCGTTCTGTTGAACGCCGTATTATATAATTTGGCCACCGTTTGCAGTTGCCGCGACCGCCACCGCCTGCAGAGTGCGACTGTCTGTTGCGCTGCTCGCACGTCCCGCGGAAGCACGCACCTTAAGCTCGCGTATTTGTATACGCGTTCTCACGTTCGTCACCTATAACGTCTTATCAATCAGGTAAAAGTATATTAATTCGCATTATAATATAAATAAATAAATAAATACAATATATCGGTGGCGTATTTACGGAGTGAAATCTATTTCCTATTATTCATATTTATTAGGGAAATACATCTCCCCCTCCCCCTTTGAATCTATTAATTACACGACTGCCTATTTTTCAATTCAAATTTCTTTACTTTTTAGTCGGAAAAATAAAAAATTTAACGTGTCGGTACCTACCAATATTATAGTCAATAACGTTAATTTATCACAAAAATCTGAACGTATACATTTTTTGTTTAAACGAAACCCATACAGTCCATTAAACCATTAAAATACGAATAAGTTATATATATAATGTATATATACAGGTATATACAGATTTACTTATTTATTCGTTCGATCGTAGGTACGCCTAATAACTTATATAATATTTATTTATATATTTGAATAATTACACGTTGTTTAATATTATTACTTTTTTTTATAGAAGCCGGTAAAATTATTGCTCGAATCCAGCTGAAATAATATTCGTTTTTTCCGAACATTTTAATATATTGATAGGTACGTATTGCGTGTATATATTAATATACCCATCTATATAATTGTAATTAATTTAATCAATTATTATTATAAAAAACGAAAACACAATTTCTATCATGGTTCAAATAACATTGCATTTATTTTAGTGTTTGTTTTACGAATTTTAGGCATGAAGGTATTATAATTAATTAATTTGACAAATTATTTAAATAAGCAGTATAGTATCTATCATTATTATTATTATTATTATTATTATTGGTCTTGAAAATACAAAATACATCATTATAAAACCATAAGTTTCTTCGCTCCACTCAGAATCTAAAACACATGAGTAAAAGAGCTCTGTCACTAGATCCGAATTTTCTCCCAGTTAACTTGATGCCGTTACAATATTTTATTTGTGTTAATTTTTTGTGATTCACTTGACACCCATTAACAACGTCTATCTCTTCACCCTCCCTTAATGATCTACTACCCTTTCCCTCTTTTACGTAAAAAACAGGTAAAGAACCACCTATCAGGTAATGATACTTTCCAAACTTTAAATCGTTTTAAATGTATTAATTTATGTTACACGAAATAAAATATGTTGTTTTATTTGTTTTATTTTTTATCGTTGTTTTATTGTTTTTATAACAGGACCGCGGTTTCGTGATGGGTAGAAAAAACCGTCCGAGGAAAAACAAATTCACGGCGGCCGAAGACAATATCAGTTTTTTGCTGTTCATGTTCTTCTTCGTATTCATTTTGGCTTACGTTATCTTCTATTTTTTATACTTCAGAGCTATTTTAATAAACCCTGAGAATTTGATCAATATGTATTTTATGTTCGAATAATTGCATATTTTTTTTGACATCATATGCAATTATTGCTGCATTTATTTAAACACAAAAAACAACTATAATAACTACCTAAATGTTTATATCTTATACCTAATACAACTGCTGTAATGCAATTTCATTGTTCAAAACCTAAATATTATTATTTGATGTTTGTTTTGTATACATTAAGAGATCCAAAATACGCGCGCGTATGTAAATTAAATATTAATCGATTTCTCTCTGGTTTGGAATAAAGAACACAAAAAAATCTTTATTATTTAACGATTTTTTAAACTTTTTACGTGAACAACCTTATGTTTTTGACTAATTAGAAAAAAATAATAATTAAAAATCCCAACAAAAATGGCTCAAAACTATCAATTTACAAAACGCTCATTAAAGGTTCCTAAACTATTATACAAATTACTAGGTATCTTGAATCGGCATTTTCTATACATATTTTATTTTTTCTTGATAACATATTTCAAATTAATAGTTCAATACAAATAATAATGTTATTACTTTTTTTTGTTGCTGTTTGAACAAAAACAATTTTACGTTATCTAATATATGCGTTGTACCGTTTTATTAAAGCCGAAACTTTATACGCATAAAAACACAAACAAAGGATAGCTGGGGGTGCCAAGTCCCCTCTCAAAATCAACCGTAAATCTACCTCTTCGAAAAATGTATTTATAATACGATAATATATTAAATTGACGTTTTTTTATTTAATAAAATAATTAAGTAAAAACAAAATTATTAAAATATAGTTTATGCTCATAAATAAATAAAGTAAATAAATATATAAATAAAAAATGTATACATAAAAATATAATAAATAAATGAATCAATACGTCGCCTGGAGTAAACTGATGATGAATTTTTAATTCGAAATCGGTCGTATAATCGTATACACTTATACATCTGATATCACTTATCATAATACTTCAGGCGACACATTGATTCGTTTATTTTATTTTTATTTATATATTTATTTACTTTGTTTTTTTATTTGTTTTGCTCAAAATTATGACTTACGAGCCGAGACCATTTTTTTTGTTCATTAACCAATTTTTTGGTCGAAATTTTCACACACAAAGTTCAAACCGCTATTTGTGTCTATGCCATTGTCAATCCGAGCGTTTGAAATCGTTAATAATAATAGTTATTAATTATTCTAAGCCCACGTTTTAAAAAAAACTTTTATAATTATAATTTTTTTTTTTTTTAATAGGTAATCATAACAATGTATAATTATTCAAAGTAATATTATTTTACAATTATTTCTCTGTAGTTACCCCTTTATACTGTACCTATGTTTATCATCTATGTATACTGTCTATAATTATATAATATAGTGGAAAAATAAATTGTAGTACTCGTAATTGTAGTATTATTAGCTAGTGTTATTTATTCTAACCTAATACTTTACCGTTGCTTGTTTAAATTTCGTACATAATTTCTATTTGATAATACAGAACGAGAAAAATATAATTTGTACAATAGTGTCGTACCTACTTACCTACCTCATGATATAGGTACTTAGACATACCTATTTTAAACATTGTATTGTTCCACAGTAAAATACTAATATTATTATATACAATGTAAAGTATAATAATACAAATAAATTAAAAAACACTGTCTTGCGAGTGAGCTCAGTTCGGTATAAAATAAATACAAAGGTTATTGTGGTAGACTGTATCTTGTACAATTTACAAAACCCAGTGGTGTAGCGAGGGAGAGGGTTGTTTTGGTGTTCAAACACCTCCTTCGACTATATTTATGACAACAATTGTTATTTTTACTATATGCAATTATACATCAGATTTCTACAAAACGTATTGTGCAACGTATTGAATATAGATAATTATTAAGTATATGTTATGTGTGTTACATGTGCACAATAAAGTTAGAAAGTTGCATCTAAACACAAAATAAAAACTCTCCCTTTACGAAAATCCTGGCTACACCACTGACAAGATTTAATATAAAATTAATATTTATTGATAAAATTATTTTCAAAAAAGCATGTGACTGTGCCTCCTCTGCCTCTTGGCGATTGTTATCGACAGGTTTATAATTTATCAACAGAGATAATTCTTTATTATCTATGTTTGTTGGTATCTATGATTTTGCGAGTAAGTATTCGTTCTCCCGTGGTAAAGTTTTGTCCATGAGTGATAAACTGATAAGCTAACGAAATAAAGATACGAATTTAAAATCAATAAAATGACTATTACAGCGACTTTCATAGACTATAGAAATAACTTCTAGATTTTCTTAAAATTTCTGTTGGGGCTGCATTCCACTCAATCCCCCCCCCATAAATACGCCCCTAGCCCTTCCCCCTTGGAGTTTTAGTCACTACTATATATTATTAGTTTATTACCTACAACTTAGTAGGTGGGTACCTAACTACTTGTGTAACCAATTATTCCTGTGAATTTGAAAATTTTTCTCCCCTAACCCCTCAGAACTGGAATATATCCGCCACTGTTCTATAAAAAAATTTAAATTTTACCTGCAAATTATTAATTATATTTATTTTGACATTTAATCGAAATAATTGTTGGTGGTAGGATTTTATTAAACATTTGATACCCTCAGTGGCGTACACAGTGGGGGGAAGTTAGGCGTTATATCTCTACTCCCCATTGGCTTAAAAATACAAAAAAAAAAAATATAAGTAATTTAATATCAAAATATTTCAGCCAAATTACTAAGAAAAGCTTGATTAAATTAATAAATTGATTAGAAAATGACTTTTTTTTAGGATCCAGCATTTAAATTAACAATTCCATAGACGAATTGGGTATAGAGAAGATGATTTTATTATTCATATTTACTGCATCCCCTTCAATTGAAAATTCCTAGATGCGCTACTTACCTATATTATTTTTTATAGATATACATAGGTATGTATAGGTACCGTGTCGAAAATTTACCACATTATTGCAACACAAATATGGGTAGGTAGTTTATTTGTTAATTTAGATTCCGCGAACCGCGGGGTGAATGGATTATACTAATATACGATAGGAACTGGGTAAATTTACGCAGTCTAGTGTTATTAATTTATTACCCAAACCCGCACTTTCGCTGGCTCGCCTTTGTGAGTAATTACAGTACGAGACTCTGCGGACGAAAAGTCGTCCCGCGATGTGAATTCTTCGAACCGAAAGTACTCGACGACCTTTCATGCGTATTTTCTACACATAATAATTTGTATTGTAGTCTGTAGGTACTCGCGAATTATTCTCTGTAATAATAAAGATACGTGTACTATATAATCACAGAAGCTGCTTACAAACGGTAAATGATCCTCGGCCATGCCTTCAGGGTGTAGCCGTGTAGGGTAAGTACATCGATTTATACATCTAGACGAAACATTTAACATAAAAACGGGTTCTGGCAAGTAAAGTTTCGTTCCGAGGACAGAAACACGTGAGATAATAAACGAAAATATGTTTTAATTGGCTTAACTCGCCTCCTTGGAGTGCAAAATTGCTTTAATCTGTAATCTCTACATTGAACAAATATTATTAAAGAAAATATATAATGCCTATTTAATTATTTTACCATAATATGACATATGTATATATTGTTGACAAAACATTATTATCAACTGAATTCCGCTAAGAATTTGTTTTCGTTAGCAATGATTTATCGTTGCTTACAGGTACACATTAAATTATCTATAACAGTGGCTGTACCCGTTCCCACTATCCTAAAATGTCTTTTTTAAGGATGTAGTAATAAATTACTGGCAAGTATGATTTTAGAAAGTATGTATGTTCTGTACTTCTCCCAATACTTTGCAGCCTTTAGATATATCCTTTCATTAATTTTTTTTTACCACTGAGTGATTTAACTCTCTTCTGTTTGGCCACACATCGTTTTTGTTTATCTATATTATTATTTACAGGTTTTTTATTTTCTTATAAATAAATAACATAAATAATTTTTTAAGACTTGAAATTTTTAAAGAATACTTATATTTGCCATTTCTAAACGTTGTAATATGTTCAAAACATTTGAACTATTTTTAGACATTTTAAATTTGCATGTTTTTAAAATAATTTTTATTCGATAGATACTGTGTGGCTAAAATTGTTAGACAACAGAAATATCAGAAATGTTTCCAATTATAATTGTTCTTCATAGAGAATAATAATCGATCAGAAGTCATTAATTATCTTTATTAAAATCAAAAAATAATTTAATCAATAAACTATACTGAAACTTGAATAAACTATTTTTGAAATAAATGTTTTATTTTATATTGAATTCAAATTTATTATGTTGAAATGTTTTTATTTTATTAAATAAAAAATTAAAACTTAAACAAAATTAGTTCTAAAATAAATAGCATGTCCTAGGATAATAGGGACGGGTGCAGCCACTGTTATAGGTGCGAAGTTAAAAAGATAGTAGAGGGAAAATTCAAAGTACATATGTAGGCAATGATAAATCATTACCTACGAAAAAACGATTCTGAGCGGAGTTCAGTTATTATTGTCAACAATATATATATGTATGTTATTTTATAGTAAAATAATTAAATAAGCTTTATATATTTTCTTTAATAATATTTGCTTAATGTTGTACCGATTTTCCCAGTTTTCCTACGTTTTTCCTGGTTTTTTTACATTTGCTGATGAAACACTTGGAAAAATCCAAAAATGACTTCTTGAAAGTATCTTCCTAGTGAAATTTCCTTTTAAAAACATTGCTATCATTATAAGTTGGAGCAAAATTGCTGGTGGAAAATGTGTACACAGAAAAAAGAAGGCCGTAATATATTTTAATTAATACCTACATTTAATTTTTTTTCGGTTTCTTCAAATTTGATGAGAAAATTCTACAAAAAATCGAAAAATGACCGTCTTAAAGTACCTCCCCACACCAATTTCTTTTCAGAAAAGGCACTACACTTAAAATCTGAGAAAAGTTATCTGGTAGAAAAGTTGCGTGCAAATTTAAAAAAAAAAAACAGCCTTGTAAAACCATAAGCTTTTTTGCTCCTCTCAGGATCTAAAACCAAATAATTTTATTAAATTTATAAAAATTACAATTATAAACTTACAGAAGTACATATTTATACATTTTTTTTTTATTTACCATTGACTAAGATGAAATAAAATATTGGAATTAATTGCATCTATTTTTATTCTCAGTACATTTTTCTGTAAAGTTTTTTTCAGCGGTTTGAACTTAAACGACCAGGTATATGATCTAAAGTGCAAAGATACTATAAATTTACCTAGATAAGACAAATCATGTATCAATAATTATTTATCTACTACGAGATAAAATAGGTAATCTCATTTTTATCTATAGAAAAACAAATTAATATTTTTGTTTGTTTTTGGTTTAAATGTGAAAGACTTTCACAATATGTAAAACTTCAAAAAAATAATAGAATACCTATGTTTTTCTTTTGCTATTTATCATTTATTCGATACCTAATGAATTATGGTATATGTTTCATAAAGTCATTATACTTACCTAATTTATTTATTTATTAATCATTAAAAATGAAGAAACATCACCATTCAGATTCAGCATTCATCACCAAATAAGACGTAGGTATCTAACAAATATCTATATAAACCTACCTATTAAACATTGTATATTTGTTTGCCAGTACCAAACGCACATTTATACAATTTGATCACACATATTTGTCTTCACTTTTCATTACACAAATTACTTTTTTCAATATTTGACTAAAGAGTGTCCTTTTTGTAATTTGTAATACCTACTTATAATATTGAAACATTTTTTTCAGTTTTTCCCAATTGTATTTAACAAAATTTGATTAAGACCATCTATTTTGTTCTTATTCATTTTAATAATAGTTTTTCAATCATTACATTATTATTTTTCCTCATTATTTATTATGTCCTATGCCCAGTGTTGTATTTGTATTATTTTATTTTTTTACCCATATTCATTTTTGATTTTGACAGTGTCAAAATTGAATGAAAACATTTAGGTGGAAAGTGTGTGGTTCACCTTTGGTGGATTAATAGTGTTTTACTGTGAAAATTTAATAGTGTAAATAATAGTAATAATTATAATTATATTAGTTTTCTTGTCTTCAGCCCTATCCATCCAGTAGTTTGGGTTAGGCATTGATGAATCAGTCGGGAAAAGGTATTTTATATACATAGATTATAGATAGATAAATATAATTAAACTTAAAATATAAAAACTTATTGTTAGCACCAAAAGAAATTTGTATTATAGAGAAATTTGTTAAATAAGATAAAATAAAATACATTTTTTTTTATAAAAATTGTATTGCATAATATATATTTAAAACAAATTATATAGAGCACATATTATATATTGGCATATAATTATTTTATACATAAGTAATCCATTTTAGAACAATTTTTTCAACTTCTTCATAAACAGTTTCGTTAAGTTTCCATTGCTAAGGAGATTATTTGATTCTATACTTAATTAATTGTATTTTGAAGATTTTTAATATGTTGAAGAGAAGAATGAGAGAGACATCAGAAATAATTTTATATTTTTAATCAATATCTTTTTTATTTAACACCTTTGTGGACTTTATTTTAAATTTCAAATGCACTGGCAATTCATAAACATTTACATTACAATGAGAAAAAAGTTGATAGTGAATATATTGAATTAAAACATGTTTTATAACAAATAATTAATTCATTACAAGGAGATAATTAAATTTAAAATCCACAAAAAAGAATATATAAACGAAATCATACTTATGTTAGAACAATAAATTTTTAATTTCATGTGTAAAATATGGATTTAAAAATATTATGATTAAAATTATTTTAAAACAATTCTTTAATTTATTTACATAAATAATAATTAATTGAAAATAAAGTAATAAATAATTGGATACAAATTTGATATTCAGATATCAGTTTCAACATCATACTATAAAAATATAAACCTAATAGATATTCAAAATCCTATAAATATTGACAACATAGCAATTCCAAATTTAAATAAAAAGCGTTTAAAACTTAAATTAATTAAATAACTCTAATGTTGATTACAATGTAATATGTGAATGATTAAAATAGGAATATTTTGGGTACTTGGCCATTGAATCCTAACCGAGTACACAATATCATATTCTGTACCCGAATACTCGGTACTTGGCATTCATATATATTACTACTCCGCTAATACTTGGTACCAGGTATCTTAATATATAATGTACCCAGAACACTCCTAGTTAAAAATCCACAGCCTTAGGTTAGGTTACACACTAAAATTATATTTTTAACTGGAACAAATAAATTGCTACTAATTTGCATAAATGAAATGTATTAAGCAAAATGTTAAGATACTATGAGCCCAATAGCTTATAAGTACACCTGTAAAGTATAATAGATTGGTTTTGTACAAATTGGGCATTCACCGATTTGAATAGTACATTTTACACAAGCATATATATGCTTACAAGGCATAAATACAACTGCCATTTCTTCTTTGCGACAAATTTTGCAAAGTATCTGTTTATTTGATTCACCTTTAGAACACACTGATGAACTGCCCTGTAACTGGTCATTCTGTTTTTGTTCAGGATCCATATATATTTCTACCTTCATAGCCTTGAATGATTGTCTACATACAGCACACAATTCTATAGTTGTAGCACATTGAATGCATGCAAGTACGTGTTTACAAGGAATAAAAGCTATTTCCATTTTTTTTTTGTAACAAATCTTGCATAACAAAGAATCAGATACTGAAATATTATGTTGAGGGAGACTTGAGTTTTTCCTAGAAAAAAAATAATGTAAAATATAATATTATAAATACATTAACATTGACATGTTTGAAATTATTTATACAAACATACAAAAAAATCAAAACAAATAATAGCTTTTAAAGTTTATTCAAAAAAATATTAACTTGGGATGTGCAAAAATAAAATACAAAAAGGACCAAAATCCTTATGTTGAGTTGTTCCAAATATTCTCTAGAGTGTCACCACATGTTTTTTCATTTTTCATTTTTTATACAATGAAGTCATTTTTTTGGGAGGGAATAAACTCTGACGCAATTGAATGGATTTTAATGTGGTTTTCAATGTTGGATAGGCGATTTACTGAGGAAGGTTAATAAATATTGACATCCATCTCCTATTGAAAACCATCCCCCAAAATTCGGTTTTTAGGCATTATTATTATTATTATTAATTTATTTGGATTACCTTAGTAACACGGATGAAAGGAAAAAAAAATTAAAAGGTTGGTCAAAACATATCTATGGTAAGACCTTGAGTTGGTTTCAGGAAAGAGCAATAATGTCATCAACTAATGAGCAAGTCAATAAAATTAATGTTATTATATTGTTAAGATTCAATGCACCAACAAAAAAGTACTATTCAATTGATAGAGAGAAGATGGTACATTATCTAACTGAATTTTTAAATTAATTTAACAGGGGCGTCTCCAGACCTTTATTATAAGGGGGGGGGTAAAATAATTAAATTTAATATTAATGATTGATGAGAAAAAAAGACTGACATACTTTACACCATGGGTGGACTATTGTTATAGATGAGAAGTTGGAATGGTAGGATATTGATGGAAATTTAACGTATATCAGCTATACTTAGTAAGTAAATTGAAGCATTATGAAAAACTAATATGAATGGAGCTCGATTAATAATATTTCTCAGGGACGATCAATTCCACGAGGGAGGCGAACAATTTTTCCCTTTTAATACCACCGCCTTGGTCAACAAAAACTGCAAACCTTTATGTCTGATGTCGTTTCAACTTATATTAACTGAGAAGACTGTAGATATACAGGGTGAATTTTTTATCATGAACAAGCAATTATCTCAGAAGATTTTAAGTGAATTTGATTTCTGTTTTTTTAATCATTATGGAATTGTTTAAGCTTTATTTTAAAACCATTTTTAATTTTTTACCTCTACTTCTTATACCTCAAATAAGTACATACTTTTAATTTTCAAATAGGAACCCCCACACTGTTTTTTGAACACAGATTTGAATACAGAATATTTTTATATTTTACTGAGTAACTCATAAACGGTAAATTTGATATTAGTTTTATACATATCAAAATGTTAAGATAAATATTCTGTATTCATATCTGTGTTCAAAAAGAAGGGGGTTTCTATTTGAAAATCAAAACTATATATTTATTTAAGGTATATGGAGTAAAAGTAAAAAATTAAAAATGGTTTAAAAATAAAGCTTAAACAATTTCATAATGATTAGAAAACACAGAATTAAAATTCACTTAAAATCCTCTAAGACAATATTACTAGTTCATGATAAAAAAAATCACCCTTTATTGTACAAATGCAGTAAAAGAGTACAAATTAAAAGTTAAATTAATTTTAATTAAAATAATAATAATAATTAATAAAAGTTAGATGATCAAGTCCAAAATAATTTTATTTTAAACAGAGTTTTGCAAGAGGTTTAATCAACAATATTTTCTATATAAATATTTTCATTTCAATGAATATTTAAAAGTGTTAAGCCACTTATTCTCTGTTTAATTTTTTTTTTTTTCCACAAAGTAGGGCTTTCAATGAACCTTATGTTATATTCTCAAGCATTTCTGTTTGGTTTAACAATTTTATCCACAGAGTACCTACCAAATAAAAATTACATCAAACATTAAATGCTACAGGCTTTGTCCTAACTGTCCTATGTTTTTCCCATGGTCAATTGTATGTGGCTCTATTATATGTCACATACAAAAAAACTGTATTCATGCTGGCCTCAGTAGTTGAGACACTAATCCTGGAGTAATCAGAAATATTTAATGCTTAAGGCAATTAGTAATTTATAATTTAAAAATATATGTCATAACAGAATACTTTTATAAACGGTCAAAACCAAAAACAAATATGAGTAAAAAAAATAAATAAAAATTAGCATGGGTAAGGCTAGGATTAGAACTAGAAATATATAAAAATTATACCAGAATGTACCAGAATGTATAACAAAGTTTATAATAATTATTAGGATTTATGAGCAAAAAATAATAATTAGTAAATCAAGGTAATATATATATATATATATATATATATCATTGTTAGACAATGTGAAACTTGTTTTAAACAAATAAAAAATACAAGCAGCAGAGCTCCATGTATAGTCAATTTTTTTTCAGCTGACTTGTTTTCAATAAAAATGTAATATTTTTTTTATATTCATAAGAAATTGAATAAAAGAAGTTTTATTAAAATAGGTTAAGTTATCATAGACATACATCAAAACAGAACATATTAAAAAAAATATTAATTTAATATTTTATAATATTTATTAATAAAATAAAATATACCTTTCTGTCGGATGAGTTTTAATATTACTATTCTCAAGAAAAGAACCATCTTCATGATCAGCAATGGACTTGGATAACTCCTATAAATTAATTACAGTTGTAAATTTTTAATTTCATCATAAAATATGAATAAACACAAATTCTTGCCTCTTGGTTAATCGATTGTCTACTGTTTTTTAATCTATATACTTTGTCAACAAAATCTCTGCCTTTACTTAGCAATAAAAAAATACAATTTGGTGAAAATCTGGCATGTTCTGTCCATGGTTCATCATCATCTTCCCAGTCAATAAGACCTTGACTACAATAGAAACACGCCGTTTGATCGTTTTCCCCATTACCTAAAATTTAATGAAATAATATTAATACATCTTATAAGTGTGAATATTAAAAAGACTTTGGCATTTTTCCAAATATTTCGATTTTATTCCCTGGGCATAATGTTGCATCTTGTTTTCCCCATAATTCCAAAACTTCAATTCAACTTCTCACTGTTGTAGGTGAGATAGGAAATTGACAAATATGAAATATTTAGGTACTTATCATCATAGGTCACAACTATTGTAAGTGAAAATAAGTATAAATAAAGAGAAAAATATATTTACTTATCATACCATGTTTGTGGTTTTATAATTATTTTTTGTTTGATGATCTGTTCCAGTATAGATAAATCACACACAATTAACTATTATAATTGCGGTAATAAAATTACTTATTATATAAGACCTTACAAATAATTTTTTTTATTTCTGGTATTATATACATTTGTATATATGTCGTAGGCCATATGGAAAATTAGTTTTTTTTGTGAAAAGTTTAGACTCTTTGTAATGGTGTAACCCGTTTGCGAACTACTTATTATTTTTCCAACCAGCCTACTGTTTTTCAAGCTTATTGCATATAGACTAACAGCAGTTAGGCCTTTTAAGAACTACAATAATTATAATATAGTAATAACTATTTTACTTATTTTAATTTGAGGGTAATTTATTACTTTTACAAAAAAAAAGATCTATAGAGTTATTATCACATGTAAACACTAAACTGAATCGTCTG
Source organism: Cinara cedri (assembly GCA_902439185.1). Taxonomy (NCBI): domain Eukaryota; kingdom Metazoa; phylum Arthropoda; class Insecta; order Hemiptera; family Aphididae; genus Cinara; species Cinara cedri. The sequence goes on from CABPRJ010000494.1 coordinate 288,581, forward strand.
AATAAGTATGGTACTTATTATATAGTATTATATTTATTTTATAAACTGTATTAATGTCGAGTATCAGTGGAATTTAGATTATATTAAAGTTTTTGACTATTGTATTAATAGTTTTATTTCACATTACTAACAAAAAAGAAAATATGTAAAATATTAAATACCACATGCTGTTACATGTGGTTTTATCGTGTTACATTTTTTTATCTACAATTTTTACAATTATATTTTGAGTATCTTAATGGTCCACCATCCATTTAAATCTTTAAAATAGCCAATCGGCTATTTTAAAGATTTAGATACGGAATGACGGCATAATATGATACTTGATGGAATCTTCGAGATTATGACTAATCAGTAGATTAGATTATAACTTATCACTGTACACATTTTTGTCGGCATCCTACACATACTAGACGTTAGTACACTGTACACTGTCAAATTCGTTTGTATTTCGTTATCAAAATGTTTTTGAAAAACAAATAGATGTGGTTGACTGTTTACATATTTGATGTTATAATAATTCTATTAATCTTTTTTTTGTAGAAGTAATAAATTACTGTTAAAATAAAATAAGTAAAATAGTTATTACTATATTACAAGTATTATAGTTCTAAAAAGGTCTAACTGCTGTTAGTCTATATGCAATAAGCCTGGAAAACAGTAGGCCGTTTAGAAAAAAATAAGTAATTCACAAAAGTGCGCTACCCCATTGCAAAGAGCCTAATCTTTTTGCAAAAAGACTAATTTTCCATATGGTCTACGACATATACATTGATATACAATTTTGTATAGTACAGTACATTTATACATATTTTACTTAAATATTTTATTATTTTAAGCAATATAATTTAAATTTCATTGTTATTTATTATTATTACCAAGATAACCTATTTTTACTCGAAATAAAAAAAACTTACAGTATATGTACTAAGAGTTAACACCAAGTTTTATGTTTTGTAGCGTATAAAGTAATGTAAAAAATAATTGTATACATTTACCAATATACAAAAATCCAGCTTCGCATAAAGTATTGATATCTTGGTTTAATTTTTTATTACATTTATCAAATGATTTCAATCGAGCTTCAAGAGTTATAAAATTTTGATGAGTAGGAGTTTTAATTTGATATACATCATTCTCTTCAACAGAATTTGGGTTAATCGATGAAGAATCAAAGTTACCACACACATCATAACCTGTAAAAATACAATCTTACTTATCCAAAATAACTTACAGTATAAACTAACATTAATTGTATATTATTCAAACCAAGTCATAAATCTATAGTAACTACCTAAAATGTATACCTACTAAAATAAATTACCTACTTAAAAAAAAATAAAATGTATAACAATTAATCCAACATAAAGCTTGATAAAAATGATTTTATAATAAAATAACAAATATAATTAACATATTATTGTGTAATAATATAAAAATTTACATTGACTTTTTCTGAAAAATGGACATTTTGGAGATTGATTTTTATGTACAAAACTAGGTTTATCATCACATTGCCAGTCTTCAAATCCTTTAGAGCAAAATGCACATCGAACACGATCTTGTTTGCCCAAAAAATAAAACCCAGCTTTGGCCAATTGGTCAGGTTTAATGAAGTCTAGTTTCCAATTAACTTCGAAACTTTTCAGACGGTTTTCGTAAATTGTAAAATCCGTGGAGGAAGGTATTTGAGAAGTTGATGGCTCAGACAGAATCTCAGTAATACATTCAGGAATACCCTCTTCTTTGTTCAATATAATTGGAGGACCATTAGCCATATGCATTATTTTTAATTTTCGTTTCACAATATTTAAATCATTCGATACGACCTCATGGCTTGGAGGTGATGCCATCTATGAAAATAAAATGTTTAAAACAATTAGTGCTGTTATTGATTTAAATATAATCAATGCACATTAAGTTAAATTATTTATAAGTACATATATAATATATCTAAATACCTAATACCCAGTGGCGTGCGCAAGGGGGAGGTTAGGGGTTATATTTTCCCCATTGGCTTAAAAATACAACAAAATATGAGTAATCTAATATTTAAACATACATTTCAGCCGATTTCCGAAGAAAAGCTTGATGGATTGAGTAGAAATTAGCTTTCTTTTGAGAGTCTGGCTTTAAAAATAATAATTCCCATAGTCGAATTGGATAAAGAAGACGATTTTACTCTTTATTCACAATTTTTATTTGTTACATACCTTCCCATTGAAAATTCCTGGGCACGCCACTGCTGTTACCTATATATTAATTTAATTAATAGTCCCAGATATATTTGATAAAAAAGTTTTATGACATCTATACCTATTAAAACATAAACATGTATGTTTTAAAATTATTCTGTAGTTAAATTGAATTGTATTATTGTTCAGGAATTATAATAATTTAAGAATAAAGACCATTAGGCCCACATTAAGGGAGAGTGGTCTACGCAGTTGAAATAATGTTCTTAGTCGAATCTTTGACTTATCTAAATGAATTATTATCACATTTTGTGTTTTATTCAATAGCATCATAAAAAAAAAAAAAAAAAAAAAAAACATTAACTTATTTTAATCTGTTTTATCATACGAATACTCGAACAAATATGTAATGTGATAAATGTTCCACTATAATAGTATTAAATATAGTATAGAACTAAAACGAACATCGGATACCTACGCGGTATTGCGGTGCCTACGGAGTTGGATAAGTACGGTTGACAATTAAAATGAGTTATATTTGGTCAAGTATGAAATAAGTGCACGTAAAAGGTATAGAAACTTCTCTATAGTATACAATTATGTTAAGTAAAAAGAATAATAATACAAAATTATTATTAAACTTATTATTGCATAGGTAAACAAAATATTTAAATACAGAACTCAGCACGTTTGGGTACATAGACCTTAAATGCAACAAGTTTGGGTATAAATAAATGCACTGTTAGGTTATAACAAATTTCTAGAAAAATAAGAAGTCCAGGTATAGATTAATAAAACATTTAGACACACCTACAAAAATAATACGTTAATACTTTAATATTACGTTGGAATAATGTTTTTAGATTCTGAGTGTAACGAAGAACGTATTGGTTTTACAAAGATATTTTTGTTTTTTATGTGAACACTTTTTCTATCAGAAAGCATACTCCAATACATATAATGTAGAGTCTTTTCTGAAAGGAAATTTTCTCGGGGTGGTACTTTAATGAGGTCTTTTTTTAATTTTCTCAAGAGTTTTCGGATCAAATGTGAAAAACCGAAAAAACACGTGGAAAATCGGTACAATATAAAACAAATATTATCAAAGAAAATATATAATGCTTATTTAATTATTTTACCATAATATGGCATATATTGTTGGCAAAGCATCACTTTTAACTGAACTCTGCTCTGAATCGTTTTTTCGTTGACAAAGGTTTATCGTTGCTTACAGATATACGTATACATTAAATTCCGTTCTGTATCCTACCTTCTCAACTTCCCACTTACAACAGTGGCTGTACCCGTCCCTTTTATACTAGAACAGCTTTTTTTATTATCTTAAACTTTTTTTAGAGCTTATTACAGATACCTAAGAGATACCTCGAAGAGGTTGATTCTTTTTAGTCTCCCAAAAATATTTTAATAATATTTAATTACTTGTCATAATTTTAAAATTATTTTTATTTTGATACATGGTGTTTATATTTATATACAATGTGTTTCAGGAGAGAAATGACAGGCCGGAATCATATGAAAATACACCAAACATAAAGAAGAAACCCACTTTAAAGAGAAGGTGGGGTCTAACCAGCTTCACGGTGGGCATATAAGTAGTGTAAGTATTATTTACACTTTCGGTTTTAAAACGTTATATGTAAATTTTTAAATTAACGAATTAAAATTCAATGATCAAGTTCTAGTCATGATAAAATAATATAATATAATATTATATTATTATCTATTACATTTTGTTGATGGTATTATTGTTATTAAAATTATTTGTTGATAATCTAAAAATAACATCGGTGGCTTCGGGTGTTTTGGCTGCCGGTTGATAACAAGTTGAGAATCAAGGATAAAATATAGGTACATTATATACAAGTATAATATCTTAGTCCGAGGATAGTCAGTAAAATGTCCCCCCCCCCTTAAACCTCCACACATGCTTCTTTATACATTTTTCTATAAATAAGAGAAATATGACGTCAGACGTGTATGTAAGCGATTCCAATTCTCTTTCCTATTTTTTATATTATGAGACTATTACAGTTATGAGTTTATAGTATATTAAGCCATAAGGTAAAAAATTAATTGCAAAACCAAGTAAGTAATAACTTAACAGGAGTTGTTTCATTAAATTTGAAAAAACGTTAAAAACGGGAAAATATAAGAAATGCATTAGTAAATGGTATTAATTAAAATATATTACAGCCTTTTTTTTGTTTCTGCCCATATTTTCTACCAACAATTTTGCACCATCTTATAATGAGAGCAATTAACTTCGCTCAGAATCGTTTTTTCGTAAGCAATGGTTTATCGTTGATTACAGGTATACATTTAATTGTCTATAACAGTGGCTGCATCCGTCCCTATTATCCTAGGACGTCTTTTCAAATTATAAAATACTCACAAAAATATATAAATTTAAAATTGGATCTTTTTTGTTTTAGCCTAGGTATCCCAATCGTGTTACATCCGTATACCGGTATACATTATACAATCAAGCAATTGTTTCAAAATTCAATATCTCCCTCCTTGACAGAATCCTAAATACGTCACTGTTTCCTATTAATATTATTTATAAATAAAGTATTTATTACAAGAAGTTAGGTACAAAGTAATTACCTACTAATAGTTACTCATATAATTTAACTATATCTATAGTTCAAGTATTTCTGTAGTAGGTAACATGCATTCAGATCGAAACCAATAAAATTAGTATGGCCTAATCTTGGGAATCTAATTAAAATAATTATTTATACTATATTTCTAAATTCTATACATCTATTATAACACCTATATATATTTTAAATTAGACAACTGAAGGTTATTCGGTTATTTCGTATTTCTTTATTCATAAGCTATTGCATTTTTTATCTATAAAATGAATTATTTTTTCAGAAATTGATTTATATAAAAATATATTGATCCTAAAGTTACTTATTATAAGTTATTAATAAATGTAGAGAGTGCCATTATTTTTTTATATCTATTATTTCAAACAGTTACAACAAAACAATTTATAAATTAAATTACAATTTTTAATGTTTGAAAACATAAATTGTATATTGTATTTATTACATACTTTCTAATTTATGTTTAAGGAGAAAATTTAGTTTCAAAAAATTAATGACTTTCAAATATATCTTTACTTTCCCTAGAAAAAGATGTTTTAATGATTACCTAATTTTTATGATGACGTGAAAGGGATTTTTTTAAAAACAGAACAGAAGAATCGAGTTATCTTATAAGTTATAAGTAAACTTGTAAGCTATATTAAAATTTAGATTTAGGGTTAAAAAATATTATTGTTAATACCTATAATATAACCAATTACAAACACATTTTTAGAGGTAAAATCAAAAAGTATGTATTAATATAATTATTGTACAACCTATAATAAAAAGTCCGTGAATAGATGTAGTATTAGTTAAAATAAATTATAGTGTAGACATTTTTGATTTCCGTCAACCTGTTAACGAAATATTCCACTTTTAAGTTTAGGTAGGGGAAGAGTGGTGAAGTATCATTTTTTTGGCGGTACGGCGCACGTTAATAATGCACCACTACAGTAGTGGTGAACTCCTCCAACCCAAACTTAAAAGTGAAATATCTCGTCAACGGTTTGACAGAAATCAAAAATGTCAACAATCAAATTTATTTTAACTAATATTACATCTATTTATGGACTTTTAATGTAGGTTATTATTTGAAAATTAAAACTGGGTAGTGGTTTTACCCCCAGAAATAAGGATGACAAAAAAATAACATAAATATAAAATTGTAGAGTTGCTTGTTTCTTAAATATTATAGAAAACAAATTCCGAAAAAGTTAATACTTTCAGAGATTATAAGTATACACACTTAAATAGATTACCTGATGGCTGGTATGTTTGACACTGAAGAATTTATTGGTGAGGTTTCGAATGAAAAATGTATATGGAATATAGGTATAGGTAAGTTCATGGACATCCATTGGGGGGGACGTGTCTCCCCCTGGGTTTTTCGTGTTTGTTATACGTTTACTTATTATAGTTATGATAAATGGGTAAAAAAATGGTATAGTTAGTAAAATGGTATGGTTATGGTAAATTGTAAAAAATAGGAAAAACTGTCATATAATATTATGCTACGTAAACTTACTAGGTAAAGTTAATAGGTTAACAGGAAGGTAAATATTATTGAAAAAATACAGTGTCCCCTCTCTGGATTTTCGAAGATGGACGTTCTTGGGTAAGTTATCAATAATTATACATCAAGATATAATACTGTGCCTTTTTTATGATGTTTGCTATTACACAATAATGTTCTAAAATAACGAATTTACAGAAAGTAAACTATATCAAGATAAAAATTAATTTCAACGAGAAGTACTGTTGTACTTATTGTGGTCATGTACGATATAGAGTAATACGTATACAGTAACAACAAGACTAGTTATATCACAAAATACAAAGCATTATATTTTTTTATCTTTGAGAGACGAATGGAAACGCGCCTAGTACCAATGTAAGCGAAGCGCGTTTGGCGTTTTACAATTTCGGCGCTTGAAACGCGCGTTCGAGTGGCTCAGTGTGTAATCAGTTTCATACGCTAGTTAAGCCTAGTTCACACTATGTTAGTAGTTTGGTCAAGTAGCGAGTAATTTAGTAAATAAACGTGCATGAGCAGACCGATTTAGTCGAGTAGTTTAGTAATGTAAATTAGTTATTTACTAGGTAATTTAGTGGATCCATTTATTACGATTTTGCTGCTCACTCGCTACTTGACTACTAGCATAGTGTGAACTAGGCTTAAAAATAATTAGCTAAGAATTCTTGGAATCTGCTATCAGTCGTTAATCGTTTATTTTAGAATTTTTAGAATCCATTATCGGTTTATAAAGCCTTATTGAAAATCTCGCAATACCGTAAATTCTGTCGTTCATTCATTATTAATTCATTAATTGTTAATCAAAACTTTCATTTCCTAAGTAATTTTTTTTTTATAATTTGTAAACTACTTTGCTATTTTATCTTGTTGTTTTTTATGTCTGTTAAGTTTTATTTTGTCTATAATAAAAAAAACTGAAAATTAAAATACACATTTTTCACTTTTTCCAATTCAATAATAATAATAATTTGTACGCGTTCGATTTAATTGTGTATGTTGATTGATAATAAAATATAATAATAAACAATAAAATAGCCGTAAAATAAAATAAAAATTACGTTCATGAGTGGAGAAGTTTTGAAGACACACAAAAAAATACATGGAGATGCGGTTTCGTAAAAAAAAATAAAAACAAAAAATTAGGCTTCCTCCCCTTTTAAGGGGGTTTCTCCATAATTTTTGGTTTACCGTCATATGACACCAGCCGATTACTTCCCCTGCCTCTCCCGAAATACATTGTACAATTTACTTTCACTTTAATAAGATTATTTAATAGTTTTACCAGTGATCTTTGACCAATTAGGGATAAATATTTGGTAACATATTTATCGAGTCAATAGACAAATTCCTGGGTACGCCTTTGTTTATGTACCCGAACGGCTACAATTAATTTGCGCACATTTTCAAATATTTCAGTAAAACCTGGAACTCGATTAGGCACAACATATTACTGAAGGAGTCACTCGGTTGCGCACAAAATATTATAAAATTAACAACTCGCTAACACAATAGGTATTATGCTACATGTGTATAATACGTACATATTATAATATGTCTACCTGCACACATGCAGACAATGCCTATAGTAAAGTATTTATGGTTGAAACTAAATTTAAATTTCAATCAATAAAAAATAATGTTAGTGACTGTCGTAGAAAAGAAATAATACAAGTAACCGAATAAGTACATGCAGGTAACTACAATATGAATAATTCATGAAATGTTTCCAAGATAATCGAAATAATAAAAAATAATGACAAATTCAAATGACCGCTTCCCCCCTTTTTTTTTTTTTTTTTTTTTACAGCGATATTATCAATTGTAAATATTTTTTTTAACACATACAACCACATCGAATGTACATTTGTAAACCATATCCCGCAGAGAAGTTAAAATATTTACTGACAGTCCCGAGCCTGTACAGGCGGAAAGAAAAATGTGTGCGCAAACGAATGATTGCTCTAGAAATAATGCAACTATGGGCGCACGGTCGAACGCGTTTTATAATTACGGGTAAACATATGGCTACGTATCAAAGATTAGGTTGGGTGAGGTACTCAATAATGTACATAATATATATTCTATTGTATATATTGTATTATGTACAATACATACACGTGCGTACGTACGTATATTCATTTGAGGGTTATATAACATATGACGCTGCGTATGGGTGTGATATTCGACGATTGTTGAGGCGAAATAGTACCGGAGAATTTCGAACCGTAAAACGTTTCGAAAAACATCATCCCCTTCTGTTTAACAGGTGTTTTATGGAATGTCAATGTCGTACCGCGCACCAACCACCCCCGCTCGACGCACGGGCCACGTCGACGGCGCCACATATAATCGTTGTCGTTCACCCCGCCCGGCGCGACATCCCCGCCCGGCGCGACATCCCCGCCCGGCGCGACATCCCCGCCCGGCACGACATCTCCGCCCGGCGCGACATCTCCGCCCGGCATGACGTCCCCGCACCCAGTATAACCCAAGAACGTAAGAATGTAATGCTGCGCAATGCAATGTGATTGTAGATTTATTGCGACTTGCATGACCCACCTGCAAATGAACGCGCGCGCAATAAACCATATGAGTTTCAAACTCGACGGACGTTAGATACAGATCCGCCATCTGCAGGACGGACGGAAAAAGATGGCGGCGCGGCGATCGCTCGCAGCCGTTCTACAGGCAAGACGAGATTACAAGGTCGAGATGACCCGTCGAACAAATTATTATTATTATTATTATTATAACCGACCCGTACTGTTAACGGCCGAAAACACCCGAAAAATATTGCGAAAGACAATGTTATGTATCTATATGGTTTTACGTGGAAAAAATAAACGCAACGCGCGACTATGAATTCATAATGCGTACGACAATTTTATATCTATCATACTTACAATATTATCGTGCGCACAAGTAAAACGTCAAAATACTGACTATTTTGAATAAAAAAAAAAATAATAATATAATATAGGGACGCATCGCGAAGTCGTGGTGAAGTACAAAATGTATTGTGCATATTATACAGGTGCAGCGCGGCACCTGTAACTGAAAACCCAAAGACCGCGACCGTAGTTTGTAATATTAATATTCAAAGTACTCACCTTAGCGAATCAAAACAAATATTGTGACTACGGTCCTATGTTGATGATATTGTAAAATAAACGCGTTCCACTCTTCGACGTAAAAAAAATTAGAAAATCAAAATTGTAACGGAATGAAAAAAACAGCCCACTAAATGATAATACTACCTCGCACACGCAGACATTCGTAAACCAGTTCCACACAAAAAATGAATGGTGAAGACGTGAAGACGAGCGGCGCGGCGCCCGAAAAATTTTCATAACAGTGTGACCAACGAAAAATATTTTATAATTTGTTTACACAGGTATGGACGGGATCGCGTTAAGGGACCAAAAGAAACCGGGACATGTTACCAAGATCCCCAGTCAACTAGGTCCCCACTGGCCAATTAGTTTACCTGTATACTAAAACACCTCAGGTCATCTAGATATCTAAAATCTAATTCTAATAATATTTATTATTAACTGTTTATTATTTATTAAGTATTATTGCGAACAATTAATATTTACTTTTCACGACAATAAAGCATTGAACAATTTAAATAAAACTGTTGTAATAATGTATTATTACCTGTTGTCAAAAAACAACATTACTTAGAGCATATTATTAGGTATATTGAGACAATATAATAACTGATCTGAAATTTGTCTACCATTTCTTTACATAGTGAACATGATATTATAGTTTAAAAGAATGTATGATACAGTTTTTCACAAATGATGACAGTTTTAAAATTGTTTGTAAATATTTAAATAATACATAATGATGAAATGAATAATATTTAATACGAACAGTAAAGTTTTTTTTGTAGGATTGTATAACAATATAATGTTATTATGAATTGTATAAAAAAAAAACTCTCTTTAATTATATGGTACATAAATAATAATATATTAATATTATACAGTAAAATTAATAATAATTAGAATCATTCAGTATGTTATATTTTAGATTTTGAATGGAGCAAAGAAGCTTGTGGTTTTACATAGATATTTATTTTTTTTTTTTCTATGAGGAAATCGGTGTGGGGAGATACTTTAGAGAGGTAATTTTTTGATTTTCTCAGGAGTTTTCTCACCAAATTTGAAAAATCAAAAAAGAACGGGAAAATATATGAAATGTAGGTATTAGTAAAATTGGTACAACATTAAACAATAATATTATTAAAGAAAATATATAAAGTCTATTTAATTATTTTTTTATTACCATACAATGGCATGTATATTGTTGACAAAGCATCATTATCAACTGAACTCCGCTCAGAATCGTTTTTTCGTAATCAATAATTTATCTTTGCTTACAGGTATACATTAAATTATCTCTAACAGTGGTTGTACCGTCCCCATTAACCTAAGACGTCTTTTTTCTTTATATGACTTTAAAGTAAAGTATTTATATTTTATTTTCTTTAACTTAAATTAAATGTTATCATTGCGATTCCGTGGTGTTTTTGGTTGAAAGTAAGAAATAGTAGATACCACAATTTTTTTTTTTTCTTTGTTTTTGCGAATATTTATATATTTTGTAAGCAATAGTAATGCAAATTGAAATTGAATTATTTATTTAATTTTTTTAAAGTATATAGATATCCATTTGTTCAAATCAATTATTGGCGTATTTAATGGGTAGATACATCTCTCGAGCAGAACCCATTTGGACCAATTTTGAAGACCCATTTGGGCTAAAAAATACTACTTTTATACAGCCCGTTTGAACCAAAAGTTTTCTTATATTATTTAACTGAACGTTTATTACGGAGCCTTTATATAGTAGTATATTATTTATGTTTCTTATCGTATACAAGACCTTAATTGACAGACATCTATTATATAAAGATAATAGATATAGGTATATATTTAATATTACTGAATTTTTGGTATATTTTAAAACTAAATTGACACACAGAAATTGTATGTAAACCTAAATAATTTACTTATTACCTAATTTAAAAATTAGTTTTCGTAGTTTAACTTAACATTTATATGACGAACCTTTATAGAAATTTAAGTATTGGTCCAAACGGGTTCACTAAATTCTAATCCAAACGGGTTGCAGTTTTATTAGTAGCCCAAACGTTCCAAACGTGCTTCGCTCATCTCCCCCCCTACCCTTGAACTTTTTTTAAGTACCTATGATTTATGACTTCCTATTTTTTAATTGGTTATTATAATTAACCTATTTGAAAACAAATATTATACGTTAGTCAAATAAGAAGTTGTTTGGCAATAATTGCTTACAATCAAAGTATTAGACAATTATATTAACATTCACAACTCATCGCTTCATTTTACGTATTTTTAAATAATAGTATAAGCACTTTATTAAATAGGTACCTCCTTAATTGAAGTAAGTATAATTTATGTAGCATAATTATAATTACTAACACAAAATTTTATTTTAGAAATTTATCACATATTATGGCCATACAGGTGTAATAATCATTTGGTCAGATGTGCTCATACTCGTATCAATATTATGCTCAACCTTAAAAATATGTCACACAATTACAAATGCTCGCGTCGTTTCGGCAAAAGTATGAAAGTGGAATGAGGAACATGGCTATAGATATAGAATATACCAAGGTATATTTATAGTTATCATAGATATATAAATAGATATACAAGGGTGTAACAGGACTATTTACCACTTGAAATACATTTTTTTTATTCAATATTATTATTTTTTTTTTTTGTGATTAATAGAACTGCACTAAAATTAAAATTAAAACTTTTTTTTAGTAAGGTGACTAAATAAAAAATTTAAAACTTAACTTAAAAAAAAATTCAAGGTAGTTATTTTATAAAATAGATTTTGTGTAAAATTGTTGATGATTAAAACTTTCATCTAGGTTTTATTTTCCACGATTTTTTAAAAAGTTGAATTACAAAAAAATATGAATTATGATTTAATAATTGCATTTTAATTGTTGAGTTCATTATCTACAATAATATTAATCCATGAAAAACAAAATTCTCATTATTTGTTAATTTATTAAGCCCTGACCATGCTCTGGCTATGATTAAATATTATGATAGAATACAAGCCACAATAATATTCAAATTTTCAAAAACTTCAACAAATTGTAGAAAATAAATAACCTAGACACACAGATGATTAATCGCTCGATACAAATGACCTGCGAACATTATTTTCCACCAATTTTCGAACTATTCCAATAGCAAATATTATGCAAGAAAAAAAAAATATGATGTGCATAAACTATTTTTCGAAACTTTCAAAGTCGCATTTAAAACGAGAAACTTAAAATTTTAAAATTGTAACTGAAAGAAATCATTACCGTTTTACCTGAGATCAAATTGTTTTTCAAAGTGTATAAAAATAATATCTAGGAATTATTAGATAGCGAGACAAAAGACGAATACTATAAGAAGTACAACAAAATGGCATTAATGTGGTGTAAAAAATTCAAAGAGTATTTTAATAAAAATGTGTTTAATGACATTTTAACTAGCATTAAATGGGTTCTTAATAATCTTTTATACAAATTTATGAAAAAAGGACTGGAGTAACTAATAATCCTTTAGAGAGTTTTAATACGGTCCTCGTATCAATATTATGATTGACCTCAAAAATACGTCTATAACTTCAAACCGAAGGTACGTGTCCAACCAGTGGTGTATTTAGGAATTTGTCATAGGGGAAAATCTAGATAATTTGCAGAACACAGAGCATATCATGTTTATATAGTTCTATGTACAAATTATACAAATACTTTACGGTTTCATGGTGACATAGCAATTACACTGGATGTTTTTACATTCAAAAGAACAGGTTATTATAAGATGTATACAAAATATGTATTTATATAACATTGTTACCGAAATACATGTACAACAAATGTATATTTTAGTAGAATAAATAATTTAAAGTGTATTTTATTGCAGTATTATTGAGAATAATGCGAGTTCACAATACAAAACGCCTAGGGCATAATGCTGTTTCGTCTATAAATCCATACACATTTAAGAGCATATCCCGATGCATAGACATTAATACTAGTCCATTTAGCATTACAACATAAACATAAAACTAAAAATACATATAGATTTCAACTTTAAAATGAACAATTCCTAGACAATTTATACAGAGTGATCTATCGTAAGACACTCATTATCCCGGAAAGTATTTACTTTTTCCAGAATTTGTTTTAACGAAAATTTTAGAAACAAGCTGTTCTAAAATTTAACATTTACTTTATTTTTTGTCGCCTTAATATTTTGGGGTTAAACGACTACCTACATTAGACTTTCAAATAAGAACCTATATTTAAAATACCATAAATAGACGGAGTAGTAATTAAAATAAATGTTGGTGTTTAAATTCTTAATTTCCGTCAATCCGTTGACGAGATATTCCATTTTTAAGTTTGGGTCAGAGGAGAGTAGTGGGGCATCATTTGTGTGGTGACAGCGCGCGGCGTTTTAAGAATGTACCACTAACTCTCCCTCGATCAAAATTTAAAGTGGAATATCTCGTAAACGGATTAACGGAAATTAAAAATTTAAACACCAACATTTATTTTAACTACTACTCTGTCTATTTATGGTATTGTTAATATAAGTTGCCGTTTAAAAATCAAAAGTAGTTAGTGGTTTTACCCCTAAAATAATATAAATATAAAACTGTAGAGCAGCTTGTTTCTTAAAACCATTTTCGAAAAAAGTTAACACTTTCCCAGATAATTAGTGTCTTACGATAAATTGTTCACCCCATATATTACTTCATTCATAGTGGATCTAAGGCAAAGGTTCTCAATATTTTTACAACCACGATCCAAATTTTTCCCCGAAAATCTATCGTGACTCACATGCTTTCCACGGTTTAAGAAATACTGATCTGAGGTATGTTTTCAATCTTTTCAATGTTGAAAATGATTTCTCTGGTGTAACTGCAGATACTGGTAATGTACAAAATATTTTAATTAAGAAATGTATGTTTGGAAAATTTATTTTAGTTTTAGTTTTCAACATTTTTATTTCTACAAAAGAGTTATCCCATTTAACAGGTGATAAATAAAACTGGACTAATTTATCCAATTTGACCAAATGACTCAAGGGTAACAAGCACGGTTGTCTACGGTAAATAATCCTGATAACACGCAAAGAGCATAAACGTCACCAATGTTAAGACCGGCCCACAGAATATTCTGTGATATAGCATTATCATCTTAAGCTTTTAATTTTGATAAAGCAGATTATTAGATCCCGAGCGTAGCGAGGGAGCTATTAGTTTTGCTAAAATGTTAATTTTTTTTTTCTAGTTTGTGGACACGTTTTTTCCTAGTAAACTTGCTCCTATTTTTACGTATTTTACTTTCTGAAGCACAAGTTGTGTATATGGTACTTTAAATAGGTCATTTTTTGATTTTCGATGCCATTTTTTAACTAAAAGCATTTATGTAGGAAAAAAAGTAGGAAAACTTACAATTTTACGATTACATAGTTTTATAAAAACACGGACGACGTTTTCTACCAAAAAAATTATTTAATCGAAAAATCACAAGACACCTTTTTTTATTTAATTTCTTACGGTATCATCGCCAAAACTTTTGAGCCAGTTTTGAGCTTTTAAGTAATTTTTTATTTTTAGGAGTCTTTTGCTGTAACTCGGTTATAAATATACGTAGAAATATGAAACTTGGCGATAATACTTATATTAGGCTAACCTAAACGTGGTAAAATTTTAAAAATTTTGAAAATTTTGGACGACTTTTTTAATTGGTGTTTTAAAATCAAATTTAATCGAAAATTGCAAAAAAAATTACGGCACTTCAAATTATGTATTACCAAACTGCAATTTGATCGTCTTTCCTCAAGCAATAGTTTATCGTTGCTAACAGATATAAATGAAATAACCTTATGTATCCTACCTTCTCAACTTCTCAACTCAGCTCTTTTTGTTATTGGTTTTATCATTGACCAATATCTTAGTATTTTTCCACAATGTTTGGTACTAAATTGATAACAAAAATAATCACGATATTTGAAAATTTTTAAATTGATAAACCGACAAAGCGTTGGGAAATGTTTACAAAATCCATTGTATACTATGGTAAAACAATTTTTTTTTATATTAGAATTGATATCAATGGGGAATCTGGACCCCATGGAATCCTCTCTCGTAAATATTCCACTGTGTCTTACTTAAAAAGGCTGCAGTTGTAAAAATATCAGCGTGCGCAGGTCTTCTTGGCAGGAGAGACAATGGTTTTAAAATCGAACCTTACACAAAAATCATAAGCAAAAATAATGTTAATATTTTTGAAAGTGGCTGAAGCCCCAATAATATTGCATATGTATATTTAGTATTTACTTGATGAGGAGCTTAGGACTTTAGGAGGCTTATTTGATTATTCGGGAAGGGGGTCTAAATCCTCCAAAGCCCCTCCTCTTTTTGCACTAATGCACTAAACTAAGGGTAGCTTAGAGTTTAATATTATTTTTAAAATTTATATCTAACATATTTGTTTTAAAAATATTTTTGTGGAAAATTTGGCAGGGTAGACTGCCGCCTCTCCTGCCTGCCACATATGCACGATTATGCTTATTCCTCCCTTCCTGGTAAATTTTCAAACAATTGTAAGTATTTAAAAAATAATTGAATTTCATTTTTATTCGATTAATTATGTAAAATATATACAGATATGTCTACCAAAATATCACTACCTAGTATACGGCATAGGTTAGGTTAAGTACTCTTGTTTTACTATCTAATACGAATGATATACTAACGATTGGATAAAAAAAAAATTAAAAAATTGTTAAAACTGGCGATTTTAATAATTTTTCCGGCCCCCTCAGTGAATTTTTTAATTTAAAAAAAAAAACCTATTATCTACTAACGGTAAATTTTGTTCTACTATCTAATACTAACAGGATGCTAACGATTGAGCCAAGAATAAAATAGCATAATTTAAAATTGGGGGAGTCAGGGAAATGTACGTGACTATAAGTATTTGTACATTTTTACTAGGTATCCAATAATAATAAAAAATAGTAAAAGCTGTAGTTATTTAAATAGGTGTAATATATAAAATGAAAAAATGTACTTGCCTAAAATCCAGAATTTAAATCCAAATAGATTGATACGTAATACTATGTACCTATATACCAAGTGACAACGAAAAGCCAAAAACAGAATGTAATGACTAGTTAAATAAAATTTCACTGTATCGTCTGTGTTCGATAACTGAGTACTATAAACGAATAAATACTTTTATTTAGCTATATTAGTTGACGACAGCAGCTGTTACTTAAACTCAAAAATAATATTAAAATATTCCAAGATAAACACTAGTGATAATGCCGCCGCGCGACGCTGCTTATGAATAATGCAGACTGGGAATACAATCATAATTTAATAGTCATACAATGGTAATTTATTATGATTTAAACAAGATTTAAATAAAAAATACCATATTATTGTAGTTTAGTTTCTGAGTGAAATGAAAAGATTATGGTTTTAAAAAGCTGTTTATTTTTTTATTTTTTTATATATGCAAACTTTTCTTGCTTGGAGGTCATTTTTCGATAATATATTACGGCCTTCTTTTGTTCTGTACCCAATTTTTCTACCAGCAGTTTTGCTCCAACTTTTAATGATAGCAATGTTTCCAAAAGAAAATTTCACTAGCAAGGTCCTTTAAAGAGGTAATTTTTTTGTTTTTCCCGAGAGGTTTCCCAGCAAATTTAAAAAACCAGGACAAAACATGGGAAAACTGGGAAAAACGTAGGAACTGGGAAAATCAGTACAACATTAAACAAATATTATCAAAGAAAATATATAAAGCCTATTTAATTATTTTACTATAAAATGACATACATATTGTTGATCAACTAAACTTCACTCAGAATTGTTTTGTTGTAAGCAATTGTTTATCTTTGCATACAGATATACATTAAATTCTCATCTAATCCTACCTTCCTAACTTCCCACCTACATCAGTGGCTGCACCCGTCCCCATTATCTTACCTTTTTTTATTAACTTTGAATATTCGTGTTTATGTACAATAGCAGTATTTTTTATCGGCCCATTTTCATCAATATAAGTAGTGACTCTTCAAAAAATCCTGATGTCCTGGTGGTCCTATCCGCCTCTGGATTGGAGTAATATATTCTGGTAGAAAACAAGCTGTAAAAAGCTATATCTTTAACAATATATTTGTGACATTGTAGTAAAATAGGAACAATTCTGTTCTCAATTCTGACTTCACCGTCGTTCTTAAATATGTTGAATCATCAGGTGACTCAGACCTACTTGGTGTTTCATTAAATAAAAAAAAAATAAATAAAAAATAAACATTTTTGTAAAACCACAAGCTTCATCGCTCCACTCAGAATCTAAAAGATTTTATATTGGTTCCTATTATTGTAAAAGATAATAAAAGCATAAAAAAAAACATTAGTATTAACTTCAGAAGACGACGATGACGACAACGACGTAAAATTAAACAATAACGACACAGATATAACGCCGCCAAGAAATTTCTTAACACCTATAATAAAATTAAAAATCAGTGCCACAAAACAATACATCAAAAAAATATATTAATGGTATCATCGCAAAGAAAGAAACGGACTATAATAAGTTATACCACGAATATTACATTTTTGGAAGAAGAATTTGTCAATTGCATTTGGTTTCGTTAGACAAACAATTATTGACTGTATTAAATATCAATAATCTATATACATATATATATATATATCTATATAATATACATGGTCAAACAATATGCGTATATCTCACAATACTTTTCAGAGAAGAAGACAGATCTGTGAATTTCTTCATCTATGAAGATTTCTACATTAGTAACTATTCAGATATTTCAAATAATATTATGATCAAAACACTTTTGCAAGTAGGTTTGGAAGAGTTCTTGGGTTACCGAATTCCAAAGTACGGTATTGTACTAATACCTGTCTCAAGGAACGAACATAATTTTTTGATAATGGTCATAACGAAATTAAGACTTTATTGTATTTAAATAGTGATCACTGTTTCACGAAACACGATAGTAGTATTGCTCTTAATTACTTTATAATGTATGAAGACTTCTACAATAAGTCCTTTGCTGAGTATTCAGTTTATGCAAAAATAATTCCTCAATAATACAATGGCTATGATTGCGGTGCATTTGCATGTTTGGCGAAGCCATAATTAAAAGCAGTATTAATGTGTGCGATTATGTTGAGCGTAAAAATTTAATGTCATACCGAAAATCCATAAAAAAACAAAATATTGGGATACATTAATAACTATATTAACTAAATTTCACTAAAGAGGTCATTTTTAGATTTTTTTAGGAATTTTCCAAAATTTTCCTAAATTGGAAAACTGGGAAAATCGATATAACATTAAACAATAATATTATTAAAGAAAATATATATAGTCTATTTAATTATTTTACTATAAAATGATATATATATATTGTTGACAAAGCATCACTATTAACTGAACTTCGCTCAGAATCGTGTTTTCGTTAGCAATGGTTTATCGTTGCTTACAGGTATACATTAAATTATCTATACCAGTGGCAAAAACCGATCCTCTTTATCCTAGGACGTCTTTTTTTCAGCCAATACCTATGTACATTTCGTATATCTTCCTGTATTTCCCAGGTTTCCCAGGACGTCTCTTTTTATTATTATTTTCATTTTTCTTCCTAGTATCTTAATAAGCATGACACAATAAAGTAATGTTTTTTAATATGACAGACAAATAGGTAATATAAATATTAAAAGTAAAAAACTAACATTCTTTTGTACATTTTTGTAATCATTCATTGCATTTTTTTGATATTAAATGGTTAAAATTGAAATGCATAGGTAGGTATTTAAAAAACGTCAATTTCTTAAAATAACAAACAGCTTAATTAAAATGTTTATAAAATTAATAAAAATGTTTTTCGATCAATTTATAAAATGTGCGTTCAAAAAACATTAATATTTCATAGTATTAAAATATTTATCATACGATTACATCATTTTTTTTGATAGGTATGTCGTTTAAATAACCCATGTTTAATTGTAGGCGGCGGTTATCCGCTGCGTATAAAAACCGCGACCACGCGCGACCAAATCGCTCAGTGTGTAACCAGCTTTAGAATTTAGATTAAATAGGTACCTACAATGTTACGATATATTCGATATCATTATATGATAGCGGCAGTAGTATTATATGATGAATTAATCACCCGAAATGTATCCACCCAACCATTTTGATTTTAATTAATTAATTATTTAATTAAGCAGTTGCTTCAATAATAAACCCTCCCGCCACAACTGCTGGCACATAAAACAAAATATGTAAAACTTACTCTGCTATTTTTATCTGTATCCTATAATAATTTATTAGCAAATACTATAAAATCCGAGCCCTGGTTATAGCATTAATAAAAAACTATAACAATAAGTCATAGAAGCAGAGTTTTTTTTTTTTTATCTAAATATTCTAATATAATGTAATTCGTGAATGTCAAATTACATTTAAATACTATTATTAAATTTATTTAGATAAAAATTATTATCTACATTGTATGTGTTTCATCAAATGTTAATTGTATTATTATTAATGTATTACCTATTATCTCATTGTAAATTGTAAACGCATAGGCCTCCATGGCATTGGAAAGTTGATTTTTGGTTATAAGGTCAACCGTGTACCTATGGATGGTTGTTCCAATTTTCAGCCCAGGAGAACGAGGAGCCCAGGTCGGGGCAGTTAAGTCTGGTCAGTAAAATCCGGATCAGTAAATTGGTACGTCTCTCTAAAACATTTGTAGTATCTATAGGCCAATTTTACTTTCACTATCTCTTAGTAAAATTAAACTTTTCTTTAATTTTAATAATTAATTGTAAAACGTAGCACGGCCCAGTGAAAAATGGTACACGGGCTGCTAGTTGCCCATCCATGCTATAAATGAACACTATAATATTATTATTTATAATGCAGTAAGTATATTAAAGGAGATACATCTTCTAGCAAGATGATGCTTTTGTTACAATTTTTCAACTGGTCCATTGTTGACCTAACAATATTAGTACTAATCTAACAAATATCTGACAAGGTGTATACTTACACATAAATATATAATGACTAGGTATTTAATTTACTATTATAATTTACCTTTCATAAGTATCAGGCCTTTTAGATCAGACTGCAACGATATTGAAGTCTAATAATGTATTTATACAATGGTAGTTTTTGAAGATTTTTCTGAGGGGATCCTTTGATTCTGATTTAAAATATATTTAACAAACAAACAAAATATTTATTAATTTATTTTAATTAACTTGCATGTTATTTTTTTTACTTATATATAAATTAGTATATTTATGTTTCAATCGACAAGGTTCAAGTTTAATTAAAAAATTATAACACGAAATCAACTTTTCGTAATTTAAACTTTAAGTTTAAGAGAATAAAATATAATATTGATAAAAACAAAATAAAAATATTTAGAAAATATTACCGTTTTTGCATGAAGTAAACTTAATTTAATACATGTCTGTAAAGCCTGGTTCATATGATAAAATATTTGATAAAATGTTTGTGTGATCACATATTCTTTTATATGTCTATGGTGTGATTTGGACACAAAAATAGATGAGAAGGCATATTTTAATAGATATTTAACACAGTTATTTTTTTTTTTCAAGTCTAGTGAAGAATACTTATATTGTATTCACTATACCTATTAGTAAATGGATCAAAAATATAGTTAGAATATTATTTATTTGAATATTTTAAAAAGTATTTAGCCTGTTGTAATGTTTTATTTTAGTGTTTTACAGGATATTAGTTAAATACGATACAGTATAAATATGTAAGTTGAAAGTGTTGTATAGTGGATTTTGTCGGATGGCGTTTTGTCGGATTATTATCTTGTGACTTTATGTCGGGTGGTTATTTTGTCGGATGGCCTTTCGTCGTGCTTCGATATTGCCTATAGAAATATACAGTATTCAGTTGGCCGAGAAGAGCTTCCTCTTGTAGGTATAACTCTAACTACTTTTATGATAACAACATCCATAAATGTATATTAAATTTATTATATATAATATATATTTCTTAGTTCTAAAGTTCTTCTATCGTATAAATACAGTCTTTGTTTTTATGATGAGATAACGAATATATTCGGGTAAATTATTTTCGACTTAATTATTTTTCGTACAAAATACGGTTCGAATAAAATGTTTTCCGATATTTTACTCGTTACCTAATACGCGTGTTCGATGCATAGATACCTATTAAAATTTTAAATATCTAAGGTTAGATGGTGCAAATGTGACTCATACTGTTATCATTTACATTTACGTTTTAAATTGTCAATGTTCTTTTCTTCATCAAGTTTTCAATTAAAAAAAAAAATTGTTAAATTGTTTTATATATATTGTGTATATTAGTACATTGATATTCAATTTTTTTTATTGTCGAAGACAACTTTAAACTTTGATTATTATGGAAACTATAGTCAATTCAATTGATCAGTTGACCAAAGAAGTTGAGGAATTGGAGGAATTGAGCGCAAAGAAAAATGAAATTCAAATTTTGAAAGTTCAAAATCAAAAACTGAGATACCGACTAAGGCTTTTGTATAAGGTAAACTACACTGTATAACCTATTCAATATTTAACATAGATACGGTTAAAGATAGGTAATTAATGTTTAATATGTATACTTAGTTTATGACCTGAGAACTCTGTGGTCCTTTAGAACCTGAGGATTATTCATTATTAAATTCATAAATTGAAAATACTTCTACCATCATCAACTTAGAAAAGTTGTCCATCGCTCACATTTTATCATATATATATAAATTATAATTGATACCTACCTAAGGGTATCTAATTATTTATTTATTAATGAAATTTGTGAACATGTATAGAGCCTTATTGATTTATATATATTTAATGTAGTTTTCTACTGTGCTGTTCTAGCTTTATAAGCCGCCAAGTGTACATGTAGTAGGTATACTAGTGGTCGTTGCGCCTTATATTAAAACAATGCCCCATGTCCCATTTTTATAATATTTATTATTGTATTCATTATGAACTCAACAACATTATTAATAGAATTTTTTCAAACTTAAGAAAAAGATGTTTTATTTTAATGATTACTTATTAAATTTGAAGTTCATCATTTATATTTTTAAAACAATGCACAATTACCCAAATAATAATAGGTATCTATTGTAAACTTGGTACTTATGACTTTTAAAATAGATCATTTTGTGTGGCCTTATTCTGATTATGACATTTTGTTGTAGAATGCAGGATCACAGACAGAAAATGGCCCGGATTATGCTTTGATTAATTTACATGAAACATTGAACAATGTTTTTTTGAAAGCAATCAGATCATCATATGAAGGCTTTGAAGATTTTGATGAAACTGTAGTTACTGCTAGTAAAAATTTTGCTGATTACCAATGTAATGCACCAATGAAAATGAGTAAACTGCTGAAAGCTAAAGGTAATATTTGAATACTATACTACTTTTCACGAGAGAAAGGTAGTTTTTCGCGCACGCAGACTGAGCTTACGGATCACTCGCTACCGCTACAGCAGTCCGCAAAATTACACCTGGCCCGATAGTGGTGGGAGCCCTGGGCGAGGTGTGGCGTGGGGATGCGTAAGAATGACTGGTTTTCGTCGAGACTCTACCGTTCTTTCGTGAAAAATATTATATATTACTTACTACAGTATGTATTGTAACAGTAAGCCATTGAGCATATTTCTGCAAAACAACATGTTATTATGTTTAATTATGTAGTAAGTAGAAAGATTTTGTTCCCTATTTTTAAATTGCAAACATGAATGTTACTTGGTCACTAAATTATTCATAACAATATTAAATTAATGATGTGAATGTGTTTGAAATTGTAATAAATTATTTAATTTCAGGTCAGAATATACCACTGTTCACAGTCGCTAACAAAATAGTGGAATGTTTAGACCACTGCGATATTATTGATAGAGTAGAAGTTTCTAAGCCAGGATTTATTAATATTTATTTAAGTCAATTTAAACTGAGAGACATTTTAGACTTTGTGCTAGAAAATAAATTAAAACCCAATCCATTGTTGCATCCAAAAAAAATAATTATTGACTTTTCGTCTCCTAATGTCGCTAAAGAAATGCATGTCGGCCATTTGAGGTTTATCAAATTGACTTTTAATTATTTATAACTTAACTAATAATAAATTAACTTTAAATTAGGTCTACAATTATTGGTGATAGTTTGTGTCGTGTATTCGAATTTATTGGTCATGATGTGATGAGATTGAATCACATCGGTGATTGGGGAACGCAGTTTGGCATGCTAATAGCATTACTTCAAGATAAGTTCCCTGATTATAAGAATGTATCTCCTCCTATAAATGATTTACAAGAGTTTTACAAACAATCTAAAGTACTTTTTGATAATGATCCAGAGTTTAAAAAGCGTGCATACAACTGTGTTGTAAAATTGCAAAGCATGTCCCCAGATCATATTAAAGCATGGAAATTGATTTGTGATGTTTCACGGCAGGGTAATATTTTTAAACTTTATATAATTGAAATGTTTATAAAACTGATTTTATTATTTAGAATTTCAAAAAATTTATGAAAGATTGAATATAAATATTATTGAAAGAGGAGAATCCTTTTATCAAAGTCGGATGGAATCAATAGTAAAATATTTAGAAAAAGAAGGTAGTGTATCTTTAAATATTCAATTTAATTTTTTATCATAATCATGATTTTTAAAAAAAAAGATATCAATTTTACATGTATTTGAATAGGGTTTTTGGAAGATGATAATGGGCGTAAAATTATGTGGAGTCCAGAAGCTTCTATACCATTGACTATTGTAAAATCTGATGGTGGATTCACATACGATACTTCTGATTTTGCTGCACTAAAACAGAGAATCGAAGAAGAAAAAGCTGATGCCATTATTTACATAACTGATTCTGGACAAGTACAAATACTTATTATTATTTTTGTTTTTTGAGTTTAATTAATTAATATTTATTTTTGTATTAGAGTACACATTTTGAAACATTAAAAAAATGCGCAATACATGCTAAAATTTTAAATCCCTCAAATGTTGATATGCATTTTGTTGGATTTGGAGTAGTTTTGGGAGAAGACAAGAAAAAATTTAAAACACGTTCTGGTGAAACTGTTCGATTAGCTGGACTTTTAGATGAAGGTTACAGTTTTGTGTAGCTATTTGGTTTATTTAAATAATATTTGAACAATTTATTTTACATAACAGGTATTAAACGAGCCAGAGATAAACTTATTGAAAAAGGCAGGGATAAAGTATTAACAGATGAAGAACTGAAGTTGGCAGAAACAGCTGTAGCATATGGTTGTATCAAATATGCTGACTTATGCCACAATAGAAGTCATGAATATGTATTTTCTTTTGACAAAATGTTAGAAGACAAGGGCAACACTGCTGTATACTTACTTTATGCATTGACTAGAATACGATCAATTATTAATAATTTGGGTTCTCACTGTAAAGATTTAAATGCTGCTATTTCAGTTTTCCACGAAAATGAATGGAAATTAACTAAAGTTTGTTTATTATAAAATTAATTATTTTCTAATTTTATTTGATTATATTTTTATTATTGTTATTTTTTTAGACATTATTAAGATTTGGTGAAGTACTATTTAAAGTCATTAATGACTTTTGCCTCCATTATTTGTGTGAATATCTTTATGATGTAGCTACTACTTTCAGTGAATTTTATGACAATTGTTATTGTATTGAAAAAAATCCTAAAACCGGTAATTTTTGTTTTTGTAAATATTCGTTTACTAGACTAATCTTAATCTAATATTTATAATTAAAATAATAATATTTTTAGCTTTTCAAAATCTACAATTTTTAAATTCTTACATTGTTTTTATAAAAAAAAAAATGATTAAACCCAATAATGTCCAAGTTTTTTTCATGGCATAATTATATAATTATAATGCAGACAATTTTCACTTCGTATAGAATGTTCAAAAAAGTTTTATTTACATTTCTATATGGCATCACACAGTGTTCATGAATTAGTTAGAAAATTATATTTCATTATTCAATAATATTATCTTCAGTACAAACTGACCATATGGAAATAAACAATATTATTCTCTTGTTTTCTGTAGGTGAAATATTACAATATTTGATTTGAATAAAAGTGTAAATTTTAATTTCAAGGGAAACTTTCTTTTTAAATGTTAACATAGATTCCTTCAAACTATTCAACAATATCCCATGCCCAAATTAAACTGAAAAAGTAGACCATTTCCTATCATCCTTATTACCCATGACACTACCACCAAAATATATTCGTCCAAGCGAAGTTGAACATGGGATACGAAACTCTACTGCCGAAAAACCCCAGATTATGACTTAATAACAGCAGAATTTGCACTACAACTGCTCAAAAAATCGCTACTCCTCCTGACACATATTTATAACTCTATGCTTAGGCTATCACACTTTCGAGTTCTCTGTGATTATCATGATTCCCAAACCAGGAAAACCATCTGATTCTCCAGACTCGTATAGGCCCATTAGTATTCTCCCCTATTTTTCAAAGACATTTGAAAAACTTATTTTAAAACGTATCCTACCTACCATTGAAGCTAACCTCCCTAACACTCAATTTGGTTTTCGTCGCAACCACTCAACCATATACCAAGTCCATCGGCTAGTTGACAAAATCGCTTGCACACTAGAAAAATCTAATATGCACTGGTGCCTTTCTAGGCTCAGGCTTTTGATAGAGTCTGGCACAAAGGCCTCCTCTTCAAACTGAAATCTATTCTTTCCCCATAATATAACCTATTATTCAAATCCTACTTAGAAAATAGACATTTCTCCGTAAGATCAGGATCATCCATGTCTGAAATATCATTAATTAATGCTGGAGTCCCCCAAAGACCAGTCGCAGCACCCTTACTATTCAATCTTTTTACTTCTGACCTACCCACTATGCCTCACTCTGACCCTGAGATGGCCTCAAACCTCATCCAAAATTACCTCAATTTGCTATCCACCCGCTAAAAAGCATGGGGTATCAAAATTAATGAAACGAAATCCATCCAGTGCACATTTACACTAAAACGTACTGACTGCCCTCACATATACCTCAATGACTTTGCCCTACCAACGCTCTAAACTTTCAATAACTGAGTCTCCACCTAGATCGTTAGAAAAAACAACTGCTCCCATCAATTACGCTACTTTCTTAGTCAAAACATCTCAATCTCAGAAATAAACTTCTTATTTACAAAATGTTTCTCAAACCTATATGGATATATGGCTTACAACTTTAGGGGCTGTCAAGCCCTCTAATATCAACAAAATATAAATTTTCCAATCCAAATGTCTCTGGCAAATAACAAAAGCTCCATACTATGTTTTCAACAACACTCATTCCAACATCCTCAATCATAAGAATCAACTAATAGCATAGCTCTGCAGCCTCATTATCCCTGGGGACCCCAGAAGGCGTCTCAAGCGAAGTGGTGTTTGGTCTTATTGACTGACTAATTATCACCAAAACACACCCTGAAGTACCATCAATGGTTGGCTTCTTCCCTCAGGCTTGCTGTCTCAATACTCGTAACTTTCAATTCTTTCACTTGTGTTTATTGTAAATGTTATTCACAGATTGTACAATACTTTAATAAGAATAAAAAAAAAAATTATACAGTTAATATATTTATTACCTTTTTATTGTATTAATTATCAGTAAAATTAAATTAATATTTTTTAGGTGAAATTGTCAAAGTGCATGATGGTCGAATTTTACTGTGCAAAGTTACTGAAGAATATTTGAATACTGGTTTAAATTTATTAGGCATACATACTGTATCAAAAATGTAATTTATTGAAAAACTAAGTATAATTTTTTTTATAAAAATACATTTTAAGTGAATATTTCTTTTATATATTTAAATGTATAATCGGTTATTTCAATTTCAAACTATAATAAAAATTATAACAATATTAATAGTTATTTTATTGACCCTCATTCATTCAGTTCATACGATATTAATGACTTCTTTTGACTATTAAAGTACATTTTAAAAGATTGATACAAAATTAAAAAATAAATATATACAGTAGAAATGGGTTATGAGTTTTAACCTGTAGATTATATATATAAAAATGAATTAAGAAATATAAAAATAAACGGCCAATTGAATTTTACTTATAATCCAGATAAATACTTATTATTTAATCATAATTAAAATGATTAACATTATATACATTTCTCTTATCTAAAATAATAATAATTTAACATTTTTAAACACTGAACTTTAATTTTAAATTACTCAGTTTAGTATATATTATTTCAATTTTTATTTATATGGTGTTCTGATTAGGACTAAGTTTAGATTGAAGATATAAAATTATATTAGCCAGTCGAGGCTTGGATCTATGTAAATACACGTATTGATGAATCTACAAAATCGTTTATTTAAATACTTTCAAGTTTCAATGCTCCTTTTAATTTCACTAATACAACGCATAATTCTAAAATGTTTTAATAGATGATTGAACTTTGCGTAGACTATATGAAAGATATCACTCTCTGTATTCCATATTATTCTGAGTAGTTTTCTGATACTACTCTTCAGCTATGTCGAATTTTGTGTTTTCCTTATTTAGCATATCCAAAGGATTAATAGACGCCAGGGGCACAATTTCAACATAGAAATTGAGGATGCTGAAGTCCCCTAGAAAAAAAACCTAGTTCATAAAAACAAAAGATCTATAAAATATAATAGGTACTAATCACTCTCTTCTATTATAGGCACTACACCTAATAACTATTGGTTGAAGAAATAAATTTAAATATGTAGAACAGTTACTCAGTCGTTGGTTAATATAAAATCCAAAATGACCTCTGAATTAAGTATCATAGAATCTTTGTCATTTTGTGCCAAAAGACTTAATTTACTCTTCTACATAATAATACCTAACATTTGAAGTTGATTTTATTTATTTATAGAATGCCCTTACATTAATATTTCTTAGTAATATGTATTTATTATTATGCATATGCTTATGTAATATTATATTTTAATGTAACTTGTATTTTATAATTTACAAAGAAAAGAGAAAGTTTGATGATATAGTCCACACTTATATTCTTTTAAAACACTTAAAATATGATGCTGATGTTCTCTTAAAAATTAGAAAACATGCAAAGAGACTTGTTGTTTTTACAAACTACTCACATTTTCACTTTGCTAGTTATTTATGTAATTTTTATTTGGTAGGTATTCGGTGAATAAAATTCTTTAATTAAATAGAAATGCTTGAAAATTTAACATAAAGTACATTATAAATTGTGGTTAAT
This sequence comes from Cinara cedri, assembly GCA_902439185.1. Lineage (NCBI taxonomy): Eukaryota > Metazoa > Arthropoda > Insecta > Hemiptera > Aphididae > Cinara > Cinara cedri. The sequence goes on from CABPRJ010000494.1 coordinate 317,411, forward strand.
GATCTAAAAAACAAATTTGAGTTTAATGTGTTAGTTTTTTTTTTCATCAGCTTTTTAAGATCAGATTTTGACGAAAATCATAATACCTAATTACGGCATTTTAAAATATGTCACTTAACTTCCCTCTGAATCATTTTTTGTTTACAATGGTTGATCATTGTCATGTTAGGTATACTTCTTTAGTATATAGACTGTAGCTAACAACAATCTATAAAAGATTACAAAACATTGTGGAATTATTTCATAAATAAATAAATAATATCATTTTTTTATTATTTTAGATATTTTGTTATAAAATATTTAATATACTCAACATAAATACTCAGAAAACAAATAGAAAATTAGAAACCAATAAACAATTATTATTTTAATCATTTCCATTTCAGTAGACTATATTTTCTTTACAATAACATTACAAATTCATGATCAATCCAAACAATCTATGATCATTTACACAAAATTCCTTTTTAGTACAAAACTCGCATCCAGGTGTGCAATAGCACTATTCTGAACTATATCTTAACTCTGCTATCTTTACTGTAGGTATCAAATCATTCAAAGAAAACGAAACTTTGCATTTCTCTGTATTATGTTCCTAGTCAACTAATCCATAATATACATATATTTACCAGGTAAATGTTCTAATCTAAAATTATAGTTCAACAACTTTATCTTTAATCTTTTCAACCTATTATTCTTAACTTGATCCAAACTTTTTTTTAACTATCAACACTAATGGTTGATGATTTGTCAACACTGCATTGTTATGATCACAAATATAATAATGAAATTTCTTAATAGTAAATTTTATGGCGAATAACTCTTTTTTTTATTATAGCATATAATATTGTTCAGTTCCTGTTAATGACTTTGGCGCTAACCACGCTGGCTTATTTAGACTGCTGCAAGCATGACTCTAATTTAACTATAAAAACTGACAAATTTAATTGTCTTCCAATTTAATGAACACCATTTCCCTTAAATTTTAATTGCACTATTATCTTTAGTACTAAAAAAAAAACTTAAAAAACTGAAAGTACAAACATTTTAATTTTTTTTTTTGGGGATATTCTTTATCGTCATAACAGTATAATAAAGTAACACATGATTAGTAATAATTTGCAATTATTTCTTTTAATGTTGGCAACCCTAATTTAAAACTATATCAAGTAGGCTTATTGATACGTAGGTATAATTTAAGTATATAGGTAATAACTAATAGGTATCAATGGTATTATCCATCAGTAACATCTAAAAAAATTATCATAAAAAATCAATAGAAATTATAACTTTATATGTAACTAAAATATAAATTGTATTCATCATGTACCTATTATTGTTACCTATGTAATTAATGTTCTCATGCAATATTGTATGAAAGTAAAGTATGCCTAAATTAGGTCGTACATTTTTCAATTAAACTCAAATATTATTACGTAGGTTCTTTTTAAAACAAATTTTACAATACTGAACTAAATGCTTTTATTTTAGCTTACTTCAATAATTATAAGAACTAATCAACCACGGTCCACACTACAATTACGGTTAGATATCAAACCATTAATAGAGAAGTCTGATCATCTTTCACCTTTTGCTTTGTGTGAGCATTAATTTATCGTACTGATTCCACATTAGCTATTTCCTCTTTATTTTCGACTTTATTAGCATTTGTAGCTTGAACTAAATGCAGTAACGAGTTATGGGGTTTACCGTATTTAATACAATAATTACCCGATGCGTATTGCTTACCAAAATGCTGACGCAAACAATTTTTGCATAATTTTAAATCACCAACACGCTGTATACACTCGGCCACGGATGATAGTAACGTAGGACATTTATGTACAGAGTGTGCCAATTTGTATACAAAACACTTAAAAACTATAAAACAATATCGCTGACGATACGATACAATACGAACATCGAAACACTGTCCGCCTTTAATGGTATAAAACGATTTATTGTCAACGTATATATATTTTTCGCGGATTCGACAGATTTTAAAATTCGAACTTTGTTTTCCAAAAATTGCAATAAATTTTCTATTTTTGATAGGTAGATACATTATTTGACGTTGACTTGCTTTCCCATTACTTTACCGTTTTAAGATCAAGTTGTGTGCTGATTACCTACCTATAAATGAACAAGAAGCGAACCCCAACCCCTAACGTGTCTAACGCCTTCATATTGTTGTGTAACTATTTTTCATATATTTCTATTTAATAATATTCTTAATTAATCCCGATAAATTGTCTGTGGAGAATTGACAAGTACGGGTTAATATTATGACGATTTCGCTATCTCGCGGCGACTAAAATACAACAATATTATAATTGGACGCGCGGTATCGAAAAAGGCTCATTAGCATAAATGTGATTATATAATAATAATTATGATTACAAACAACACTTCAAGACCAATGACCAAATACCATAGACATATTAAGACTTAATATGTCTATGAATGACACACGAAAAATATAACCAATTTATACCTACGACCCACCAAAAATATTCAAAAATTCTAAAATGGTTAAACAATTGAAATTCTGATTGTTTGGCGTTTTATTAGGGCACTTTACTAATAGAAAACCACCAAAGCGTTTTCTGATATTTGTAAGTTCAGTTTTGACCTCGAGAGCCAGACAACGTCTGTGATCAATTTTTCTAATTCCGTGAATAACGTGCACCTTTTGTATCTCGGCGGGAAAAGAGAAGAGGAAAAGTTCACTCACAGGTCAGAAGGGATGCAATGAAAATATATGAATTCGGCATTTTTCGAATTATGTTTTTGTTTGTAATTAAAAATAAAAATAAAATATGTAGACCAGTAAGACGCAAACCACTACCTACACGGTTTATAAAGCTGGCCAAATTAATGTTATAATATTGGATTTTAAATACTATGTGTAATTATTGATGTCACTGATTAAATTGCTCATAAAAATAAATGACCATATTTGGCTTTTCTTTAGTACCTTTTATATATTTCTTGTATTAAATTTTTAAGCATTTTTATGAAGCCAACAAAGTTTTAGTTACATAAATGGAAAATACGAGTACCTACCTATTTAGTATAGATAAGTTCCTAAGTAGGTACCTATTAGGGTATTGCAGTATTTTGTACTTAGATACCAAAACGTTAAATGATTTAGGAAAATCAAAAACTTGTCTTTTTTTAGTGAAAAATAAAAGTGTGCTTATATTTTAGGAAAACAGTCAGAAAACAATGGATAAAAATTATTAACTGAGAGATCTCAACATCAATTTATCCGATTTATTATATATCCAATTATATCCGATATATCATTATATAATTTATAATGTAATATGCCATAAAAAATGATCATGTCTACACCTATACAAATTATACTAGTATTGTCAAAAAATTGAGAATTGAGATCCACTGATTCCAGATTATGGGATAACTACGGCGCATGTTTCGTGAACTACATAGGACGTACGGCGGTGGGTGATCGATTGGGTCAGCTGGTCTCAGCTTGGTACGGTTGCTACATTGCCACAGACTATAATTTAGTGGTATAGATAAGTAGGTAATAACACAAATAATTTCAAGAACATCGAATTTGTTGCTAATGGGAACCACGAACTAAGATATATCTTACGCCGTGTTGGAAACCTGTGTGGCAGTGTCATGTAAGCATTGTACTGATATTAATGATTTTATGGACGGTACCAAGGCCAACCACTTCATTTGCCGCGGTTGGCGGTTGCTGATAAACGCAAAAACTTGTGATAACAATTGTTTATTGATTTTTTAATTTTCGTCTGATGAATGCGAGCGGCTGGTCAATAGCGTAAGACGAAAGCGCCCCTTGTTCCATATGCGAAAGTGGAGCTGAACGTCGTTGAAGGATTACGGTGCTTTGTAGTTTCTGACGGAAGTCCCGTCGTTATGCGGCATTCGACAGACCGTTTGTCGTGGTAGTGTCGTCCTACGTTTTTCCTTGGGTTTCGTATAAGAAATGGCGTTAAATCCAACGACTACTAATGACCACACGGTCAACAAAGTGGCCGTTTGCTCTGCTATTTTCGCTGGGTTCGCGTACGTCGGTTACTCAGTGGCCAGGAACGCATTCGGTCGTCGGCTTGGGGGACGAAAAAACGATGACGGTGAGTCGAATACTTTGGAACTTTTAAGTGCAACAATATATTATATTCTTATGGTTTGTATGTTGTACTTTTGCAAAATTGTTGTGAGGATATATGGCTTGTAGAGCGTCAAGTTGTTAACATTGATAATTATCCTTATTGGATAATATTGGTATTATCCTCGTATGAAGTGTGGGTTAGGTACAGGTTATCGTCTTCCACCCCAGTGCACCAATACCATACTATATAACTTCAATCAACGTTTATACTAATAAATATGCTATAACGTACTATTACCTATGGTTTTTCTCGTTCAGGTTATGAAGATCAACGCTTATATTTTCGCCGTCTCTCCCAAACGACACAAACTGATGTCCTTCTCGGGAACATTGACAATTCAGATTCGACTCATATGTTTCTGAGACCCATGAATGTCCAGCAAAGGATCAAAGAGCTAAATTTAAGAGCCAGGATGTTTGCTGATACCATGATCGCCATACAGACGCCTTCGAACAAACATAGTCTTCACGGACCTAGGAGCTTACAGGTTTGTAAATACAGTGTAATTGTTTTTTGTTAGGTTAGTTGAATCGAGTTATACTCAAGTATTGTAAACAGATGTTATTTTTACCATTATTATGTGGTAGGCTTCACCATGGAATTCACCTCGAATAATGAGTCCAGTGGATGTTGGGCATATATTGGGTAGTCGTTCTACGGAAAATCTAAGACTGCAAAGTGATAATTATACTTTGGAATCAAATTTTGGTACGCCGCTGAGAAGAAAAAGTTCAAACAGATCATTGAGAAGAAAATCCCCTCAACCAAGTGAAAATAAACTTTCTATAAGCCCATCAGATCAAGATATGGAACAATTTGAAAAGATCAACAATCCTTCATTATTAAATAGGTAAAACTAATTAGTAAATACTTATCTAATGTATTTCATTGTTTTATAATTTATAATAGAAAATTAACTATTGAGATCTTATTTTTATGTTTTTGTTATGATTATTATTTAGACCTATAGAGGTTAGTGAGGCTAAAAATTTATTATTGTTAATGGGAACCAGAGATATTCATGTACTTGAAAAAGTACTGGTAACTGTTAGTAACTTAGCCACATTCACTCCTAACCAAGTATGTATATTTATTTTAATCCTTATACAGCAGTTTTTAATGTACCCATATAATCTAGCTTGTCTTTCTATTTGGATATGATTTTTTTTAATCCCTCATCACTCGCACTGTTTACTGTATCACCTTTACTCGCATTAGCTATTTTTTTTTCCAAGTTTTGTTTCTTATATTTATTGTATAAGTAAATAAATTAAAACCAACCTAGATATAAATAATTTGTTTCCAAGTTTTAATTAGACTATTTTTATAAAATAAAATTATACTATAAAAAAATTATTAAAAACTTGTGAAAAAAAAAATTTAAATACAAATATATTTTATTGTTATATTATTATTTAGCCTATTGAGCATAGTGATTCAGACACACTTCGATTAAATGATCACAGCATATTAATTTAACACATGTCGTGCAAAATTTTGTTGTTTTGTGATCAAACAATCATAAAAATAAGAAAAATAAATTAAGAATTAATTACTCGCACTTGGTAAATTATTTCCAAACACTGATGCTGATCACTTTATGCATTTCTAGCAAGTGAATGAAAAACTGAGATAACACTAAACTGGTTAAATTTTTTCTATAAACATATTATTTGAAGCTATAGAAATGTATACATATTTATTTTCAGGATAATAAAATTATTAATACTTATAAGCTGGAGTCATTATTTACCCTGTGCAAGTGATGATGGTTAAATGTATCTTTTTTTTTTTATAAATTCATAGAACCTGTTATTTTAATATTCCTTAGTAAAGTGTTTGTATTTTATGATCTCTATAGGAAATTATGCGAGAAACTGGATTTTTAAGTGAACTTCAAAAACTAATTTATCATTCTGAAGAATCAGTTCAAATTACATCGCTTGTTGCATTGGGAAATTTGGCTTTAAATAAAAATAACTGTTGTGAAATGAAAGTAATTCAACTTTGATTTTTTTTTTTTTAAATTTAAAATTAATTTGAAACTCATTATTTTTGTTATTCTTGAGACTAATGAAAAAATTAATTCAGTAACCTAATATTATTTTCAGGAAACAATTCCTATGTTGTTGGCTTTAATGCAAATGATGGATTCAGATGAGATTATTTATAACTGTTTATCAACTTTGACTAATATTGCAGTTTTCCATATATGGCATAGTGAATTACAACCAGCCATACACATTTTGTATGATTTATTAGAAAATCAAAATAAAAAAGTGGTTCTACAATGCCTGAAGCTTTTAATTAATTTATCATGCAATGATAAAATGATTCCACATCTTTTAGGTGGTCAAGTATGTAACATTTATCTTGACTTACTAATTAATGATCAATGATTCAATTTGTTGACAAATATTTTTGTAATTCTACTAAACTCTTAGTCTACAAAACATAATTGATCAAAGGTCCCTCTGGAATACTTCTAATTTAAGAAATCCAAAATCCACAAACATTATTCTTTAACCTTGCTCAATCTTTATATTTTTTATTTAATCTTCCTTAGTTCCTAATTTTTCATATAACTTATCACATTTCCTTAATTTTGCTTTGTAGTAAGGACATTTAGTTTCTTTACACAGTCTTTTCTCACAGTTAATTCCCTTTCATTATTTCCTATTTGTACCAACACATTTTTGGCATTTTAATAAAATGGGACAGTATTATTTATACTTTATAAACTTTTCTAGGCCCCCAAAAAACTATTATCTATGTTAAACTTGAATGAAAATGAAGATATTCTTCTTAGAGTAGTAACATTGTTCAGTAATATTACTGATTCAGTTAATGCTATGGAGTTGGATCCAGTTTTAGACTTGCCCGTTGAACAAAAAGCTGCTGCACCTGATACAATGTAAGTTCAAAATATCTTAAATACTAATATTATAATAGGAAAATGAATTGTTTTAAAAAACAGTTTAACCAAAGAATGCTATTTTTTCAGCATTTTTGTATAGTGGTACAGGTTAACTATTTATAGAATTTATTTCAAAAATTAATTACTTGATTATTTATGAACTTACAGAATAGGAAATAGGCTCAAAACCTTCTTATGTTATACTCTACAAATTAAAATATATGAATAATATTAGAATGAATATTGAATAGTATTATTAGATACACAAACAAAGAGTACCTAGGCAATGTTTTTACATTTGACTCGTTTTTTGACTAATAAATGAATAATAATTACAGTACATTTATAAACAATTAGAGAAATAAAAATAGTTTGCACTAAGTATGCCTGTCAGTAGGTGAGCTACTGATGTAGGTGAAAATTTGACAAGATGGGATATAAAGAATAATTTATTGTATATCTATATGCAATGATTAATCATTGCTAATTAAAAAGGATTCTGAGTGTAGTTCAGTTGATAGTGATGCTTGTCAATAATATATAATATGTCATACTATGGTAAAATAATGAAATAGGCATTATATATTTTCTTTAATAATATTTGTTTAATATTGTAATGTTTTTCACATTTGCTGGGAAAACTTGGGAAATCGAAAAATGATCTTTCTAAAGTACCATCCCAAGAAAATTTCATTTCAGAAAGGAGTCTTTTTCTTATGCATCAAAGTAAGCTTTCCTGTAGAAAAAGTGTTCACATAAAAAATTAAAAAATAATAAACGTATTTGTAAAACCAATATATCCTTCACTACACTTAAAATCTAAAAAAAAACAGGTAGGTATATAGAATTAATAATTAAAACAATAGTACCAAAACTAAACATATTAAATATTGTTATTATCAACAGGATTATACAAATCTTGTAGTTATTAGAATATTTAGAGTAACTAGAATATTATTTTCAAAATTAGTTTGTATATTTAAGATATCATTGAAGCTTTTATTTTATCTTAAAGGAAATCTGCCTAGGAAGGTATTTTCAGGAGGTAATTTTTCATTTTTTTCAACAAATAGGAAAACCTGGAATATAAGTACAATATTAAAAAAATATTATTAAAGAAAATATAAAAAGCTTATGTAATTATTTTACCATAATATGACTTATATATTGTTTATAAAGCACATTTAAGATTGAAAAAAAAAAAAAATATATAAATATACAGTAGAAATGGGTTATGAGTTTTAACCTGTAGATTATATACATTAAATGAATGAGGAATTATAAAAATAAACAGTCAGCTTTATTTTACTTATAATCCTGATAAATACTCATTATTTAATCATAATTAAAATGATTTAATTTTCTAAATATTATATATATTTTTCTTATCTAATATAATGATAATTTAACATTTTAGATTCTGAATGTGGGGGAAAAGCTTATGATTTTACAAAGAAGTTTATCCTATTTTTTTCTGTGTGCAACTTTCTACTAAAAGATTTGCTCAGATTTCTATGTGTAGTAACTTTTCTGAAAGGAAATCGGCATTGGAGGTACTTCAGAGAAGTCATTTTTTGATTTTCTCAAGAGTTTACCCAGCAATTGTGAAAAATCAATTTAAAACATTGGAAAACTATAAAACACATAGGAAAAATTGGGAAAATTGGTACAACATTAAACAAATTTAAGAAAAGATTTAATTAAATAAAATATATAAAGCCTATATAATTTTTTTTACCATAACATGATATATATTGTTGGCATAATAGCAATAAATCAATAAATAAATAAATTTAGCAATAAATTAAATTTTCAACCCAAGCTCGTTTATCAATTTGTTTTTTTCAAAATGTATATTTTTGTCTGTACATGAAGAATCTAAAAAAAAAAAGTTGGAAGTTATAAGCGATAACTTCATGAAGTTTTCTTAGTCAGAATTTAACATTTTCAAAAGTGTGTTTTTTTAGTGCTCAATCCATTGGTATAATCAAAACTTACCTACACTACTTACTTTTATAATTATAGTCATACACCTTAAACAATAGCACTTCTGGAATTAATCCTAAATGTGGTAAAAAGACATTTTTTTTATTGATGTCATAGTAAGTCTATCTGGCTTAGATTTAGAATTAAAAACATACAAATACTCTGTTGAATAAGCAATATTATAGATGGAGCTACATTAAAATAAAATAAATTTACATTTCTATTCATTCTTTTAACTATTTATCTTCATATTATATTTCTTTATTTTGTACTTAAAAGAATGTATTGAAATGGAAATTAATTTTATTTTAATGTTGCTCAGTCTTTTAGTAATATAGTCTCAGTAATTTTTTTTAACCCAAAAAATCAGATTTTCCTCATTATCTTGAATAATAATGTAAGTTTTAAAAATAACCTCTGTAAAGTACTGCCCTGAGAGCATTTTCTTTCAGAAAAGGTGCTATACTTAATAATCAGAGTAAGCTTGCTGGTTGAAAAAGTGTAAACATAAAAAAAAAATAAAAATCTTTGTTAAACTAAACTCAGAATCTAAAATATGCACTATCTAAATAAAATAATACTTATATCATATATATATATACAATAAAAAACATACAAATTATAATAATAATCATAGTTATAAAATACTACAAAACAAATTTAATTTACTTATTAATACATTTTTTGTAACTATTAAAATAATTAAAAGTATTAATTTTAATACCAAATCCATTATACATGCCAATGGTAAAATGAAAAGAATCTCTTCCCAAATTCTGTATTACACTTACTTAATCTAAAAAATGTATATTTTGATGTGTATGATAATTTTAATTAAAAAAAACCATCCTAAGATAATGGGGACAAGTGCAATCACTGTTGTAGGTAACTTAATGTATGCATGTAAGCAATGATAAACCATTGCTTACAAAAAAATATTCTGAGCAAAGTTCAGTTGATAGTGATGCTTTGTCAACAATATATATGCCATATTATAGTAAAATAATTAAATAGGTTCTATATATTTTCTTTCGTAATATTTATTTAATGTTGTACTAAGTTGTACTAATGTTTCCCAGTTTTTCATGTTTGCTTAGAAAACTCTGGAGAAACAGGAAAAATGACCTCTCTAAAATACTTCCCTAGTGAAATTTCATTTCAAAAATATTGCTGTCATTAAAAGTTAGAGCAAAATTGCTATTAGAAAGGTTATCGGCAAAAAAAAAATGTAGTATTATATTTTTTGGTTTTTCGCATTTAATGAGAAAATCTTCCCCATACCATTTTCCTTTCAGAAGAGTTGCTATACTTAAAAATTGGAGAGAGCAAGTCCCTTGGTAGAAAAGTTGTCCACAAAAAAAAACAAACATCTTTGTAAGACCATAAGCTTCTTTGGTCCATTTAGAATCTAAAACTTCACTATAATTTAGATGTTATAAATCTAGCAAAATTACCTTAGCATGAAATTTCTTTAGTGTTTTTAAATTATAATTTCTATAAAGCATGTTGGTTAGGTTCTATAAGGTTTTTTAAATGCAATCTGTAATAAAATTGTATTTATTTTATGTAGCTTTCAATTATATAATATACATGAAGCTATACATAATCTCAAGTTTTCAACAAATATTATTATACTTGGGAGTTATTAAATTGTTAGTTACTTTTTTTTATTATTTATATATACATTCTTATCTGAAGTTGTGGTCAAAGTAATAATTGGCTTTTTTTATTAATTATGATATATTAATTTTATATGATCTTATCTTATCATTATTTGTACAAACAATGTTTAAACTTATAGTAGCTGGCTACTCCTGTCTAAATTATTAATTATAATATTATTATATCATCATTCATCAGTAACCAAGCAAAAAAGAAATACCTAATAATAACATCTCTTTTTTTTTTCATAATAACATTAAACTTACATAGTACAACTTAATATCAATGTTTTATATTCAGTTTGTTTAGCAGGTATGCTAACATATATGGTGTAAATGTAATAGAAAAAATGCGGACCAAAAATTTAGTATTGATGAAACAGCACAAAAACGAAGAAATTCGATTACACGCACAAAAAATCTACAATGCTCTTGCTGATAAGTGATAAGTATTGAAAATATAATAAATAGACAAATATGTTGTTAAACAAGTTTTATCACAAGTGTTATAATTATGTATTATTATTCATAGAAATTATTGACATTAGTTTACTTATAAGAAAATCAAAATTTGTTTTGGAAATCATATTTTATTAGGGATAGTTTTAAAAAGTTGCCATTAAAAATAATTGTGTGATTCACCAATTTTATTAGAAGAATCAATATAGAATGTTCCTAGTTTTTAAAATAAACATACTTTATGTATTGTTGTCTATATAGATTTATTTTAAATTTAAATTTGCTTATTATCGAACCATAATCATAGATATTCGAAACTTTGTTATAATCTATTTTGGGTGCATTTATTAATTTATTTTAAAGTAACATTTTTATTTTTATTGACATTTCATTATCACAATTGTTAAATAGACTTTAGAGATATTTATGTGTCCTTCAGTTATCTTAATTAAATAGAATCAATTTTTTTTAATTTTTTGAATCATTTTAATGTTAAAAAAACTATTAAATTAACAGAAATGCAATTGATTATATTTCTTATATTATTCCATTTTTTCAAAAACTGTCCATTGTATTATTATTATTTACATAAATTATTCATATTATAATGTACTTAACTTTATATTTAATAATGTCTGGATTAATAGTTAATATTTATGCTTTGAAATTTAAATGCACATTTTATCTATCTACTTTACTATTATAAGATACTTATAAATTACCATTAATAATATTTGAAATAAATTATTATTATTTATTTTTCATCAATGTTATAAAGAATAATTATATTTTATGTTGAATTTAATAAATCTATGTTATTATTAAAACTTATTTTTCTTTTATTATCTTCATACAAATTTGTATTAACTTCTTAGACATTCCAATTTAATAATAACAAATGATACAGTTATGAACAATGTTACAAATAATAATATTTATAAATATTATTATTTTTACATGACGAGTATGATCTTACTTAGTAAAAAAACATCCATCAAAATGTTTTTTGGCTTTCGGGTAACAGTAAAAATTTCAAAATATTAAAAAATCTCTTATACAACATTTGGTAGCAAAACCTCCTTTCCAAACAAATTTATATGTGATCCTATTTTAGATTCTTTTATTTTTTCCCATTTTTGAAGACATCTAATAAATTAGAGGAAAGAAAACAATTTATACATTTTTCTCTTTTTTTATTCATAAAGCATAAGCCATAAATTAAAATTTTCTTCTTTTCTATTCATATATAAGATGTTTAACTTTATTTTGATATTTTTTTTCATTACTCAAAAACTTAAGTTGATCATCTAGATGATCATCTTGAAGTAATAATAATATAATGATGTCATGTAGACATTTTATCCATGATATTACAAAATGTGAAATAAATGGAAAGAGTAGAAAAAGAAGATTGAAATTGATTGTTTGGTACAATAATTGTGAGTGATGTGAGGACTGCTTGGGTATATGTAGATGAAGTGGAAGACTGATTTTAGTTGCCTTTTAGGACCAATGTGACCAATAAAATGAAAAATAGGTGAGGGAGAAGAAATCTATGATATTACATTTTACAATTTTCATGGTGATGTGTCTAGGTACCCATAAATATACACAGTTTATTTAGAATTTATTCACTGGGAAAGAAGAACATCAAAATATTTAAAATAAAGCATTCAATTTGATAAGTTTAATAAAATGTGCATAGATACTTCTAAAACTGGATTTAGGAAAAAAATTTTCTTAGGCAATAATTTTATCAGCACCTCAGTTTGTAACCTCTGTATTTTTCGACAGTGCTTTGTTTACAATCTTTTTATTAAATATGAAAACAAAATATTTTAATAACCGAAATTGATACAAAAATTAGATAATAATTTGAATTATATTGTTCTATAATTTTTCAAGTTGTGTATAGCAACATACATAGTCAGATATTCTATAAAATATTTATAAAATAGGAAATTACAAAATATATAATTTTTAATTATACTTTGTATTGTGATTTAATTTTAAATAATTATAGACTTGAAATTCAGATAGAAAATTTATATTTGCTTTATTTTCTAGAAGTAGTAAAATTTTCAAACAGAAATGCTAAATAAATTTATGAAGATTCATTATAAATAACACTTTGTGATCAAGAAAAAAATCTAAAGTGTAATATTGAATTTTTTTTTATACGAATTTTAATATTAAATTTTTATGAAAAATTGTAAATATTATGGCCTTTCAAAATATATATAACCGGACTCTGCCGAAAATTGTTTTTTGTTTGTAATAATTAATCGTTGCAAACAGATATACATTAAATTCCTCTCTGCATCCTACATTCCCAACATCACACCTAAAACAGTGGACCAGCCATCTTTTTTTTATCTCAAATTATATTTGTTGTTTTTCAGACTCTAACAACGTTCCGAAACAATAATGCGTAGGTACCTACTGTTATTTTGTCTAATGAAGCAATGAAACCTGCTAAGCTTATTTCTCATTTAGAAAACAAAGCAATTTATTAATAAACCTATAGAGTTTTAAGGAAAAGGTTTTGATTTTTTGAGGTTAAGCTCTATATGGTCCGTAGTCCTTAGTAAAAAAAAGGTCCGCAAAAGCAAAAAGGTTGAGAACCACTGCTCTAAGCAATTGTCTATAGTAGGTGCATAATAGTTAATTTGGTTCATGGATAACTACTTCTTTATTTCTATTGAATATTACTTGCAGTGGCGTACAGAGGAATATTGAGAGTATAGCACTTAACACAAGTATTCAACTACTAACCTTCTTTTAAAGACTAATAGCTTTTCTATGACACCGATACAGTAGCTAGCAATGTACACCAGCAATGGGAGTTCTTTACTTAGGTTCTCTGTGGATAAAATTGTTTAACTAAACAGAAATTGAGAAATGTTTAAAAATTTGACAGGAGGTTCATTTATAGATTGTACTTAGTGGTCAAAAAAAAAGTTGAATGCAATATAGAATATTTTTATAGAAGAGTCTTAAAATCAAATTTTAACGAAAATCATAAATATTACGGCATTTAAAAACATGTATAACCGAACTTTGCTCCGAACCGTTTTTCGTTAGCAATGTAGATTATAGGTATAAATTAAATGGTTTTATGTATCTCACCTTCCCAACTATCCACCTAAAACTGGTCACATCCGTCCTCAGTATCATTTTTTTATTTAGATTCGCATTTCGCAACATAGTGAGCATATCTATTGGTGGTTTTACTATAATGTGTGTTTTTTTTCCGTCTGTAAACAAATTTTTTACCAGAAATCTTACTCCTATGTATCGAGTGTAGTATATTTTCTGAAAGGTAATTTTCTGTAGTTAATGCAATGGATATTTAATTTTCTAAGGGGGTTTCAAAATAGTTTAGAAAAATCCAAAAGAAAATTATAGGTAGACCGGCAAATATTTAAGGCGTTATCGATTTCATACATTTTAAGTTTTGCAAATTATTTATAATTTTTTATCTGCCAGAAATATTACTCCAGATCAAGAGATCGATTTGTTTCATTTAATACCTAGCTACTGACAGGAACAGTTATTTTTCGACATCTAAAGTTGTTTATAATTAAGTTTACGTTGTCATAATAATTGGAAAAAACCAAAAAAGATAAAAAAATACGGGGTTTTTATTTTTCAAAATTTCGCACAATGATTTTAATATTTACAATTTTTAAGATTATATTTTTATATCAGAAATCTTTGTCTAAATTTCAATAATAGTATATTTTCTGAAAGAAAATGTAGTCGTTTAATTTTTCATTTGATTTTCTTAATAAATTCGAAAAACCAGGAAAAAATGTAGGAAATACGGCGAAATGTACGGAATTTGGTTTTTGTTGTTATTCGATTAAAAATTATTGTAGAAACCTGTAATTTTCACAAAATACTTATATTGACCTTTTGTAAATGTAATCAAATTTTCAAAGTATTCTAGCTATTTTAGGCTATTTATAGGTATTTAATATTTTTGTGTTTTTATATATGTATTTGTATATTTGGTAGGTATTTGTTATTTAAATTTTAAATTATATGGATGGCTTAAGAGAAATGCTTGAAAATTTAACATAAAATGCATTTTAAGTTGTATTTAGTGGTCTAAATAACAAATTTGAGTTTAATAATTTTTTTAATAATGTTTTAAGACCAAATTTGTCGAAAATCATAAATTACGTAATTTTAAAATATGTCTTACTTCGCTCCGAATCATTTTTCGTTAACATTGGTTAATCTTTACGTGCAGATACAAATTTAATAACTATATTCATCCTACCTTCCTATTCCCTACTAGATATCTTACTCTAATTAAAAAATGATAAAATACTTTTTTTATTACATTTGGATCTTGTTGCTCACGAATAAAGTCAAATTTTTATTTTCCAAGTTGTTTTCATAATAATTAGGAAAACCCAAAAAAAGACGAAAAGTGAAAACTGACAAATTTACTGGCGTTACTTCGAAGTAATTCGAAAAAAATAATGTATGTATAGTGCGTTCACGCAAAGACGTACCACTAAATATTTCAGTTGAATGACAGTATTGAAATGGAATTTTCAGAAAATGATAGAGAGTGTACCCAAATACATATTTTCAGATAAATTTCAAATTCTTAACCCTTTTGGTACGCACATTCACAATACAACTTACTTTTTTTTAAATGGCAACACCATTTTTTTTTTACAGATTGGGATAGGGTACTTTTTTAAACAATTTTTGTATAAAAGTATTTTTCTAATTAAAAAAAATTACAAAGTTATAGTATATTGAAATTTAATATTTACGAATAATCTGTTATTGACGAAATTTTAACTATGTTCAAATTGTATACTAAAATATTGAAATAATGGTACCTCCGATATTGTGAAATATCTGTTTTTAGACAGATAAAACACAAATAAACAAATTTTTGTTTTTGTAATTTAGTCTTATTTTAGATTCCGAGCGTAGCGAGCGAGCTATTGGTTTTACAATGCTACTTATTTTTTTTTTTGTCCTTTATTCTATTGTGTTCACACGTTTTTTCCTAGTAAACTTACTTCGATCTTTACGAATCGCAAATTTATTGAAAACTCAAGTTGTCTAGATTGTATTTTAGAAGGGTCATTTTTTGATTTTCGATGTCATTTTCAAATAAAAGCATTTAAGTGGAAAAAACGTAGGAAAACGTACAATTTCACGATTTCATTATTTTATAAAAACACGGATGACGTTTTTTACCAGAAAAATGATTTAATCGAAAAATCATAAGATACTTTTTTTGTTGATTTTTTGATTTTATTTCTTACAGTATCATCGTCAAAACTTTTAAGTCACTTTTGAGCTTTTAGAAAATTGTAATTTTTAGAGTTTTGTTGCTTTAATTCGGATATAAATACACGTAGAGACTTGAAAATTGGTAACAATACTTATATTGGACTTACCTAGATGTGATAAAATTTCCAAAAACATCGGACGACTTTTTTTCCGTTTTTAAATTTTTTTACAATGGTACTTTACTTTTTTTATATATATACTATAGACTACTTTTATCTTAGAAAACTTGCTCTGATGTATAAGTGTATCACCTTTTTTAAAAGTAAATTTTATCTACTTGGTAAATACATAGGTCATGTTTTGATTTTCGAAACGGTATTTAAAATAAAAACGATTAACTGGGGAAAAAAAATAAGATTTTTTCACGATTTCGTTATTTTAAATAAGTAGGTATAACTACACTTTCTAGCACAAATATAGCTCCAATTTAAAAACGACAAGAGTCCATACTTTTGTTAAATTTTTTTTTTTAATGAGCGTTTTGAAATCAAATTTAAAAGAAAATAGCAAAAAAAAATTTCGTCACTTCAAATTATGTATTACCGAACTGTGCTCGCAATCGTCTTTCGTCAGCAATGGTTTATCGTTGCTTACAAATAAAATGAAATTATTTTATACATCCTACCTTCCCAACTTCCCACCTACAACAGTGGCTGCACCCGTTCCTAGTATCAGTTCTGTTTTTCATTTATTCTTCCGAAATAAATTAAAGACAATGAAAATTATAAAAATGTACACTCTATGAATTTGAAATTAAGATTTATTTTATATAGTTTTGCAACTATAGTTTTATCAAATAAATAGTTCGAAGTTTTCGCCTTGGTATTCTAAATATGATTCCAAATGGTTTAAAATTTCTATTGATGTGGTAGCGTTTATTTAGTCTTTTCTCAAATTATTACATGCTACTCGTAATTTGTTTTTTTAAATCTTGAACATTTTTAAAAGGATCCACATATGTAACATTTTTTAAATGCCCCCATAAAAAGAACTGACGTGTTTATTTGTGTCTATCCGAATATGTAGGAAAAAAATGGTGTTGCCATTTTAAAAAAAAGTAAGTTGTATTGGGCATGCGCGTACCAAAATGGTTTAAAATTTAAAATTTGTCTGAAAATGTGTATTTGTATACTCCCTATCATTCCCCGAAAATTCCATTTCAATACTAGGTTATCCAACTAAAATATTTAGTGGTACCTCTTAGCGTGAACGCACTGTATATATAATAAATACTCATATCCCGAGGAAATGTCTAGCCAGATATACCTTATGTAGGTTTTAAAATGAATAATATACAGTGGTTAAAAGGCAATATTTTTGTAGCGTGCTACTTTTTTTTGAAATACTGTAACCTGCTTTATTTTGGTAAATGTGTATAGCGTATGTGTATAACATTGTTCATAGGAAATCAGTGCAAATTTCAATTCATTTAGTTACTAAAATAAAATTGTGAGTCTAACGAAATATTAAATAATTTGTAGTTAAATTCTTTTTATTTTAATCTACAGTAAAATAAAATATTTTGACTTCCAAACTGTAAACAAGCGATAATTTAATGTTAGTATAGTTTCATCAAATGTAAATACATTAATGGTACCTATAAACCATAAATCAACGGGGAGTGTCAAACATTAAAACGTTACCATTTTAAGCTGAAACTAGTGGCGCATTACTTTTAAAAAAAGTGACGATGATAGGAGAGAACGCCTTTCCCTTTCTTCTTTTAGAAATGTAACAATAAAGGTACTGCACTAGTCACTAGCATTGAAAACAGTGATTTCTAACCATTGACAATATTAATATGTGCTGTTACAAATGTTGGAAACTTATCGATATTTTAAAACCCGTGTCATTTGTTAATCAAGTTTATTTTTTTTGTTTTTTTTAAACATATTTAATTATTGGAAATCTGTTCCTTAGTACCTACTTAATAAGTCACCTACAAATTACTTCTACATTGAAACGATACGCCATGGATACATTTGAAAACATCAAATAGATTACGTTATTTTATTCTCAAGTGGAAAGGTAGCTAGTATAGGTAGTTAGATAACGAGTATAAATGGAAACTAAGCGTAAGTGACAGTAAATGTGAATGTGATACAAAATACGGAACACACCTTCTCGAATGTCAAAAAATGAGAGTAACTTACAAATTGTTAAATCTATCGGAATTATACTATACTGGGATAAAATAGTGCATGTGGTAAACTGAATATTTGGATAAAAAAAAAAATTAGAACGGGACTTACTATCCGACAAGTAAGAAGTAATAATTTATGGTTTAAATCATGGAGAATACTTTACAGTAGGTACTACAATGAGTACAAAAATATGCGTATAATAATGCTAATCCCAATCTTATCGGGGCAGTTTTTCAGATGCGTGTGTATCATCCACTTCGGAAGATTGTTAATTTCAGGAAAAGTTTTTATTTATTTTTTTATGCAAACAAAGCAATTTGAAACTGTAGGTAAAATAATGGACTCCACGTTACAGGAACTACGGGATTTCAATGATGATTACAGTGTAAAGGCTGCTACCATATGGAGCTTCCTACGTCCTACTTGCTACTTTGGTGTATCTTTTTATTTGAAGGAGGTCTCTATAGATATAATTACCTTTTTTCGTAATGATGAGTTATCCGGATGTGACTGGTTGCAGGACGTTTTATGTTGGAGTTGGCGTAGGGCTAGTTTTTGGTAGGATGTTTTAATGATCTGGTTTACATGGATTTATGATGGAACGGATGACAATTTTGTACCTCTTTATGCCAGTTAATGCAACTCTGTCCCATAATTGGATGCTACATCAGTGGCCAGTGATTTAAGTGAATATAAGAAAAGGAATTTGACTAGTCTGAGTTCAATGTTTGATCTGAATCGTAAGGGATGTGGTAGATATCAAAGCAAATATACCTCTAATTTCTAAGACATTTATTTTTAATGGAACCCATGTACTTATTTTACTTTGTTAGTTTAAGTTTGAAGTAAAAAATGTGCTAGAAAGGGTAGCGATAGTTATTCAAAAGTTGACTGGTGAGTAATTTTTGGTGATCAGTATCCTAGTATTCTTATCTATGATCAGAATGGACGCTGATAACAATAATATTAATAGCGTAGGGCAAAATCGAATTCAGTGAAACTGGTGAAAGTAAATGTGGATAGGAATTTGTGGCTTGATTTGTGTTGATGTTTATTTGATACTTTAATAGTTTGATAGTATGTTATCAAAATCGTTATCAATCATCCGATTCTAGAATTCAACTAAACAGGCTGTAACACTCCAGATATAACACACCAACACTCCAGTTACTCTAGCAGTCGTGTGCCCAATATTATTGTTAGGCATATTCAACATCCTGCACTATGAGTCACCATTCACCACGCCCTATCTGTGTAAACGTTGACTCTCGATCGGCCGCATACCGCAACAACGGATTTGATTCGTGTGCGGCCGTCATCAAAAATGGGTATTTGACATTCTTTTGCGCTGTATGACGATTTCCTTTCTGTCGTCTTATTTTTATAAATCTAGGACGAATGAATTGGACAATATTGTTCGCAATTGGTTCGTAACGAAAATGGTTCGCGTAGGTATGTAATATTTTTTTTCTGTCTGTAAATTATAGGTAGATAACCGTTTCAAGGTTACTCTAGGTAGCTGTTGACAATTTGACTAAATATTATGATTCCTAACCTCACCTAAGTGTTTGTACCTACTTTTTAGGCACCTAACCTATCCTGTTGGTTTTATTGCCACAATTTTCCCAAAATAATAATAATAGTAATAATTTATTCGTATTAATAAATAAACGGCCACTGAGCACGATTTGAACGAATAAATATGACTTATTCATAAGGTGAATAATAAGAAATAAAGAAGGTTGAAATAATTTAATTATGATAAGTAGGTACGCAACATAGGTATATTAATATATAATAATATCATGTATACATTAATACAACATAATTGTCAGATATTTTAAGGATTTGGATTATTTGTATAATTAATGCAACATCAAGAATGTACCTATCATTATCTAAGTACTTTAGAAATACTTTTTATCATACTTTTTTAAGAATATCTAGTACTTTTATTTATAGTACTGTTATATTACAATATTTTTATATTTTATGATTTTAAATAAATTTTAATTCTTTTTTTAATAATATTTTATTAATTTCTAAGAATTATAATATAATTACATGACATGGTAATATACAGCATCTGAAATTGATGAACATATTTAAATTAAATTTCTATAAGTAAGTTTAAGTATTTATTTGTTGAATGCAGACATCATCAAATGTTTTGAAAAAAAGTATCAAATACAATTTATATAATTATTCAAACACATTTTGAATATATTTGAAAAGTATTTTTAATTAAACTGATTAGGCATTTATAAAACAATAGAAATGTGATTTTCTTATTTGTATATTCAATAGTAGAAAAAATTACACAATAGTAGAGTTTTGAACAAAGTATAAGTGCCAAATAATTTAAATTAAAAGAAAAGAAAAGTTTCAAATAGATACTATAATATTATTTTATTATGTGTACACATATTTTAATACTGATTTAAGTAGGTACTACTAATAATGTTACTCTCACAAGTATACACTGAGAACCAATATTTATTTTGGAATAGGTTATGATTACTTTAAATTCATAAATTGGTTTCTCCCAAATTTTCACAAGTATTGCATCATTAAAATAAATCTACTCTTGAACATAATCCATTAACTTTTTTAAGTATTTCAATGTAATAGCTAGACGCGGATAGGCTTAGTTAACTTGATTGCCTGCACAAGGTTCATACTTGTATTTAATTTGGTTTATGTCATATTGTATAATTTTGAGTTTGTGTAATTGCGAAAAATTGGTTGGCTGATATATTGTCTATGCAGCTTGGACTACAGGTAATATTAGTTTATATTAATGAAATTATTTTTATATTTTAGGTTGAACTGTGAATTCTATGTATATAAATGAAAACCGATAATTTATATCAAAGTTTGATGTCCAAGAAAAAATAGTTTTAACGCTGTGTTTTTTTCTAAAACAGTATATACATTAAACAATGACAAAATCTAATACTAAAACATTAAGAAATGGAAAAGTTGTACTTTCAAGAAAAAATAGTACAGTAAAAAAAAAGAATGGTAAATTATCATTTTATAGAACAACAAGTACAAGCAATTTCAATAGTTTAAATGTTAAAAATAAAACTGAATCAAATGAAAGGATAGTAATTCAGAATAAAGATTGTGATGAGCAAAACAATCACCATAGTTATAACAAATTAGAAAATCATATTCAATTAAATGAAGTTCAAATATATAATAATCATGAAACAAAGATATTGGAAAAAAAATCTGGGTTAATTACTGTAGAAAAACCTAAACCAGTACCATCAAATTCTATAAATAAAAATAAAAAATTGAAAACAAATTTAGTTAATGATCAAATTATTAATCCACGCATTACACGTAGTGAGACAATAAAACTTCAAACAGAAGAAAGAAAAAGATCAGATCAAGTTTTGATTGATAAATTTCCTAAGAACATATTTAAAAATGTTGTTATTCAATTATATGATATTGTAGAACAGATCAAATTTGTTAGGATGCTTGGACTGATATGTCGATTTAAATGTTCCTTAACCAATTCTAAAATTAAAAAATATCCTAATAAGAAAATGTATTTTTGTAAATAAATATTGTTTAAATTAAATTATTGAATTATTAATATATATAAAAATATTTATTGTTATCTTAGTCAATAAATAAATATTATATATGTATAAACAAAAATGTTCTTTTGACAAATAAAACAAATTAGATGTTTGTTAAATTATAGTACCTATTATAGCTGTACGTATATTGTACAATGTATGTAGGTAGCTACAATTAAATTATGAATATCATCAATCAATATTTATATGATCTTCATATAGAAAACATTTCTAGTACTTACATCTAGTGGTATTCCCATAATTTTTTGAGTTTTCTATAAAATTCTGTGGTTTACATATAGTATTTGATATTTTTCTTATCAGTTTTAATTTTTTTAGTTCTAATTATTTAAATAAATATAATTTGTATCACTGTTACAGTTTTTGTCCCTATTTGAACACCACTGCTTCTATCTACTATAGGATGAAATTTAGTAGAATAAAAACTTAATTTATAGGTATTATAATAATATAGAATACGATTATTCTAATAAATGAAACTTCTTACTTACTGCATACAAGAAAACTGTGTATTAGTTATTGTCCAAATATATACTTAATTTGTGTCAAATATGTATTATATGCTGTATTAATAATTCTCCTAGAGATATACCTACTAAGATATTAAGAACAATTATAAGGAGATAATAGAACATATATTGATATATTTTGAGACATGTTATAATATAATTTATAGAATAAAGAAAAGTAAAAATAAATGATAAGACAAGCAGAGGACAATTAAAATTGCCAAACAAATAATTTTACAAGTTTCATCAAATAAATACAGATAACTAACAAATTGAAGATGTTAGCTGGTGACAGGAAGGAATAGAAAGAGTATGGAAGACTGCAAAATTAATCTTGGGGTTAAAAAAATAAAATTCATAATGTATAATTAATTTTATAAGATATAATACTATATAATAGGTACATAGGACAATTTAGATCTTAATCCTAATAACATAATGTCAAATTGTTGAAAAATCAAGTAAATGCAATATATGTTTAATCATTTAATAAATATATTTTATAGAAATGTTAAAAAATGTTCTATCATTAGGCTCCATATTATGAACATAATAAACTATACAGTGGTATATTGGTAAATAAATGTATGGGTATATTCAACCTAAAAGGAGTTGAATATATCTTAAACATTTTCTTCACTACACTTAAAATAACAATGCTTAAATAATAACACATTACCTTGTTGTGAATGTTTTTTGAAATTTTATTTTTGTAATAGTTATAAAATGTAATTATTTATTTTTTAACAAATATTAAAAGTTAATAGAATGGTTATAGTTTCTCCCTTAATGGTGTTTATATTTTAAACTTGCTTACTGGTCTACTTTCTTTTTGGGACAGTTTACAAAAAATTAATAATAGTTTCTCCATTTTCTCCTTCCACCACCTTCGCCACCATCCCAACTATTTGGGGTCAGCTACCCTCCTACTAAACCTGATGCCATTCCCCTCATCATCCTCATATACATAATCTTTTCTCATCGTCATTGTTAATCACATCTAACCAACTCTTTGGCCTTTTCTCCTATGTTTATTTCCATTACAATTCTTACTGCTTCTGATTCCGTTTTCCTTATGACATCAAATCATCTCAGTTTATTTTCTTTCATTTTGTCTATTATCAAAACTATGCCTAATCTACCTCTTATTTACTCATTTCTTCCACTATCTTATAGTGGTACTTCGCTCATCCACCTAATCCTTCTCATTTCTGTTGCACTCATTTTCTCTTTTATTATTTATTTTTTATGAACAAAACAATATAGTCAGTCTCCCCACACTCTTGTAGAACTTACCTTTATGTCTCATTGGAATGCTCTTGTCATTTAAAACAATCCTTTGTTGAACCATACTTAAAACTCTCAAGTGTCACTGTTTCATATCAGATGTCTTGTTCTGTTCTTCCAAATTTAATATATATATGTCTATACTTCTACTTATATCTGGTATTTTTCTATATATCCAATACAACATAAGTCGGTTTTACCACATTCTTGTAGAAGGAACTCCATAGTTTATTATTATTTTTTTTATGGTTTATTGTGATGATGAATTAAAAACTAGTGTATACATATAATGTATGCATTTTTAGTTAGTATATACTCATAATAGATGAATTTACTTGTAAGTATACTCGTGAAACTAAAAATAAGAATTCAGGTTTATGTATACCATGTACCCTACAATTTATATATGAACATGGTTGCTATTTAAAAAAAAAAGGTAAGTATTGTTAGGCATGTGCAAAATACACGAGTTAAAAAAATTGTAGGTCATAGGAATTTAGGACCATTAGCCTAGTTTAATGTCCCAAGAACAGAATTGAATAATATTTACAGTGTAATAAGTGGTGAAGTGGACACTGTTTCCACGGACACAAGTTAAATACACATATATATATTGTCTATATTTGAGAATTCTTACAGTGTTGATTCTAAACTATGTTAAATTTAACATTTATACTATTTATAGTGTATTTTTTTTTTTAATTTGATTTTATTGTTTACAGCTAATGTGTTTGAAAAATATTAAAATGTTGTGAAAAAAAAAAAATGGCTGTATTTAATACAACATTTTGTATATTTCTATTCTATTTTAATTCAATCTTAATTTTTTTTTACTTGTGAAAGTATTATGCTGTGATCAGTATGGTGGAATAGAAATCCAGGAAGCTGTGATAGTGTTTCAAATAAATCACTATAAATTTGTTGAATATATATTATATCATTGAAGTGGGTCCCACTTGATAAGCTACATAATAATTAACAAATTATAATATAATATAAAACAATTATCTTATCATTTTGATATTAAATAAATACAATATTATGTGTCAAAGAAATTTAAAGATTTGTTTTATTTACTATTTTAATATTACATCATACAAAGACTGTCTAAATAGTAGTTGGGCTAAATTATACACACTCATATTTCTAATTTATTTTCTAGTGTAAGAAAAAAAAAATACAAATACATATAATATATTATGTAAAATAAATGTAAAGATTTGTTTTATTTACTATTTTAATATTACATCATACAAAGACTGTCTAAATAGTAGTTGGGCTAAATTATACACACTCATATTTCTAATTTATTTTCTAGTGTAAGAAAAAAAAATACCAAGTGCTATAACCATGTAGGTAAAAACAGTGAGTGCTATAACCATGTAGGTAAAAACAGTGAGTGATTTCCATTAGGAATTATATTTTTGTTTCATGTTTATAACTTCTATCATTAGACATTGGTTAAAAAAGGAACATATTATTGTGAATAATAAATGAAGTTTTTTTATTTAAATATGGTTTTTGTTTTCAGTTGGATAGTTTATGAATTACATTTGTTGTGTAGAATTTCCATTGTATGTATTGTTTTCATCATCTGATTTATTGTTTCGTAATGTATGGATATTTGATTTAAAGGGGAACTTTCTGTAAAATAAAATTATTTTTTAACGATCATTCAAAAAGAATCAAAACTTGTGCTATAAATAAAAGTTTGTTTTTAACTGTTATAATTTTCAACAGTTTTTTTTCTTCTATTTATTGGATGAAACATTATTTAAAACCTTTTAAAATTGTATCATACAATTCTTTTTAATACATCACTTAGTAGTGATAATTGATAATAACCAAAAAAAATACAAGACATCAAGCAGGGGCTTGATACAAGCCCCTAGTTTTTATACATCTGGTAAATATGCTAATTCATTTTTCAAACAAATTAATTATAACAGTTAAAAATTAACTTTTTTTTCTAATAATTTGAGAGGTATTTATAGGTACTTACTTAGTTTTTGTCGTTTTTTTTTGATGGTCAGGTGTTTTTGGTTCAACAGCAGCAGGAGGATTGATAATATTTCTCACATAATTAAATGGGTGACTGATCAAAATATGAAACATACCATAAATCCAGGATTTAAAGCCGAGTATGATGGGTTGATGTTGGTCTGATGGATCCTATATTAATGTTATAAATAATATTTTTTATTTTTAATTTATATTATATGTATTTAAAAAAATTAAGTATACAATAAGTGGGTTTGCATGCACAACTACAGAACCAATTTTGAAAAGATTATGCTCATTTATGTGATTTGATCCAACTTAAAATATAGGATAGTTTTTATCCCGATTAATCAACCCTTCAACCCTTAAAATATGGTTTTAAGATATATTTGGCACAAAAATTGAACAACTTTTATTGATTCATGATACATTACCTTGGTAACAAAGATGAACAAAACAACCAGTTATAATATACAAAAACCTGGACATACTTCCCATGTGGGTGAGCCATTGTTGTAGGTAATAAGTTGGGAATGTAAAGGAGAGATTTAATGTATATCTAAACTCAACTATTAACCATTGATAAAGTACTCAAATAGCACCCAAATATACTCAAGTACCACCTCAGTCTGATTTCCTTTCAGAAAAACGTCTATCATTGTAAATAAAAATTGCTGGTAGAAAAGTTATCCACAGAAAGTTTTTGGAAAATCTACAATAATGTTTACTTTTTTTTGTGGACAACTTTTTAACAAATGAGAAAAATGTGGGGAAATTAATCATTGTGGACAAATTTACATTAACTTCCCATCTATATCCTACCTTCCTAACTTCTCATCTACAACAGTGGCTCACCTATCGTGTGAAGTATATGTCTTTTTATTCACATAGATTAACAATCAAATTATTCATGCCATCTGTTAGTGATGACTATGATACAGTACATATGCTTTCCCACTTCCAAACTTCCTCACTTTCTGATAGGATTAGGTTAGACTTCCCTTCCTTTGAAATCCAAAAATCTCAAAAACAAACAATTTGCTGTTTAGATATTTTTTGTATGAAAATCATGAAAACATTTAACAATTGGACTACCCATATTCCATTATTTGTTTTCATTCAATTCTGAATTTCAAAACCAAAAATGAATATGAATGAAAAAAAAAAAAATAACATAAATTAGCACTGACAAATCAAATAAACATTCATATATTGTTTAATTAATTTTAGGTAGGAACCTACAATATAATATTTCCATATTGTATTTATAAAAATCAGAGCCTAAGCAATGTGACCAGGACAACCAGCATACTCATGTGTATACATAAAAACTACAAAATATAGGAGTACAATAACAATAATTAATAAACATACTTTATGCACATATATTGTTGATGTTGGACACAAATTTAAAGCACTTAATGTTAGATTGAAATCTTCATCAGTAAATTGTCTCTCAGATATAAATTTTATAGGCCTAAAAGAAAATATAAACTTTATTAGTTGGAAAAAAATTCAATAAAAATACCTAATCAAATTTAAAAAAATTACCCTTTAGGAATTGTGATATTCTCTAATACGAACATTTTTACTTCATTCAAAGTATCAGTTGTTTCAAATTCCTTAACTATAGTAATATTCAAACATGGAACTTTGATTTTAATTTTTGTATATTTAATCAAGCTGTAATGACCCAAATATTTTATTATATTAGAATTAATATAATATTTTGCATTATAAAATATGAAATTATTTTCATATAAAAATAATTAAGGTGCAAGTCATTCAATATTTAAGAGGTTAAGTAATGCAATTTTAATGAAGATTTCAAAAAAAAAAAATGGCTTGGTGTCAGTATTAAAAGTATTTATTGCATTATCAAGAATTTGTAATAAAACTCAGTAAATATGTTTTACACAAAAATAAAATAAAGGGACTACAATAAAAATTAATGGATGCAATTTGTACTATATATTAAGAAGGAAAACATTATTGTGACAAACCATTTATCATTAATTTTTTTTAATAAATATTTGAAATTTCATAAAATCATAGAAGTTAAAATTATGTTCTTTTTTCATGATAAAATCACAGTCTTGGATAAAAATTATTTTCCATATTTTTTTAAAATAATGAATCTTTAGAATGATTATGACAGGGCTATTAAATTAAAATGTGTGTGTAACACTTAAGGCTGATTTACATGGTACCAGTTGCTAGTTTTTGAATGCCAGTGATTAGTAATGTGTAAATTTAACCCATCAGTTGATGCAAAGCCAGTGAGGAAATAGAACACCAGATGTTAATGCAGTCAAACAAATATTTTTGTTCTACTGGCGTATTGGCTTTTTAAGTTAATTACAACTGTGTACTACTCGAATTATACATACAATAGCACACTAAAACTATATTAGTAGCTGGCCACACTCTAATGACTTTCCAGTTAATTAACTAGTTAGTATGCCAGTTACTTACTACATGTAAACCAGGCTTAAAGGGTGCCAGTAACCTGGATATTCTAGTTGTCATATGCCATTGACCCTACAATATGCATGCCAATCATTGACAATATGAAAATTAGTCTTAATTCACAGTTTGCAGTTAACTGGAAAGCCAATGTGCAAGTAGAACAAAAATATTTGTTTGACTGGTGTTGACACACTAGTTCCTCACCTTTGCCATCAACTGGCATGTAAGGTTTACATGTTACCAGTCACTGACATTCAGAAACTGGCAACTGGTACCATGTAAATCAGCTTTTATCTTTAGTTTCAATACACAGGATGTTAACCGAACTATTTAACAAATGTAATAACCTTTTTTAATTGAATAATTTTAAGTTTTTTTTTTAAAGAAAAAAAATTATTATTACATCATTACAATAACAATATAAATATTTTATCTTTTAAGAGTTAAATTTTAACAATTAAAGAAATTTAAAATAAAAAAGTACGACATAGTTTGTATCTTATTTTTAATCTTTCAATCTTTTTTGGCCTAAAATCCACGTTTTCCTCATTATCTCAAATATTAAAGAAAATTTCAAAAAATGACCTCTTTAAAGTACCATCCAGAGAATATTTCCTTTCAGAAAAAGTGCTATACTTGATAATCAGATTAAGAGTTCTGGTAGAAAATGTATTCACATAAAAAAAAAAAAGAAAAGAAATATGAACATCATTGTAAAACCAATAACATTCTTTGCTCCACTCAGAATCTAAAATGTAAAATTAAAAAAATATTTAAGAAAAAAATTTAGTAAACCGGTTTTTTGGAAAAATGTTGTTGTCAAAAAAGTTTATTAAAGTTGAGTCAATTATTTTTAAACAATTTTTAAAGTTTTGTGAAACATGAAATATTTTGCGTACTTAAATTTTCAAATGGTTAATTAGATTTTTATATACAATATTGTAGTTTGATAATATTTTTATCATTTATCATTGGTAAAATTAGCAAGAAATGAATTTGAATTTCAACAAAATTTAAAAATTAATTTATAAAATAACTAGGGAAATTGGATTATAAAATGTCTACATTTTTAATTTTTTAGTTTAAAGTAATAAAATACAAACATATTAGCCTGGGTTTAAAAATAGAAAAAAAAGTTATTACACTTTAAATAGACACATTGTATAACTGAGTTTTAAATATAAAGTGATATATTTTCCCAATAATTACTTTTGAACTCCTCCAATAGCTTCTTTTCTTTGAACAATCATATTTTGCAACTGAAAAACAAAATAAATCATAAAAGTATTAACTTATTCTATATTGAAAAATGATAATACTAGTTAATATTAATGATAGGCAGGTATCTAATTATTGGTCCTAATCCTAAAGTTTTAATTATGTTACCTTATCAGAAACATTAGTCATAAACTGAAAATATTTCTCTTTGTCTTCTAAAGAATCTGTAATTTAATTATTAGACAGTTAAAATATTGCTATTAATAATATGATTTAAAAAATTATATATATACCAGAAATGTTTTTTACAGCACTGTAAATAGCATTTAATAACTTTATTTTCAAATCCAAAAAATCCAATTTTACTTCATTTGATTTTAATAATTTCGACTTCTTGAGTTTAATATTAAACTGTTCTACATTATTCTTTTCTAGCACGTATATAGATGGAATAGTAATATGATTGACTAAATGTTAATAAATTAAGCAAAATATACATAGTTATTAAATAGTATTATTTTAAAAAAATATTTCCATTGATAAATATAATTTTGAAGAAAAAATTATACATTTTCTTAAAAAGATGTATAATTTATTTTCTTAAAAAGATAAAATGTATTTCTTTATTATCATACTTCAATTATAAACTTTACTAAACATTTTTTAAAGGATACAAATTTTGTTGAAATTTGCATAGCTTGGACTATTTGGTTCCATTTTAAAACATACAATAATTTCATTATTTAGCAATTGAATGATATCCGGCTCATAGAATATATCTGAACATTTTGTATTCACTTTATCTGAAAATAAAACTTAATATATATATAAATAAATTTAAAACAAAATTATAATAATAGATAATCACATTTACACCTGCATATAATACAACTGCAATATAAAAAAAAAAAGCTGTTGTAGGTGGGATTTCTATATCCTATCTTTAATGAATATCTGTACGCAATGATTTATCATGGCTAAAGATAAACAATTTTAAAAGACAGTAATATTAAAGTTTTTGTAAAAATTTGATACTAAAATTCTTATAAAAATAAATTCTACATTACACTTATTTTTTTTTTTTTGAGCACAAAATATGATTTATAATGAACTATAATTTTCAAGCATTGAAGCATGTGGAGAGAAATGGCAGGTGTTTTATATGAAAAGATGATTCTAATAAGACTTAAAGGTAAGTTCTACAGTAGTGTGGTGAGACCATCTAGATTGAGTATAGTAAAGATAAGAATGCTAAGGTGGGTAAGTGGTGCAACAAAAAAAAGATAGGATACAAAATATGAACATAAGTAGATTAAGTGTAGCTTTGATAGTGGTGAAAATAGACTGACATGGTTTGGGCTTATCACGAGAACAGAGGAATCAGAATCAGTAAACATTTTAAGAGGAAATTGTGGGAGAGGGAGACTAAAAAAGAGGCCGTTGGTTGTAATTGTTGATGATATGAGGACAAGAGCAACCGACCCCCAAATAGTTGGGATGAAGATATAAGATGAAATCATAAAGCGTAAATTTGACAGTTTTTATTTTACACTCTTTTTCTGTTTTTCCCAATTATTATGAAAGCTACTTGGAAAATCAAAAAATGACCTTTTTTATGCATCAACTAGATCAAAAATCCAATAAAAAAAGATCTCTTATCAATTTTTTGACCGGGCAAGTTTTCTGATCAAAATTTGTTTACAGACAGAAAAAAAACATCATAATAACATCAAAAAAATTAATAATTTTTGTTATTGTACAATTATTCATATTCTATATAAACTATAAACATTAAATTCTATTGCATATTAGTCAGTTCAAAATTAGTGATTCCATTAAACACACTAATGATAAGTAATTTACTGAAAAATAAAATGTGTAATACTAATAGTAAGTGTAACCGTATAATTACCAATAGTTTATACTTTTACTATGATAAGTTTGATAAAATTTAAATTGTTTAAAAAAAAATAGAAAAGATATAACACAGCGGAGAATTATTAGTGAGATTGCAAAACTTTATAAATAAATAAACCTACTGACCACAATGATAAATTCATAGGTAGACTTAGTAGCCACAAAAATATGCTATAGTATTATAATTTACTTATACCTACAACTTATAGTTATATAGTATGCTATATGATAATATAAATCTAGGAAAGTACATATGATAATGAAATCATAAGCATTGAAAAATGAGATATTTTCAATGTTTTTATGTGGGATAAGGCGGATGGTTTAAGATATCTCACCTAATTTTTTTAATCTTATAATAAAATAATAGTGATTATAATAAGCATATATTATTATTTGGGTTTTATTAACATTAACTAATAATTTAATACTAATATCTCAATTATTTCTATAGAATAAATAAATATTATAAGTACCATACCTATATAAGCAAAAAAAACACAATTTTCATCCTGTACTTTTTGTAATGCCTGCACGGAATCGCCATCGAACCATTTTACCGAAGACATAACTGTGAATTTTCTCGGTATTGCTTTTAATGTTTGGAATGTGTTTCTGACAAACAAAAACTTAATTTTATTTATTTATTCCTCGTTCATTAGGAACAATTTTAATTTCTCTTGCATATGCCAAAGTCAAGTATTAGTAGTAAGATAACAAATATTTAAATAAATACACGATATTAAATCGAGCTTAAATGTAGTCGTCAAAAATATAATCAAGAACCAAAAAATAAGTACTTAGACGTGCAGTAGAAACACGAATAACACATGGGTACTTAGTTTTTAGTTGTCAATTGTCAATTGTTAATCAATACATATATTTTATCAATGTTAGGCGTTGGCGTTTGTTTTTCTTCAAAACTGAGATAACAATAAGTTACAATTTTTTATCTCCAACTGATAAATAAACAGGCCACAGCCCACAACCATAGTGGATTAATATTTAATAATAAATTAATAATTATTAATTAATCCACTTTGCTTACAAGTGTATATTTAGTAGCCTATAACAGTAATAGCTTGGTAATTGTGTTTTTTTCCAGTAACAGTTGCTATTGATACTGAAATGTGATAAAATGATAAAATCATGACTGCTATTTGGTTTCGGTAACATAATTACTACTTTACTGTAGTCAGATAGGGCGACCTGACGTTCTCTTTTACGAGGATTTGTCCTCTGTTCATGAATATCCTAGTTTGTCCTGGACCTTTAAAAAAAAAATCAAGTTCTCCGTTCTAGATGTATTTTGTTTTTTTTTATATATTATAGAGGATGATTTACTAAGTTTACTCACCCTATTTATTTGATTACATTTTGCATAT
Source organism: Cinara cedri (assembly GCA_902439185.1). NCBI lineage: Eukaryota > Metazoa > Arthropoda > Insecta > Hemiptera > Aphididae > Cinara > Cinara cedri. Next base: position 350,481 of record CABPRJ010000494.1, read on the forward strand.
ATTCAGTTTCTAATTTTTGAAATTGTTAAGTGTAGTTTTAGCCGACATTTTCGAATACTTAGATTACTCACAATATTTAATGAGTATCCTGTGGTGATACCAAATTTGATTTTTCAGATGATAAATTTTAAAAAATAGATGGAGTATTACTTCAAATAAATGTTGATGTTAAAATATATGTTTTCCGTCAATCCGTTAACGATATATTACACTTTTAAGTTTAGATAGGAAAGAGTAGTTGTATCATTTGTTTGGCGGCAAGGCGCACATCGTTTCATTAACCTATCCTTATTTGAACTTTCCAGAGAAATATTAGAAGTGTCAAGTACAAAACTTTTGCAAGTGAATTGTCTTCGTCAAAACTTCCTACAGTAGTATGATTATTAACATTTCGAAGTATCTAAAATGAATATACATTTACAAATTGTTCAATATAAATCAATAGATACCTACCTAAAAACATGTATATTTTTAATGAAAACTACTGATCAAATTTTTAGATTAATAGAATTACCTAATATGTTAATTAACATCATTACACACTTTAAAATTTACTGTTTTATGAGTCAACTTGTTCCTATTTAAAATTTTAGTAAGATACATTTTAGGATTTTTTTTTTACTAATAATAGGTAGTTATAAAAAGTACAAAAATAGGCGCAACTAAGGGAATGCTAGGGGGTATTTTGCACCCCCAAGTTTAAAATTAGCACTCTCCAAAAACCCAATCAGCTTTTTCATAGTAACGACTAAATATTTTATCTATGATATATTTTATGATTAATAAACAGAACAAAATACAAGTTTCCTACAGACAATGCATTTGTTTGTATGAAAAATAATATTAAAATAGTTGTATAAATTTGTATATAAAAATGTTAAATGAAAGGTATAACTGACTATTGTACGAGCCGTGCAAAGGAGATTGTGGGAGCATAGCTCTTATGGGTTTTTGATATGTTCATAATTTTAGTACCCCCAAAGTTGGTGATCAAGTTGCGCCTATGTTGGGTAGTATTATAGACCTTATACTAATAAACACGGGGTAATGGTTAGGTTAGGTTAGGTTAGGTATATAATGTTTGTGGTTAGTATACAGTTTTCAGAAAAAAATGTTAAGAAAACGTAGTCAGATCGGTTTGCACCACGGTTTAAGAAACATATTCTTCCGAAAAATCATCTTTAAAAGGCACAACAGCCAAATAATATATATTTGTACTACCGGTTTAAAAATCATGAAAATCAGCAAATTAGTAGGTTATTGGGTATTTATTTTGAACTTAATACGCGGTACTCTTACTGTTATTACGGTTTGTGAATTTGCGATAAATATTATACTAATACCATTAATCAGTATAATGTAACGCAGTCTGAACTTAAAAGAATATAAAATACAGACAAGTCATAAGTGTAAACACGAGACCATAGAACAAAAATAATATACGAGATTAGTATTTGTGGTTATATAGGGAATGCTGGACAGAGACGATGGAGAACGTGGGAACGTGTAGCGGATACTTTTATAACTACAGTACACGTCACGAAAACATGCTCATGAGTTATGACTAAACAGCGTGCACTGCGGCTGTCGGTAGTTGTGACGCATATATATGAAATTCGTTTTCACCAGTCACAAAATGTGACCATCTCGGTGACTTTTCATCATCTTCATCAGAATTATTATTTCTCCTTGTTAAACCATCGGCGCGGCGTCTAGGACACATTATCATTGTTATTAACATGCCGCGCGCCGTACCGCCACATAAATGATAAAAAAAAAAACAATTTAAAATTGTAGATAGATACAAAATCCTTAGCCAACAAACAAAGTTGTTTTAGTTGTTGATGAGATGTTGGGAAGGTAGGATATAGAGGGGAAATTAATTTATGTATCTGTAAGCAATGATAAACCATTGCTTACTAAAAACGATTCTTAGCTGACTTCAATTGATAGTGATGCTTTGTCAACAATATATATGTCATATTATGGTAAAATAATTAAATAGACATTATATATTTTCTTTAATAATATTTGTTTAATATTCTACCTATTTTTCCGTTTTTTCTACGTTTTTCCCGGGTTTTCCATGTTTTTTCCCAGTTTTTCATATTTGTTGGGAACACTGCCGGAAAAATCAAAAATGACTTTCTTAAAGTACCACCCTAGAAAATTTTCTTTCAGAAAAGGGTCTACATTGTATACATCCGAGTAAGCTTTCTGGAAGAAAGTGTTCATATAAAAATAAAAGAAGAAATAAACATCTTTGTAAAATTAATACTTATATTCTTAGCTACACTCGGGATCTAAAATGTATGACTATATTTTATAATTTATAATTGTGTTGTTTTTATTAATTAGTTAAGTAAGTATTTTTATGCTGTCAAATATTTTATTGTTGCTTGTACATTCAACTACAATAAAAATAGTATAAATAAAATTAATTATAATCGTTTTTAAAAAGCTTTCTAGTGATGAAGTTCAACAGTTTAATTATCAATAAAAAAAGTATACTTTTGGAAGGATGTAGTCAAACTCGCTCATCTTCATGTTTTAATTACCTACAGAAAATTGACAATCGCGGTTTTACATGACATTTCCTCCATCAAAATATATAAATTCATAATTTATTTCATGTTTGTGTATTTAAAAATTCAATATTCCACGACATTTTTTTCTTGTAAAGTTTCTGGAAAACTATACCCAACCAAATTTTAACATGGGTATAGAAAAATATAAGTTTTCTGTTCTGGCTACACTGGCTTATGGATGTAGCCTTGATCATATTATGATCCATACACGATCTAAGGATATGGCTTTCCTGTATTATTTTGTAATGTTCTTTTTATTGTTAGTTATCAACTAGTAGTTGATATCCAGTCCCAGTGTTTGTCATTTATATTAATTCAAAATTTAAATTTATTTTTCTCAAATAGGTAAACAATTTTTAAATGATTAATGTTATATTATTATTTGTAAATGATTTGAATTGTTTTTAATTAGTTAAATAATTTTTACTTACCCAAGAAAGTAAGTAAGTACTTACTATATTTAATTTGATATCATAGGTGGAGCATAGGTAGATTGGAGGTTGCTTCGGGAGCCTAGTCCCCCAAAAGATAAAAACCCCCTTAAAATTATAGAATATTTTTCAAAGTATGAAATAGTTTTTTATTTTAAAACAATTGCTAAATCTTGGAACTTAACAAAATATTTTTTTCTCTGAAATTTTGTTAATAAAATAATTATATTTACTTTTATACTTGTCATCCTAACCTAACCATTAAGAAATGGGTACATATGAGTATGCTGTAAGAAAGATTTAATAACTCTTCAATATTTTCTATTGAAAAAGATATTAATATTAATATTGAGAATAATATTGATATAGGTATTTACTAGTAAAAATAAGTTTATAGTACTTAAATAATAAAAATATATTTATTGTATTATAAATTTATGATTTTTAAAATGCATACGTAGTTAGTAGTGCATATTTAGTATTTGTTTTTTTTTAGTTGGTAATTCAGTAGTTGTGCAGTAATTGTGAATTGAGAGGGGGTGTGTGTGCGAATTTACATATCCCACGCTTTATTTTGTAAAGAAAGATTTATGTCTCCTCCCCTAAAATTCAATCAAATATCTGCCTATGTTTTGATAGTTATCCTACTAATTATATGTTTTCTTTATAAAATTTCATGTGTAGATGTATTTTGTGATATTTTTCTAGTTGAAAAATAATTTTGTGAACATGGGAACAATAATAGAGTATAAATTGCGTAGATATTTTTATCTGGGAAATAAAATATATATGTATGTTCCACCAGCATTACGAAAAAAGTATTTAAAAAATCAGGATTATATTGGAAAAATTGGTATACAAATAATTGAACAAATTGTAAAAAAAAATGATATCAATGAGATCAATACTATTGTTCCAATTATTTTAAAAGTAATTACATCAGTAATGAAATCACAACTTTTGAATATGGTTTGAAGGTACTATAATAAACTGTAATTCTTTAACTTTTCAGATAAAAGAAGAAGGCAAACTCCATGATTATCAAAGTTTAATTTTTGTGTTGGCTGTTTGTACCAGATTTAATTTGGAACAATGTGAAAAGATGGTATCTGATGCTTATGCAGCAGTATCATTAATCTGTACTAATGGATTAAAGTTATTAATGTTTGTTAAATTCTGTGAAATAGTTTCTGGTAGGTTTAATAATCAGAGTGCTTGGAAATAACATATATCTAATCTAACATAGGAGATGTGACTATTGTAAAAAAAAAAATATGTGTATTTTAAGTAAAGTTAAATTTTAATAGGCAAATTTTCATAATTCAATATTTTATTTCTTGTTCTATAAATCTCAAAATTTAGTACAATTTCTAGTAATATTATTATTATTTATTTCTTTGAAAAGATAATAGACCTCACTTAACAGGTTTGTGTGGAGGCCCATGAGTTCACAATTTATAATAAGGAAAATATTAAACCAAATAATAATGTATTTATGTATTTTAATGTAATTTTTTTTTTTTTAGAAAATATGTGTAAAATACCATTGAGATTTGATGATAGATTTAAAAATACTGTGAAGAGTTGGTATTTAAATAGGTCTCCAATAGACACTATACATACTATAGTTTATCATAAACATTATTATGGCTGGACACATAAGGAAATAATGAAAAAAATTGATTTGAAATCTGATAATATAAGTATTGAAACAAAAATAATTTATAAGTAACTAAATTATCAATTATAGTACTTTTTAATTTACAGATCAACAATTATTCATTGTTTATATAATATTTGGCATGAAAAAAGTTGAAGAACAATTCTCATATAAATTCAATAATGCTCCAATTATAAATACATTTGATGATGCCATTGAGTATAATGAATTTAAATCCATCTACATATTTTTAAAGCAATTAAAAGAAATAAAAAGCATTAGTAAACCACAATTGATAAAAGGAATTGAATTATTTAGGTGGAGAATTGAACTTATACCTGAATGGATATTGTACAATAAAGAAGTAAGTTACATTTTTTTTGTAAACCAATTTATTATTTTAATTTTAAATTCATATACATTCTAGATTTTAATTGTTCTTCTTAAAAATATGCCACTGAAAATGGTATTGGACCACACATTTCCTTTTTCAAAAGCCAGATTATTTCAAAACAATACTCTTTATAATGGGGTTGATGCTTATATTTTAAGGTTTAATGATACATTAGAACTAAATCAATCAGGAATACACCCTATAGAACCTTTTATAGAATATGCCAGATATTCAAGAACATTATTGTGAGTAAAGTGCAGTTTAATATACCTGTAGTGTACTGTAGTGATTAATTTATAAATTTGTTTATTAAATATTGAAATTTATAAAACATATACTTTTATGTATACTTATTATATAATTTAAGGAATATTAAAAAAATGCAAAAAGGAGAAAAAACTATATTCAACAAACCGCTTGATATTAAAAAAAAAATATTCATACAAATGAACAAAGAAAAAAAATATATAAAAAATAATTTTAAATGCTATATAAATTCTGGAGAAAATTGTATAAAATTTAAGGAAAAAAAAAATAATGCTCCTACAGCTGTTAATTTAAAATTATTTCCAGCTCCAAAATTGGTTAAAGAATTGATAACCTTTTTGTCTGAAAATCTAGTTGATAGCACTTTAAAGGTATTTATTAATGAATTTAATTTCAATAGTCATTATAAAAAAAATATTATTCATAGATATTTATTAGAATATATATGTGTATATTTTTTTTTCCTTAGACTTTGAAACCCTTTAATGCTAGTATAATTATAGCATTTGATTGTAGTGTTTATATGAAGTTAAAACAATGCGAATATTCTAATTTAATAACAGTTCATGAAGCAATAACATTAATAATATTGTCTTTAATTTACCCTAATGGACATAATAAACCAACTTTACGTGGTTTAAATGAAAAAAATCTTCAGTGCATTAATAACATGAAAATTGATTATTCAAAACCTTTGACATTTGCTAATGTGGAATCTGCTCTGTTTAAGGTAATTTTAATCAATAGATATTATGTGTACACATTTATTGACTATTTAGTATTTTCTAATATAAAATATGTTTAGCCTTTGCCAAGTTATGAGGAAGATCTTCCAAATGATTTTAACTGTCGTGTAATAAATCCTTTAACAACTTTTCAATGGGCTCAAGTCAATAAAAAAAAATATGATTTTTTTATTTTTTTGGGAACTACTTCAATGAAATTTGATGATATAAACAATACAATTAAAGAATATAAAAATAATATGAATATGGTTCCCAAGTATGTACTTTTTAATTTTCTATTACAATTATGTATGTTTAATTGATAAGTTTTATTAAATTGAAAATAACTTTTAAAAACAAATTTATTGTCTAAAAAATAGGCTAAAACTAACTCAAGGAATCTTAAATTCTTATTTATAAATAATATATAATATTTATTTATAAATAGTTTTATAAAATGTATGATTGATTTAAATACCTATATTACATAATAAAATAATAAAGTAAAAACAAAATTATTAAAAGGATGAATACTTGTAAATAAAGTAGATAAATTTATAAAAATAAAAAATAAATTAATGGAATGCATTACCTGGAGTATTATAAGTGTATTATACAACTGGTTTCAAATTAAAAATTCATCATCATGGTATTATTTTTTAAATATGTTTGTACATTCAAAATATTATTAAAATTATTTTTCGTTATTTCATTTTATAAATGTAATTCAGTTGTAATTACTAAATTAATATATATATTATTTCGGGTACTTAATATCTCTATATATATTATGGTTAGTTTCAAAAAATGCTTAGCAAAATTTGAAAATTAAACAAATTTATAAACGTATTAAAGACAAAATAATATATAATTTACCGAATAATTTTTTTAACTATTGTAGTGTGAAATATCAAATTATATGTCTAATAAATTTGCTAAAACAATTGCTGAACAATAATACAGATAATGTAAAAATCACTTTTTAAATTAATATTAATTTAATCAAACATATAAACAATAGACCTAAAAATGTCACAAAAAATTCCCCTTTTTATTGTAAATGCTGGTATATATAAACTTAAATAAAACTGTAATACATTTTATATAGGTATGAAGATAAATAGAAATTTTAAAATAAGTTATAAAGAACACATTTCTGAAGGTTCATTTCCGGTCCCCTCTTTTGGAATTTCAAATTTAAACCAATGCTAATTGTATCACATGTTCTGTTGTTTGTACCTCAACACTTTTATTATTTCATACCTTTATTCCAAAAACAGGGGGCTAACATTCCCCAGTCCCTTTTTTTAAAAATAGTGTTAATAAGATGAGCCTTGAAGTACAAACTTGCTGTACAATCAGGTATAAAAAAGATACAAACCAATGACACAGGTTTTAATTTGAAGTTCCAAAAAAGGGGGGGTCAGGGGGAAATGGGCTTCATTTCTGAAATAAAATTAAAAAAGACAGCCCCTTATTCAAATTTCGCTAGACATGGTTTAGAAAATAACTATAATATAAGCTTTGATGTTAATACAGACAGAGATATTAAATACCTAAAATAAAATTTACATTGTTTACATATATATATATGTTATTATAATTATATATATATATATAATGAAATAATGAAAATAAATATCTTATATCAACACATTTTAAAAAATGAATATAATAACCAAATAATATAATTTATATTTCTTATATTTATGTCTAATAATAACCCATTTCAAATAATCTTTTCTATTAAAATAAATTATTTGTATGTTAAACAACCAATTTGTATAATTTTTTTTCTATTTATTCCTACTCTTAATTATGAAATTCAGTTGTGTTTTACAAAAAAACTAATACTGCTGTTGGGTATGATATTGTTTAATGAAGTTGTGAAGATAGGATACATAGAATTATTTAATCTAAATCTGTACACAACAATAATTATTGCTAAAAGAAAAATATTTTGTGTGAAGTTATATTAAACATATTAAAATGCCATGATTTTTAATTTTTACATCTAATAGTGAATTTTGTGTACAATTTTTAAATATTTCTGCTCTGTTCTGTCAAAATAATTTCATTCCAATAAATACAAGTAAAAACTAAATAAACTTGAAATTAAAAATAGTTATTAATTGATAAATAATTGCTTAATAATTGATAAAGAATATTTTTAACACTTAACATTAGAAATAGCTATATAATAAATATATTCTGTTAAGATTGCTGGTTTTTACTATTATTTTAACTAAAAATAAAATTGGAAACAATGTAACAGTTATAGCTCAACATTTTTCAGTTTTTCCTAAGTCAATTCCAATTTTTGGAAAATTGCAAGGAAATTAAAATATTTCCTCATCAACAAATTAAAATTGGCTTTTAGAAAATATGTTATACTGGAAAATCTAAGCTAGGTATTTGATAGAATAGTTATTTACAGATAAATAAAATTTACATTATAGTAAAACCAATGTTTTCCTGGGGTGTTCAGAATCCAAAAATTTGAAATTAAATTTACTTTGGATGTCTGTTATAGTTTTTTTTCGTGGTTGGGTGATTATGAAATAATTGTAAATAATTTTGTCTTCCTCCTTTTGCTATAGTCACTTTGGGAGGTAGCAGCTACAAATAATATTTTAGGTAAAATATTGTTAATAAAATCATTAAGCAATTTTGAACTTACTAAAAAAGATATAAAATCTTTATAGATAATTGCTAGATCACAATAAAAAAACTCCTTATTTGCCATTATATTAATTTTGAATTGAAAAAAACCAGTTGGATTCTTATCAATGGATATAACAAATAATCATCTTTATAATAAATTAGATCAATTTTTATGTGAACACTAAACATCAAACATGAGTTAATGAAGACGATTAATAAATGATAATTTATTGATAAAAATGTATTTTTTTTATAATAAATGAGAATACTTGAACAAATTCAAAACAATCTTAAGAATAAAATTAAAAGTGGATTAAACTTAAAAAATCTAATAAAATTCAAAAAATAGTACATTTTGAGGAGAAAAACACCCTAAAAAAGAACCAATAGAGGCAGAGATTAATGAAACTATTAATTTTGAAAAATATATAAAGATGAGGCAAAGTTAAATGATGAAATAAAAAAACAAAAAAAGTTTGAATCTATTGCCAAAGGATTAAAAAAATGTTGAACAAGCTGTTAGAAAAACAGATGATGATATTGAATCATTTTTAGTTTCTGTGAAACCATTAACTCAAACATCAGATTTTATTACCATGCAATGAAAGATGATTAGAGATAGAGACTTAGAAACAAAGGATTAAAATTAATTTATTAATAACAAAGTAGGTATTGTAGCAGTTTAATATTTACCTAAATTATTAGATGTTAAATTTGGGATGTTCCATAATTATGGAACAAATATGCATATGATATGTAAAAATGAGATTCATATTAAAGATACCGATATTATTTCAAATGAACCTATAAAGGAACACAAGGATTATGGAGATTATGAACATATAATAAAAATATAGATAAAACATTATATTCTGATGATGATTAAGAATTATGAAAAAATTGAAACAGATTCATTATATCAGAATAATAATAAAAACACAAAAAAAATAAATAAATACATGAATCTGATCCATCCTATGTGGAATAAAATCAGTGAAAATAACAAATCACAAACTGTACAAGGATCTGGTTTAATAAATTATACAAAAAACCCAATAAAATAACATTGATAACTTAAAGGAATTGTTAAAAAGATTATATTTTATGGCTGCAGAAGAAGGAGCAGGGAATAATAATTTTCACTATGAAAAATGAAGTATTATACATTTTGTAACTAAAGAAATAGAAAAATTATTTGTATATTTATTTTTATAATTATTTGTAAATTATTTGGTATAAAATATCTAGTTTCTTTTATTGCAAGTTTACCAAAGAATGTGATCAGTGGATCTGGACTTGTTAATAATTTATATCTGGAATGCATTGGCCAGGTTATAATTATTTCGGACCTTTTATGAAATCTAAGAAACAAACTAGATGAAATCTCAATGAATCATGATTTTTACTAAGAAAATTATAAAGATACTAAATCTAGACATAAAGCTGATTTAATTTTAGAAAATATGGCAAAGTATATGTATGGAAATCCAGAAACATCTTTAGGTGAAAAACAGCAGCTTTTGCAACTGTTATATAATAAAAGTAAAAAGACAACTAGTAACTGGGTCTTATTTAAATAAAAAAAATTTATATTTTGTATTATAAATGGATCTCAATTTAAACAATGTACAATTGAAAAAATTAAATCCGCACATAGTAAAATATAGGTGTACAAATTCAACTAACAAACAATCAAATTGAAATAGGAAAACAAAAGTTTAACTTAACTGAAACACAAATAAATTAATTAAAGAAATCTAAAAAAAGAAAAGAGAGGATCAAGGTGGATTTCTTCCACTACTTTTTGCTGGAATAGGAGCTGCAAGTGCATTAGCTGAAGCGGTAAGTGCTCTTGTAAATACTATTATAGAAGGAAAACGTAAGAGAGCACCAGAAAAAGAACAAAAACCATATAATAAAGAAATGAAAAAGGATTGCAATGGGTTGCATGGATAAAACATGAAAATTAAAAAATTTATTTTGATTCCTATAGTAAAGCTAATCCGCAAAAGAATTAGTAAAATATTTAGGAGAAAATAATCTTAAAATTACATCCAGAAGATTTCAAGATTACAATGATCCACTTATTTATGGACATTTGTGTTTAGATTTTATTAAAATTTATAAAACAATATACCTAAATTAGTACTTTTTGTTTAATCAGGTTTCTGAATCAAAAATTAATCCTTTGGCTAGAACAATTTCCAGGTATTGTTTAGAGGTTTCAAAAGACCATTCTTCATAAATTTCATTAACTTGTCTATCTAATACAGTTAAATGTGCATTATATTAGTTATTTTTAATAAATAAAACTTTTGATATCTTTCTGGTACATACTGAATTTTTTCTTGGATATAATATAACCTCAAAGGTAGAATTAGAATAATATATTGGTTCATTAAAATCAAATAATTGTTTTGTGAAATCATAAGGTAAAATCCTATCCTGAGAATGATAATCTACATATTTTTCTTAATATTAAAAAAACAAAGGATGTGTTAGTTTTTCATTAGATCAAAACTGTTCAACAATTAATGCAGGATTTAAATCAAGATTTATAGGTGGAGGTAGTTTCAAAGCTGTTGGGAATTTATCTAATTGTTGTTTAGGTTTCTTTAAAGATATTCAATATCCAATTTTCAAAGGGGGAATTAAACAAATTTTAAGATAGCTAGAGACCATGATACATTTTATTTATAGGTTTTTTCAACTACTGCAGTACATGCTGATGGAAAAGTTATCATTGAGGATTTTAAGATTACAATTACATCAGTAGAATATAACAAAATATATAAAATACAATTAATAAATGAATTAATAAAATTATCTTAAGAAAATAATTTTAGGTTAGATTTTAAATCTTAGCAATGTATGGATGAAACCAACTAAAGTGGTAAAACATTCAAGAGAATTATCGCAAGCACATATAGAAATATTTATAATAATTTATTTGCTATTGTAGTTTTTCAAACAAATGGATTAGAAACACAATTAAGGAAAGCTTCTGTATTTGATCAATGAAATGTAAAAAATATGTAGTTAGAAATTGATGGACAGAGATATCCACATGAATCATTAAATTTAGATTGGAAATATGAGTCATTTTTGCTTGCATATGATATGTGTGTGTCAATAAGAAAACATTCCATGAAACACATCAAGAACTTCCTCTTATTTATCTCATTTTAAATTAATTAAAAAGAGCAAGACCAATATATGTATTAAATCTTACTAGACAGCCAGATAATGTTATTATTTTTAACGCAGAATTATTAACATAAAATGTTAATAAATATGGACAAAGAATTTTTAGAACCAAGACACTGTCACAAATGTAAAAAGAAAACTAAAAATTTTAAATCAATCAAGGTTCAAACAACAAACAAGCTTTTAAGAATTTCAAGAATGTTCAAAATGTAAAACAAACAAAAGTAAATTTATTAAAACCCTTTTAGGAAAAGAAACATCTAAAATAAAATTTGAAAAAATATCAGAACAAAATAAACTAAGTATTGAAAAAGAACTTTATAAACCAATAAGATCTTGATTTCTAAAAGGAGAATAAAAAAACATGGTATTGATGATTTATGGGCTGCTGATTTAGTTATAATGAAAAATTATAGCAATGAAAATTCAGGTTAGATAACCTGAATTATACAGATGTATATGTTAAATGTTATAGATACTTTTTCAAAATATATGGAAAAAATATGAGATTATTATTTACAGATACAGACTTTTTAATAGTACAAATTACAACTAATGACATTTATACAGATGTAAAAATAATGAACAACTTTTAAATGAATTTGATTTTTCAGATTATTCTGAGAATAAAAATATGGAATACCTTAATAAGTAAAAGAGTTCTTGATAAATTCAAATATGAACTTAAAGGTGAAATAATGACTGAATTTGTTGGATTAAAATCTAAATTATATTTATTTAAAATACATGAAAATGAAAACGAAAATAAAAGATTGAAAGGTGTAAAAAATGCATAGTTAAAAATTAATTATGTTTCAATGATTTTAAACACTGTTTAATTATTAAACATTCAAAATATATTAAACAGAATACATTCAGAATAGATAAACATGATATTTATATTGTTAATCAATTTAAAAAAGCTCTTAGTCCATATGACAACAAAAGATATATTCTAGAAAATAGTATTGATACTGTTTCTTGGGGACATTTTTCAAGAGGAATAGAAAGAGAAAGTTTCTGAGATTACCTTGACAATTTAATAAAAATAAATAATAAAAAAGAATGATATCTGTTGATGTGTAATATAATAATAATATTTATTTTTTAAGAGCAATGTTTATGTGAAAATAGTTTTTTAAATATTATTTAATTTTAAAAATAATTAATAAATATAAATATTTCTGTTTTAATAAATGAATAATAAGAGGAATATATTTAATGATAAATCGAGATTAATTTTTAAACCCATTGTTTCCAAGATATTTAACCATGAAACATTTAATTGGTCAGATACAAAAGGGTTAAATATTATGAAATTAAAGTATGTGAATGGAAAAATTAGAAATTGATTTTTAAATATTATTAAATTCAATTTTTTAAATACTATCAAATTAAAGTATGTCAACAAAGAACAAAAAAGAAAATAATGTAAATAAAGATTAGAGAATAATAATCTAACTATAATTTCTATTAAATATTTTCTGATGTTAGGTACCTAAATTACATTTTACTAATCTGGTTCAGAACCCTCATTTATATACTACTTATATATAAAAGAAAGTATGTTAGTTATGCATTATCATATTATTTGTCTGATCACTATGCCACTTTAGGAAGTTGTTCTACATTGTCTAGAGAAGGTTTATAGCCATCAAAATCCACTCTTATTAAAATTCCATAAAATTCGGATTTTTGGATATTAAGTATAAAAATATAATTATTTTTGTTGAATCATGGGTTACCCATGGGAACATGGAAAAAAAATTATTATTAATTTTAGTAGTGCAATCCTTATTTCTGGTAATAGCATATAATATAATGATAATTTATTTATTAATTTTATTTGGAAATTTTTATATTGCATGGGGTGAAGCCAGTTAAGACAGCTTGTAGTTCATAAAATTTCTGAAATCAAGATTAAATACACAATTTGTTCAGACTATTTATAATTTTATCTTAATGTTTAATATATAAAAAAAATTATAACTAAGAAGTATTCATAATAAATACAGTATTTACAATAGAACACATTTTTCAAAATTTCAGATATTTTTCTATTGACAGTAATTATGTCAGTTCCTCTATTGTAGCAAATACAACAATGATTTTTAAAAATTCTTATACAATTTTTTTTGTGTTGGTTGTTAATTTGTGATTGTGATTTATACCAAAAAAAAAGGCTATAGTGAAAATTTTAAATTAATTTTTTCATAAATAACTAACATCAAATTCAATTTTAACAGTTTGGTTTTAAATTTTGTACAGCTCTTTAATGATACAATAAATTTATATTTAAGGGAACCAATAAAATGTTTTATTTTTTTTTTCTATTAGAATTTAACTACATAATTGTTCAGATTTAAGAGTTAATGATCTCAAAAATAAGATTGAATATTATAAATCTGAGACAAGATTTATACAGAATTTACTATCAACTTGTTGATCAGTGTATTCAATTCTATTAGGCAATAATACCATTTGCATACCATATAAATAATTGTCATAATTTCTGTCAAAATTTACATTTATTAAATAAGTCAATAAAAATGAAAACTTCAATAATTTTAAGTATAAAATAAATTAAAATTGGTGACTAAGTTTATTTTTGTTTAAAATAGGATTTAAAGATTGACCAACCAAAAAGCTAATATTATAAATATAATATATGCATGTAATAATAATAATAATATATATGCAATATAAACACAGTTTTATTTATTTCAGAATCATTGTATGCTGTCTAAATGGAAAGATTTCTCAACAAAGAAGCTTGAACAATAATAAAGTGTTACTAATTAAAGGTTTTGATAAAAATGTAGGAAAAATTATTAATTCCTTTATACATAATGAGTTTTAGTTAACTTTTTTAATGAACTCCGGTATTTAATACCATTTTTGATGTAAATAAATGCACTATATTTTTATTTATCCATCTTTTAACTAAAAATGGACATACATGCATAAATAAATTTCGTATTTTGGTCAGAGGAACAAGAAACCTATACTTTCTATTTAATTAATTTAAAAAATAGTACAATTGCACTATATTGGATCTGCTATATAAATATATAGAGTATACTAGAATACACCTATATATATATATATATATTATTTACTTGATACATTTGAACATTTTAGCAGTTCTTGTTAGACCAAAAAGAACTCTGGAACTGGAGTTTTTTATAGTAGGAAATTTTGTTTATACATAGTGCAAGTATCATAGATTTTCCATTTAGTGGTTTCACTCCATCAATTTTTATATCTTTATTTCACAGTAAAAATTAAATGCCATATTAAATACCATTAACAGACTCATGAAAGTAAGTAACTTGGTTAAAATGTGTATGTATAGAATTGTTGTCCATGATGTGCCTTTGAAAGGTTTGAACTTCCAATCCCCTGATCCACTGTCTGTTTAATGTTAATGATAATCTTCAGAACTTCTTTGCCTAACTATCTAATTTGATAATCCAATTTTTTTATATTTGTATTTCTTATAAATGCAACAAAAAGATCTCCTGTTGTTTTTGATTGAAACAAGATTTCTAGTAGAAGTTTAAAATAATAAAATTATACATAAATTTGTTCATTTTTATTTTCCTGTTTTTCCTGTTTTCCTTATTATGATGAAAAATACCTAAATAAATAATCAAAAAACGACCATTCTGAGCATCTAGATCTAAAATGCAACAAAATCGATCTATTGTATTTGTTTCAATTGAAGCAATATATCTGGTAGAAAACGTAAGATGCAAAAATGAATTCTATATTTGATATTTTACCTATAATTTTCTTGACCTTTTTTATGCACCACCTAGATAATATTTTTTTTCAGAAAAGGTGCTAAACTTTATATATTGGAGCAGTTTTTTTTTTCAAAAAATTGTTTAGACAGAAAATAAAAAAGGTTATTAATGTTATTTTTATTCTTAATATTAATATCTCTATGAATATAACCCAGGTAATTTTTCTTCTCCCTTCTCTTGCCCTTAACCACGTTTTAAGGAATCTTAATGAAAAAGGAATATATATATATATAAAAGGAATATAGAAGGGAATGGTGGCTCTTGTTCCCTCCTGGGGTACCTTAAAACATAAAAGTGATAATATACTAGGTGAGTCAATATTGCCATCCAATAAACCAATTATAAATTTAATTCAAGCAGTGTGCCCACGCTTGGCTAGGGAGGAAAAGCTAAGTAAGTTAGTTACCGAGGCGTAATTGTGTTGAGGATAATGTATTTTGAGTATGAAGCTGACAAACCACAAAAACTTTTGCTGAACTTGCTGAAGCTACAGTGAGTCATTGGCACTATAAGGATCCCATACTATACAACCATATTCAAGAATAGGAATGATATCAGAACAGAATAATACTTTTAGTACTATTCCTTGCTAAAAATCTTTAGCATAATAAACAAGTGCTTTAAATGCTTTGTAGCATACACAATCTATATGCGACTTGGGGACATGATTATAATTAAATTTAAAGCTAAGATCCATAATAGAATTCAACTTCCGCAAAATATTTGTTTTATTAAGTCTATAGTTGAAGTCAATTGATAGTTGTATCCTATGATATGTCTTTACATTTAGATAGATTGGGTAATAAACCCATTTTGTTGGATCAAACAGAAAATCTATCGATGTCAGTTTGCAATTTCAGACAGTCCTCAATTGAGCATATTCGTATAAAGAGTTTAATGTCATCAGCACAATATATAAAACGACAGTGGTAGAGAACATTATAGTTACAGTTAATAAATATTGAAAAAAAGGATTGGAGACAGCTGGAGGATACCAGATGATGCTAGATATATTTTACACTTAATGCTCAACACCTTAACACATTGATACCTGTCAATAAGATAGGAACTAAACCAGGATAGTAATAGCTCACCGAATTCATATTGTTTAAAAACAAGAATAAGGGTGCCATGGTCAATTGAGTAGAAAGCTTTCTTAAAGTCGTTATATATTACATTTACTTGGGGTTATTTTTAAAAATCATTAAAGATATAGCTAGAAAATAGAAGATTACAAGTGAAAGTAGAATGGCCTGGATGAAAACCTTGCTGTTATTCCATTAGAATGTTGTTTGTTGGTCCTTGAATTCCATATGGTTATTGACCAATAATTTGTAATTAGACTATGACACCCTAAATTGAAAACAGGCGTAATTGAGCTAAGTATAAGACACAGATAGGAACGAACCATTATCTAGAGAAATCTTAATTAAGACCTATAGAGGATATACCAACATTTCCCTTGGCTCATATAAAAATATACCTGAGAGACCATCAGGACCAACAGAACCAACACCCCGTAGACTATAAAGCTTATGGTAAACATCATCAATACTAAAGTATACATTGTTTGGTAGATTAAAGGTATTCCTAGTTGATCAAGTGCGACACCATTCTTAGTACTATAAGCCAAGGAAATTTCATCAGAAGAACTTACGTCATTAAAGGACATAACTTTAGGTACCTATACTGTTATTGAAACGTTTATTTTTAACATATTTCCATATTCCATGTATACACATAGAGTTTATCTTTGAGTTGTTTTGCGACATCATTTCGATATTATTAGATTTTATTTTATTCTATCTTTTCATTTCTTATAAGTTATAACTTTCAATCAATTGTGGTTTTCCCTTTCAATACAAATTGATTCACTAGGGCAAATTTATTAGTGTAAAGGTTGACAATGGTGACAAAGTTATTTCATTACAGTATAATATACCAAATATTTCAAATAATTTTTAAGATTTTGAATATTATATGTTTTAAATATTTTATCAAAATGAACATTAATCAACATAGACTTTTGATCGATCATGACTATTTATTACCTAGTAGATAAGTTTTTAGACCTAGACCTACGTATAATAATAGTAAACAATATAGGTGCCAATATTATTTCATTTTTTTTTCACAATCTTTTAATACTAACATTATTCAATATAATGAGTAGGTAGTTTAGTGAAAATCAATGTAGACTTAAATTAATAATTTATATTTGTTTAAAGTTAAGCTGTAAATAAATAAATAATTACATTTTTCAGTTCAAGATGTTTTAAGTTCATGAAAGTATTGAAATGGGCCATGATATTGAAGCTGCAGATAGTATGTTTAATTATAATACTATGAATTGTCTATGACAGATAATTAATATTATTTTTTTTTGTATACATTTAATGTAGTACCTATAAGAGATCAGGATGGGTTATTTTTTCGGCCCAGTCCGAAACTTAAACTTAAAAATTGTCACTGCCCAATCCCAGTCCATAATTTTTTTTTGAAGTTTGACTTGACCAGGCCGCTTAGTAAATTTTTTTAAATCCTATCCGACCAGACCAGTTTATAATTTTTTTCACCATCTTGGTTTGACCTGACTCATCATTTGGCAGTATAATTTTGTTTTGTTAAATTCTAGTCTGATTACTACAATTTAAAGCCTTGACCATATTTTAATGAAAAATAATTAAATGAAAAACATAATTACACAATAAAAATACATTGCCACTACCATTCATGTTGAAATAATATGATTTGTTTTTATCAATGATCTATTTATAAATATATAGGTTATTTTTACAGTAATATATATGTATACACATATTTTGTGTTATTTTAATTTGTGAAATGCCTACACCACCAGTTTAAGAAAATTTGCTTATCTAACGCTTATTAGTATTGTATTTGTATATTATAATACAAATAAAGTTATTTTCATCTTTAATAAATATATACTTAACATTGACCAATAACTATTGACTACATCTGTGAGCGAGTAGTAGTGTAAAAAAAATTATTTATAAAATTAAGATTATTTTTGTGAACACACTGTGTTAACAACTTAAATTAAGTAGTTTTATTTTTGACCGACCCGGCCCATTGAAAAATAATTACGATCCCACCCATATCCAACCTGCAATAGTTATATTATGACTTAGCCCAGTCCAAGCCCGGTATGGGTTGAACTGTGCTGATCTCTAGTACCTATGCTCATCTTTCACATTTTTCAAAATGTTAAGACACTAAATCTGATGGTTTTTGCAAAATGTGTCACTTATTTATATTTTAGATATTACAAAAAAAAAGCCCTGTTGGAAACCATGACAAAATAAGCTTATCAAATGCTATAGAAGATTTTTAATATAATGCCTATGTTCTCACTTTTCAATTCAGACTACAGTTATACTCAATGATTTTGTTATTAATGACATTCAGTTTTGGCCAGTTGATTGCAGACCAATTTTATATATGTTTACCCACAGTGTTCATCAAAATGAAAAAGTTATCCAAGATAATTTAGGATTTATATATTTTAAAAGCAAAAAAGTGGCTATAAAAATGTATGTTATTTTATAGAATAAAAACAAAAATTCTAAAAACCAAAAAGTATTACTATAAAGTAGTATCATAAAGTATTATTATTAATATTAATAAAATTATCTGTAATAATAAATTACAATTATAAGTTTTCATTATGCTTTGTCCTTATTGTATATTTGAGTATTAAATCTTTCCTCTTATTTATTCTACGAATTATTTATTTGAAATGTAATGAAAATCTAACCAATGGATGTTTAGCAACTGTCTGTATATCAAGGGGTGAAAAAATTATTTTTTTTCAAGGAAATTACACAATCATCCTAATCGACAATTGATTAATGAAGTGCAAGTGCCTAGAAACATACTTGTGGATAAATATGAATAAAAAACTGCCTGTTTTTTTCCTGCCCAGAATTCGTACATGGAAACTATTGTTAGATACACATCAAAAAACTTAATATTTAACTTAAATTTTAATAAAAAAGTTTTAATTATAGTCTTCCAAAAGGAGCGAAAAATTATAAATTTTTACAAGTTGCCAAATTCGTAGATTGGTATTTCTCCCCCACACCAACAAATCATGACTTACTTTTTTATATTTTTAAACATTTAATTTACAATAAAAAAATATTGAGGTCATTAATATAAATAATAATGAAGATATACTATCTTTAAGTTAAACCAAATTACACACATTGAACTATTGGTGCATTTAAAATATATGTGCCCTAGGCGAAACAATTTTATTGCCGTTTTCTCCCTTCCCACTTATTTTCATTTACTTTTCTTTACTACCTCAGACCTTACCTCCCTACTTTCAATTACTGAAACATATGCCCTTAACTTGTTTTGAATAATATTTTAAAATGAATATCTTAGGGTTTAACAATTTACAATTTCTAAGGCCTTCCGCACACAAGGCGATTGCAACGTGACACGATTCTTGAGTTATGTGATATATTTGGTACGCTTATAGATATATAAAATAACTAGATACCAATATCTGTAATGTACG
Organism: Cinara cedri; assembly: GCA_902439185.1. Taxonomy (NCBI): domain Eukaryota; kingdom Metazoa; phylum Arthropoda; class Insecta; order Hemiptera; family Aphididae; genus Cinara; species Cinara cedri. The sequence goes on from CABPRJ010000494.1 coordinate 370,778, forward strand.
TTTCCCACGCCCCCCTCCTCATTAAAGATTTGTTAAATTTTTTTTTATAAACATTTAATATGCAATTTGTTTGAATTTGTACGATGGAAATTAGAATTTTTAGGACTTTATTTTTAAAGGAATTAGCAAAACAAAAAGGAGGGATAAAGAAACGTTTTTTCAGCCTTCACAAAAAAAAAAAAAATTAAATTTGTCTAAACTTTTATTGTGCGAATATTTAGTACGGAATTTGTACGCTTTTGTACGACCACTTGCGAAATTTTCGGAAAATCCCTTCCACAAGAAAAACGTGGTTTTGACTTTTGGAATTGTCCCAGCCCTTCCAAAAACTAGAAATAATTTTTTTCTGTAACTCTGTATACTGGCTTGACAATAATTTGAAGTCGTTAACCATTTACAGGTGTGGTAAAAACGTTTGCAAAATAGAATATCGACATCGATATAAATGTTATCGATTTTTATATCTATTCCATGTTTATTAACTCATAATGAACACAATGTAATAATAAGAACAACAACTGTAAAATATCAATAATTCACTGATGCCTGACTTCAATAATAAATACGAGTTTGCTATCTAGATATTTTATGTATCTATGGGTACGAGCGATGTGTGCGATTGTCATGCGATTATAATTATTATTGTTTATATTTTATCATTCGATTATTATCAGTCGTTTACTGATGCTTGCGTAGTTCTTTAGTAGTTTTTTTAAAATGTCGATTTTATCTAGTGACAAAAAAACGATTGTTACGTACGATTTGTACAAAAAAGTGTTTTATTCAAATAAAAAATCATACCAAATAATAGCATAAGTAAATTATATACGTTATCAATCGTTTCACTCAAACCACATTAAACTCAAAATGATTTGAAACAATTAATATGTTATCACTTATTACTCATTACTTGGGGGCATAGATATATAAAATATATTTATCATATATTTATGCTTGGGAGTACAAAGTGTAGAAAAAAAGTCTATATAAAAGGCGACCGTACTCAACATAAAATCACTCACGGTCCTTTTATACAATAGCGTTTATAACAATTACCTATTAAATATTACTTATAAAAATAAAATCATAGATTAATCAATGATGCTATTAAGTGTTATATATTTTGTGATAAAACAAAAATTAAGACATTCAATAAAACTGCCACCCCTAAAACTGTTAGAATTTTGCCACTGGGGTAATTCGCCCCCTTCGCCCCTCTAAAAAAAATAGCTTTTTAATGAAAATGTTTAATTAATTAATGCCCATCTTTTGAAAGACTAAATCAAATCAAATATTATAAATAGGTAATAGGTAGGGCTTGAGATTGCTTAAGAAAGACTAAGTCTTCCTTATTCCCCTCCCCCTTTTTACGTCTATAATTATTATGATGTTTCGTTCGCGATTACTTATTCCTATTTCACTTACATCTAGAGATGGTTAGCAGACAACAGTAATATTTAATCAAAAACAAATTTTATATAAGTTTAGATTTATTATCAGGCAAAAACATAGTATACAGAACATACATAGGTATAGCATTTGAAGTATAAAGTATACATAATAAAACATTAAAAAAAAAAATAACATAAACAACTTAATATAATGACTATCGATACACGTGTATTCTATTAGGTACTAATAACGAATGCAAATAATTATAATTAATAATACTTTTTTAGATATTTAAAATTGTAACAGTTAAAAATCATTTTAATTTTGAATGCGGATACTTTATTTTGAACACGGATAAAATGATCTACAGGGCATCATTATAATATACCTAGTATTATGGATGTTTTTTTTTGTCAATATAAACAATAAAATTTGAATTTTAAATTATATACTTAGACTTGATTTTAATACTTTTGCAAATAGATGTACATGTTTACATTTCAATAAAATATATCATTGTTTTGTGCGTGTGTTTATTATGATATTAACGGTACCAAGGTATAATTTAAAATATATCGATTCATTGTTGATGTTTCAATGCTAGTCAAGTTCATAAAATTGATGGTTAAACCAATAACTGTTTCATTACAGTTCATAAATGACTAGGTATATATTATTTTGGTGAAAAAAAATTTCTTGGACAACTCAATACAAAATATAAGATTATGATAAACGTCACCGATAGGTTTCATTTTGTTCAAAATGTTCAACATTTTTTGTAATCACCCTGTAGAAATGAATGCAAATTTTCGATGTTTAAATATTTTAATAACGTGAGAAAGATAAATCGCCAATTTAGTCATATCTATTGAGTATTAATAATAAACAAAAACGAACGTATACAATATATAATAATAAAAAAAGGTAAAGAATTATTTAAAAAAAATTAAGTAAAAAATGAAACTAAAATTTTAAATTTAGAACAAAAGATATTTCCAAGGTAAATAAAAAAAAAAAATAATATTAATAAAATGTTTATACCTACCTATGTTATATTATACTATAGCTAAAATTTTGTACAGTTACAAAATGATTCAGAATCATATTAAAAAATATGTTAGCGTGACTCACTGACTGACCCCACGAACGGGGTGGGGGGAAGGGTCAGTCAAGGATAGGAATGAATAGAAACGGTATAAGTAGTGGGAGAAAGATGGGCGAGGGGAGGAGGGTAGGAAAGACTTGATTACTTAAGAATGAAGAAAAATGAATTGCGATATTTAATCTAATAATCTTATTAGGAAAAGGGTTTTTCTAATTTAAAATCGAAAAAGTATCTCACTGGTATAAAAAAAAATTTAGTCACAGCTTTCTGAACCATTCTGCATCAGCTAATATGTTAATAAAAATTGAATATTACAACTTAATTTATTTAAATTTGGCACCGTTTTTAAAATAACATTATTAATATAGAGATAATATTTATCAATTATAATATATTATAAGAGTTTGCATGAAAAATAGTTAGGACCAGTAAGATTATTATTTTAGCTGTACTGAGTTTAATTTCACTATAATATGAGTATGATATTATTATAGTGTTCAAATTAATAAATGATTATAATGTAATTTTCTGAAAAAAAAATAAAATAATAACCATTCATTAATTTATCATTCGTGTAATACTTTAGTTATGTTAAACCAGAAACAGAATAAAATGTATTAGCTATATAATGTTGTTGTATATATTCGAGTGAAATTTGTAGAAAAAGAAAATCGTTTTGTTGTAGTTGAATGTTTTAAATTATTATTTTTATATATATTAATAAGTATTGGAAGAGTTTTAAATCTGTTAATAAATCTAAACAAATTTTTTTTTTTTTAAACGTTTGGAACGCCAAGCACACACTACTACAAACAATTATTGTTTAATATGCTAATTCAAAGAACTTAGTGTTCATAATAAATATTATAAGTTATTTTAATAAAAATTCCAAATAAAAATGTAGTGAATCGAATCAACCATTTTTCTCAGTTAATATTTTTGTGCTTTGACAGATTGTAAAGAAATTAGGAAGGAATAATACACGTTGAGGATAAAATCAACTTTTTGGTAAAAATTTGGCATGATTCGAGGGAATTAGGAAACAGACGTAATATTATCTGCTGGGAAGTCACTACGCGAGGTGAAAAGATGGAAGAACTTTGTGGTAAGAAATTATAAAACTACATTTTCCGAAAAAAAATTAAAATTTGTTACCATTATAGATATCATTTTTTTTTTTAATGGCAACCTATTGTCAACTCCATTTTCCGACGTTTTTTACCTGACATTTTTTATTATCTTTCACAATACTTATAGTTTAGAAATTGAATAGCACAGGGTACTAAGAATTATTTGCCTGCGTATTCAATTCACACTGTATATCTAAACTCAAAACGTGTCGAAAAATTAAGCTAAAACACATAGGTTTTCATTACAAAAAATTACAATAATTCATATGTACTTTTACAGCTAATTGAATGAGGCTAGGAATTATATTGACTGAAAAAATGGTTGTCGGTTTATCATAAGAAAAAAAATACTTCTATCATTTTTTTTATAGGTAAAATTAAAGTCGTTTACGAGATATCACAAACAAAGGAACAACTGGATCGTCACACATATAGAGACTAATAACGATAGTAACAATAAACATCAATAAGATAATATTATTATTATATAGAATATCTACTTAAGTATCTACTAAATTACAAAGTCTGCTATATTTTTAATGTTGTTTAGTTTTAGTTAAATAAATTTAAATATATTAAAAATCTTAAAATCGACATAATCTAGGTAATATTTATATATAAACTTCTAATGTCTTTTAGGCTAGTCCTTAAACGTTTAATGTACCATTGAGTATAAGTAAAATGAATAATAAAATTATTATGATAGATTATATAATATAATAATAGAAATAATTGTAATAATAAATTGTAATGATAATATTTAATGTTATACATTTTTAAAATATAACTATTATGATAATAATATAATTTTTTTTCGAATGCACGCATACATTTATATTATAGACACTAAAATCTTATCGTGATATAATAATGAAATATTTCTAATAATAATAATTATTAACAGTGGTGGTCATCGTTTTATAAAGAGGGAGAATGAGAGCCAGTTACGAAAAATTTTGTAGTGAGAAGGCGGGGGCTCTTCAACAATCTTGCCGAAACATCTGGGGACAACAAATCTATTAGATTATCTATGCTTCTCAGTTAGGTGAAATGTCAACTGTGTAAATGTATGCATTGAATTGAATATGTATGTAATATATGGACGAAAATATTAAATTTTACTAAATAAAACGATAGAATAGGCGAAGGGAAGATCACCTATGCTATAGTTTATAGTATAATTTTTTATTTCGGTATGTCGGTTTATTTTATTATTATATTTTTTTTTAAATTAAAATTTCGGAATAGGTATTGATAGATAGATCAATATCTATAGTATTATTGATACGGATTTAATCAAAATTTTACAAATAATACAAAAAAAAAAAGTTGATTTTGTGTAATGACTGTTGTTATTGGTATAATAGATAAATCCTTTTATGAGGAGGAGCCATCCACTGTTTTCTATAAGATTCTATAAGATACATTATCGTCATAATAATTAATGTTATATGATATATAATGTAATTTGAGGAAAATCTTAAAATCAACATATTATAATATAAATTAACATTTAGACAATTTATCGTATAGAAATTTTTACTAAAACTACGTATGGTTATAATAATATAGTATGTGAATAACTTGATAATAATTTTAAATAAATAATTATGGTTATAATAATATAGTATGTAAATAACTTGATAATAACTTGAAATAAATAATTATACTTATAATAATGTATGTCTTATAATAATTGTTATCCTAAAAAAAAAGCTTGATTAAATAATAGTATTATTAAAATGTTTTTTTTTTTTTTTGATTCTGAAAAATATTGATTTATAATAATAATAATAATTATAATTATAATTATTCATTGTTCATATTATTTATTGTTCATACATTTGTATAATATTGTAATAGTTTGAGTAATCTGTTTAAGTAAAATGGGTAATAAATTATTAAACCATAATATCTTAACATTGCAAATAAAAGACCAAGAAAATCATTAAACAACAATTTAAATGGAATGGGGGGAGGGGCACAGTATTGTACTTAATATTATTTTTAATTGTATATAAACATAGCAATACTATATTATAATATATTATTTCAAATAATAATATTACGGTTTTGCCGTAATTGTTTTATAATAATGTATAGACTTTACTTAAAACTTGTATTTAAAACTATACTGCACTTATATCTAGCGTGAAACAATATTAAATGATTCATTTTGAATTGGCATTTTGTGAACTTCATTAAATCGATAAAAATTATTGTTACTTGAAAAATTATAAACCATTATTCTTGTTTTGGAAATCTGTAGAATATTAATTTATTATTCGGCGGTTCGATTCGGTAAAATAAGTTTGAGAACCAGTAGACAAATCAAATACTTACATATAGTTATAACGTAATCTAGCTAATTTAATTTATAACTAACTTTTATAACATTAAAAAGTCTTACAAACTAGAATTTTTAATTAATAATACTAGTAGTACTAGCGACTTATATATATATATTTAAATAATTAATTACTTAAAAATTACGAAGAAAGTACCATTGCTGTAAAAAAAATAAACAAAAAAAACAATTGGTACTACTCCAATAAAACTAATTTGGTGTTTCAACACCATGCAGTGAGAAAATTTTTATCTTTTCTATAATATAATAAAACACACAGACTTAATACTTAATATTTAATATAAATTTGAAATTAATTTGAAATTTGAAAGAAAAAAAATGTATTTTTCCTTTTATTTATGGAAAATTAATGGAATTATGATTTATAATCAGATATAATGTAAATTAACACAAATAAATGCCAAAAGAGAAAAATAAGAATTACGTTTCATAAAATCATTAATGGGGTTAAAAATTAATATAGCAAGTGAGAGTTTATTCGTTATATTCCACTTTTACTGATGAAGATGCTTTTCCATCAGTTTGCAATGTTTCTTTCTCATCAGTTTGCAATATTTCTTTTTCATCAGTTTTCAATGTTTTTTTCTCATCAGTTTGCAACATTTCTTTCTCATCAGTTTGCAACATTTCTTTCTCATCAGTTTGCAATTTTTCTTTCTCATCAGTTTGCAATATTTCTTTCTCATCAGTAAGCAATGTTTCTTTCTCAACAGTTTGCAATATTTCTTTTTCATCAGTTTTCAACGTTCCCTCATCAGTTTGCGAAGTTTCCTTTTCATCAATTTGCTTGGATGCGTTTTCATCTGTTTCTATGGATGCGTTTTCATCAGTTTCTTTGGATGCGTTTTCATCAGTTTCTTTGGATGCATTTTCAGCAGTTTCTTTGGCGTCTTTTTCAGCCTGCAAAGATAATGCGATAAATTCTTCTTCATCCATTTCTCCGGGAAGTGGTATTAGAATGTCTGCCATGGTGTACTTTGTCTTCGACTCTCTTAGTTTAGCTTCTATAAAGTTTTAAATTTTTTATAATATTTATATAATTAACACATCGTATAATATGTATAAAGTAAGAAACATATAGTTACAATTGTAATTACAAAGTAAATGAATAATTACTTTTAAGAATAAGAAGAAAGATAAGTAAAATTTTATTATAACAATGAGTAGTTTGCCTTATAATTTGTGAGAATCATATGGAATGTGGAAAGAGACAATGGATTGAAAAATAAAATGATAAAGAGCTTAATTTATAATATGGTAATCATATATAAATCTGTGGTTAGGTCCAAAAAAGTCTGATGTGAAAAAAAATGTATTGAAAAATAAAAACTGGAAGTTGAAAAAGAAATTTATTTATAAAAATTCCAAAAATGGAACGAAATATGCATAATTATTGTAATATATTTAAATATATATTTTTTTTACTCGTCTTTCTTGCGTCTAACTACGGAAATATATTAAGATTAAATAATTCATTACTTACCTCTAACCGCTTGTATCTTCCACTTCAATTTATTGTAAGTCAAACATTCAATCCAGGGTTTTTTGATTTGGAATAACTTGTCTTCAGGTTTATCAGCAGTTTTTTCCTTTTCTGAAATATACACGAAATATGTATGTTGTTAATATAATTTTTTTTTTAAAAAGTCAGTATTTAATGCATAAAAGAATAATCAAAAATATTGCATTTTTCATAATTTATATTATTGATATACTATTCTGTGTACGACTAAAAAAGCATTTTTAACATTTCCTTTCCCTTCAGATATTATATTTTAACATTTGATATTACAAATTTCCACCTTTATCTTTCTCAGATTTTTCAGCTGGTTCAATAGTGTCAGAAGTTGTTGCAGTTACATCTATATCGTCTTTCTCTTCTTTTGTGTCTTCAATGTTGCAGCTCATTGCTGTACATGCCTTTGCCACATCGGACTGGCTCGATTCATCCTCTTTTGTCTCGGCGGGGGTCACTGCTTTCTTTTCATTATTCTTAGACGTATTCACAATATTAATGGGCCCCAAAATTAGCTCCAACATTTCACTACAAACAGCCATGCTTGGTTCGACAATAAATTCAATAAATCCTAAAGGGTAAAGTACACCATTGTTACTTGTTTGTTATCTATATCTAATTATAATCAAGCAGAATATAAAAATTTATATGAAAGACCAACCAATTTGAGACTCAGCAATCAATGTATTATTACGATCACACAGGGGACTGAATGGAAGTCCCAATTTTTTTTCCATATCACCTTGTAAAAAGAACTCCTCCAGTAGTTGACTTGTCCATCTGTAATGCATATTCCATTCTTTGGCTGGATGCGAAATGTCGGCACAGTGCAGCACCATTGACATGGCTTTGGATTTGTCGATTCTGTAAGATTATCCCCCCAATTAATAGACACCATAGACACCCCTTAATACATATTATATTTTTGATACCCAATAAATAATATATATAATTGTTTACAAAACAAAATAAATTATAATTTTTTATAACTAAATAATTATACAAAAAAAAAAAAATATACAAATATTAATTGGTATATTACGTAGGTTCGGGCGATGCTATCAAAGCCTTCATGATTTTTAACTGCTGAAAATGATAACTCATATCGGTTGCTAGTACCATATCAATGACTAGAGTTCGGAACTCGCGATATTCTTCCTTGGTAAGATTTTGCAATATGTTGCAGTCTTCGTCCTTGAGAATCCTGAGTATTTAAAACCATAGATAAATAGATAATATTATTGTTACAAATATATTATTTTATGTTGTATGATTCAGAGTATTGGGTGTTAGACAAAACACGTAATAGAAAATGAGTGTAATGGAAATAAAAATATTTAGATAGATGAGTGAAGTGACGAAAGGATAAGGAAAACTATATAAGAGGTGGATTTGTTATGGTTTCGATCGTAGATAAAATTAGATAAAATTAATGGAAATAGTTTAGCCACATCACGAAGAGAGGAATTGGAAGTAATAAGAATGACAATGAAAATAAACGTAGGAGGACAGAGAGGAATTGGAAGTAATAAGAATGACAATGAAAATAAACGTAGGAGGACAGAGAGGAAGAAAAAGACTGTAAAAAAGGTAGTTGGATGCAATTGAGAATGATATGAGAACAAGATTATGTGAGGTTGATGTGAAAGATCAGGAATAAGTTGAAGTTTAGGATAATGGTGGCTGACCCCAAATAGTTTGAACGAAGGCAAAGGAGAAAAAGAAGAGTAATTTATTATTATTAAAAATTTTAATAATGTGTTGAGCCATTTATTCAGACTATTAAGTCCTGTGCACATGTTATGGCAGTGTTAGCAAACCTAAAAGTGGAACTAATGTGGTAGTTTTCAAGCACAGCTCTATCATTGTATAATAAAGCAATTTCAGTTCCAGACATCACATGGAAATTGTTTGTTGTTCCGGTGTGCTCGAAGTCGTGTGTAATTGCAGCTATCAACATTGCAAATATTTCTAGATCAGACAGCCAGTTCTACGACAGAAAACAGAATGAAATATTTCAAGTGAGTCACATTTATGTTGTATAATATAAAATAAAATATTATGGGTACCATTAATCCAGTTTGACAGAGCATGTAGTGCACAGTTTGTGCAACATCGGCACCGTGCAAATTATTATGGTAAGGATTCTTATGTCTCGAATAGCCTTCTTCGATTCTGGACAAAAAGTTCTCCATTATGACTGACGGAACCTATAATAACAAAAACAATATAAATTAATAAAATATTTAAATTATTACTATTTTTTAAAATAGGTACGTATTCAATTTCTAAAAGATATTATTAATTTGAAATTTATTCATTTTCAATTTTATGAACATAATAAAATATAATAGGAAATTTCGTCCAAATAAAAGTATACCATTTATGAAGCTTAGTTATAATAACAAATCGAAAGGGGAAAAGAAAATTCAACTAATTATAAGTACCTATACGAGCGTACAAAACTTAATTTTGACTTGATGTATTATAATAATATATGACTTACCTTAAATTTCTGGAAAATACCGTAACGATTGAGTAAATCGTATCCCAAGTATTTGATCGGTTGTCCATTTCCGTAATTATGTAACTGGTAGACGTCGAAAGACCATTCGTTCAGTTTCTGGGAAAAAACAAACAAATTAAAACTTACATAATGAATTACAGTTAATCATTTTTTGTAAAATAATTATATTTAGTGATAATTTTGCATTAGTATTTACTACGTGGAAATTACCAATACCTATAATTTACATATCATATTATTATTTTCAGAGGTCGTGATACTCAAATTGTTTGGTCTCAATCTAATTAACGAGTAACATAGCAAAACTATTGAAAATAGAATTGTAGGTGTTGAATTTAAATTTAAGCCTAAATACTGATGAACAAATTTAAAGAGACTAATATTTTCGAGGGCAACATTTTGTTTCTTTCGTTTCTAAAATACGAGTGTATTTTTGAATAAAAGAGCAACAGTCATGTTCATATATGCTTTCTTCACAAAAAGAAATATATGATGCATTTTTGTTTAGCAACATAAAAAAAAGAATCGTGGTTTTTTCAAAAGTACTATCCTCTTTAAGTATGGTTTAAAATTTGATTGTAACGTAAACGCCACATTTTTAATTTTAAATGATGGAATTTCGCTATGTTTCCCGTTATTTTTATAGAGACGACAAAATCTCATTTGACGTCTTTTCAATGTGAAATTGAAGTGAAATAACATTGTAATAATATTAAAGTGTTAGATTAAATGTTAGTGCATGATCGAACACCAATAAAAAAAAATGTAGGTATAGATTCTCCCGTATAAGCATAATAATTAGCTAAACGTATGCCGTCTTATTATGAAAATACTGAAATACGAATTAAAATACTCTGTTCAAAACGGTTAAATCCTTGCTCACACATTAAATTGAGTTACTCTATACAGCTTCTCTTCTAATTTCCTAATACAATAGCGGAAATTATAATAATAGCACGGTGAGTGTTAGTAATTATAATAACAACATAAATTATATTAACATTATGCGCGCTCATTTTCCGTATAAATATTATTATAACGATTCCTCGGGTACGACGCCCTGTAGTGTGAAGAGCTTGGATTAATTTTACGGCAGCTGCACAGATGTTAAACAGTCCAGCCCTAACACCGGCAATACGGTTTTAAAACAGACTAGACGTGACCTTTTAAACGTTTCAGGGTTTTACTTAGGTATTACCGTCATCATATTTTAATAATAGTGAATTCCCGCGCATAATAATTGAGACCGTTTAGAATATGCGGTTAGTGTACAGTGTATACGAGTATAATGTGATAATAACAATGTGATTATAACTAGGTACCTATTTTAATCGTGCAAGCGCATCATTTGATGAATATCCATTATAGCATCCGGTGGTCTCACGAAGACACGATATCTGAGATTTACTGGCTTAGTCAGACTAACGGTAAAGATTGGTAAAAATTACTTAGTAAAACTTAGAATTTAAAGAGGCTGATATATTTTTGAGGATAAGAAAGTTTTAGCTATAGAAGTTTTCGTTTTTTTGTTTGGAAATATTTTTTGTAAAAAAGTAATGTGGTTCAGACGCCCTTGAAAATATTATACACTTTTTTTAAATTTTATCAAAACGTCTCAAGAAAGTTACGTTATTTCGCTATACGTTACGGTTAGTTGCACTGAGACAGTAAAATAAATGTGGGTATCACGTCATATCATTATAATTAGGATTTGACACTGATATTATTTTGACGTTAACCTAAAATATTATAATGACGGGCATGAATAAAACAGTATATTATAATAAGTAAGTATATTCAGTATCATCTTATTACTTGTTTTATTTATACAGTATACACATTATTGACAGTGATCGGTTGACGTTTCGGCTGACGACAATATTTTAACGCGCTCGACCACGACTATCATTCGTCTTTGTCGAACGAACGATTCCACAGTAAATCTATGCTTGGCTGTTTTCAGCTCGGAATTCGATGATCGAAACGCAACGGTGTGGTGCAAGCAATTTAAAAGACTCGGGTCTGAAGTCTGTTGATATGCGCCGAGTCGGGCAATCGGAAAACCCGTTACCAAATACTTTATAAAAGAAAGGGTTTGTTTGAAAAAATCACCCCCTCTTGCCCAATATCGTGTCATGTGAACAAACAACAGTTAAATTGGTTTTATCTCTTACAATATAGGGACACAATTGACGTTGTTACATTTATAGGGACATGGATAACTTTCAAAATTAATTATACCCTGACTACAAGACGGTTGACATTTTTTAAACGAATCCATTGTTTCAGGACAGACCCTATTTTTAAGATTTTTCCAATTTTAGATTCCGATTATAAAACGAAGAAGCTATTAGTTTTATAATGCTATTTTTATTCATAAAAAACACTTTTTTGGTTGGTAAAAATGCTTCGATTTAATACTTTTTTTTTTTAAATACTTTTTTGGTTAGGAAAATATTACATTCTTTTCCGCAGTACTTCAAAATATGTAACATTTTTGCCGGTGAAACTTTTTTGAAACATTTATTGAAAGCAATCTATTTAGGTTCGGTTTTTATTTTTTGGTTTTGTTGATCTCTGGGTTACCTTGGCAACAAGGTTATAAAAACACGAATAACACTATTCCAATCAGAATATTGTTTTTTCTTTTGCATTGATTTATCATAACCTGTATAAACTGAATGTATTGAACTTTCCCGACCACCCACTTGCAATAGTTTTTATTTTAAATTGTAATTTCTTAACTAATGTCTAATATGTTTATTAGCAGTGTTTGAAATGTTCACTAAAATAGTGACTTCCTTAAAAATGAAAAAAAAAGTAAAAATAATGCAATAATAAAAATAATAAAAACTGAATACAAAAAAAGTTGTTCCATTTGGAGGGCAGTATAACTATTTATGAATAGTTTCTCCAAACTTATTACTTATTAGTTATTTATAAATTTGGAATAGAGTATGACCGTATAGGTATCATTGATAGTAATATTTATTACTATGATTTTTTTATTAAATGAACGTTAAATGAATGAAAAAAGTCGTTCGCTTTCGTGTGATAATCGAACGCGTTCAATTGTCCCTTGATTGAACGCGTTTTTTCCAAACACTGTTCATTAGCTAGGCTACTATGGCAATGTAAAATTAATAATATAAATATATAATTATTTCCTAATAATATGTTGTCAGTGTTTAATATTGTTTTAACTATTATTAGATAATGAATATTACTATTTACTATATAGCGGCTAAATTAACCAATTTGCCGGAACAAATAATTATATTTAAGTTCCACCATCCAGAGGCTACATAATTTGTCCGGAACCTGAAGTGTGACCAAAAAAAAAAAAAAACAAAAATTCTTACCTTCAATGTTTTCACTACGTCAGTTGGGAACAACATCAATGGCGTGCTAACCACTTTGCGGTACATGCGATCGACAAATATTCCGGCCCGAATAGCGTGTGCGACAGATTTAAATTTCGGCTTGTCCTCGCCTCTGCGTCTAGTGCATGCCATTTGCCTGGTGAAAGTCGAAGCAAGCCATTCGCGAACTTCCTGTGGTACAGCGTCCGGCTGCACTTCCGAAAGCTCGTCTTCTTCTTCGGCGGCCAAACGTCTGATCACCAAAAAAAAAAAAAGAATTAAATTAAAAATGTACTAATATTACCATTATCACAAATACAAAAAAAGGCATTAGGAATTTAAAATTGGTTATTTTAATGTAGGAATACTCGTGTTCCAATGTGCATATAGTAAAGTAGGTGTTTTTTCTAAATGTAAGTATGACTGCACGTTTCGAGTCTGGTGGTGCTGGATAAACTATATTTTATTTTTATACGTTGTGACTTAACTCATAAAGTACTCGTCTAATGAGCGAGATCCCCGGAAAACTGACACGATATCATACACAGTTTGTTAATTTTTTTAATCAAATCCTTCAATAAAAATGACGATTTGTTACCACGATACATGTCTACGTAATATTATAGTAATATTCATGTAGCCAAGAAAAATACTTGTACACGTTGAAATAAAAGACAACTAATTACGTAATCTGTACGTAAAATACCTATAAATTTAAAATCTTAAAATATGTTAATAATATGCACTAGAAATACTAATCATTTAAAATTTTTAAAAAACCTACCCAAATATTACCTATTTAATTTAATAGAATGTCATACCATAACCAAAAATAGTTTTGCTATAATGAAACTATTACATTCACTTAACTAGACATTGGGAAATTGTATTAAATAATTTATGAAATTGGTTGATTTATACATAAAATATATTTAACTCCTTTTTTTTAGATTCTGAGTGTGTAGTGAAGAATGTATTGGTTTTACTAAAATGTTTTTTTTTTTTTATACTGTGTACAAAAATTCTACCATAAATCTTGCTCAGATATATACGCATGGCTTATTTCTGAAAGAGAATGTTCAAATGGTACTTTTGACAGATAATTTTTTGATTTTCCAAGCGGTTTTCAAAATATTTTGGAAAAAACAGAATAAAACGTTAGAAAAACAAGAAATTTACTTTTAAAATACTTTTATTATATTTCAATTGTTATAATTCAGTTAAAAATATTCATGGAGACTTGAAATTTGGACTTATATTTAAAAACTTATATTTGCCTTTTTTAGACATGGTAAAAAAACCAATCTAAATATGCACAAATAATTACCAACATAAAATTAAATATTTTCTTTTTGTTGATATACAAACAGTATAAGATATTTTAGCTCTAATGATGTAANATTTTTAAAATACTTTTATTATATTTCAATTGTTATAATTCAGTTAAAAATATTCATGGAGACTTGAAATTTGGACTTATATTTAAAAACTTATATTTGCCTTTTTTAGACATGGTAAAATTTTCATAGAATTTAAGCCATTGTGAGCTATTTATAGACATTTTAATTTTTCGAGTCTTGTAGGTTTTCGGTAGGTACTCTGTAGTAAAATTGTTAGACTCAAAAAAATTGCTTGAAAATCTAACAGGAGGTTCATTGAGAGTATTACTTTGTGGTCAAAAAAAAGAAATTTTAAGTTTAATGTAGTATTTTTATTTATAAAGGAATTTTAATATCTAATTTTGAAGAAAATCGTTAATAAAAATGAATAAAAATGTATATGGAACAAATCTAGTTTTTCACTTTTTTTTTTTTTTAAATACATTATTTAAAAACGTTGGTGAAGTCAGAATTTAGTGGACTGACTAAGTTTTGAAACTATAGCTTTTTAAAGTTTTGATATTATATGGACATTGTATGTTATGTTAAATAATTAAATATTGTCTTTTTTAAAGCATGATTGTCGTAGCTGAATGGTTATACCAGGGCCTAAAATACATTTGATTTCAGGGGACACACTTCTTAGTTCAATTATAGTTGTCGATAAGTTTTGATAGCAAAAAAAAAAAGGGGGGGGGTTGTAACACCCGAAATTATCCCTCCTTTTATGCATCTCTTACCTTACACATTTATATTATTTATATGACGTTTGGACTAAAAATGTACAAAATAAATGTTAGTGAAAGTCCAAAATATTTTACCAATAGTTACACGAATATACGCCAGAACAATAATAACTATAATAAGCAGTTGTCACAAATTCGAGATTACTTACATAGTTTATACTTTATAGACACAAGGTATATTTGTTATATTCATGATTAAAGATACATCTTGGTTAATATTTATAATCGTCAAACTATGGTTAATGTGTATGGTATATTTGTATAATATTGAAAACGAAGAAGTTGTTATTAATTTATATTGATATATTTAGAATATATAGATTTATTTGGATTGAAATTCCAAATAATTTTTTATTACTACAATTAAAGGTAAAAACACGTTTAAAACTCGGGACACACATTTACAGTTATTCACAGTATTTAAGACCACAGTTATACATACCTATTTTCATCTTTGGTTCGCGAGTTTGAACCCGCGTTTAGATAAAAACGTTGGATAAATTTTTGCATTTTGAATCCCTTTTACCTAAACAAGGAAAAAAAAATGCACCCAAGCAATCGCTCGCTCGGACTATTTTAATCGTAAAATACCTATTGATTTGTTATGCAAACTTTTCTACCAAAAATCTTGCTCCGATATTTCAAGTGTTGCTTATTTCTAAAAAGAAAATTTTATCTCCATGGTAACTTAAAGAGGTTATTTATCGATTTTCCCAAGAATTTTCGCAGCAAATGTGAAAAGCCGGGAAAAACGCAGGAAAACCGGGAAAATAGGTGGTGCAGTATTAAACAAATATTATCAATGAAAATATATAATGCCTATTTAATTATTTTACCACAATATGGCATACAGATTGTTGACAATGCATCACTATTAACCGAACTCCGCTCTGAATCGTTTTGTTCTTTAGTAGCGGTTAATCGTTGCGTACAGATACACATTACATTGTTGTCAATATCCTATCTTTCCTGATTTCCAAAAACATCAGTGGCTGCACCCATTCACATTATACTAGGACAGTTTTTTATAATTGATATTTCATAGATATAATATCGATCTTGAGGGATATTTTCTCTCGGGTATTGCAACGAATTTATAGCAACATCAATCTCTTCGAAATCAGTGTTTTGGAAATCGAACGGTTCGCGTTGATTTTGTAATAATTATTTTACCAGTCAAAAACACACTTGGCCGATACTCGAAGTCAATAATTCTACCACCTATAATACTAATACTATTATTTTTATTATTATTAAATCACCAGTGTGCGCATTGACAAACACACAACGGTTAATCTGGTTTTCCTCTTTAAACAATTTCAGCATCTGCACCGGCCGTATAAATTATTTCTTACGGTTTAACGTAATAAATGTTGTTTTAACCTACTCTCGAATAATTTAGCTGCGGGAACGCCGGGTACATTTTAGGTACCTTCAACGAACCTTTCACAGATTAATACCGTTCGTAGACACTAATCTACATAAAACCGCGAATATTTCGCAATTTTCGTTTTGTTTACTTGTCACCTCGGTCAATCTAGATTCGGACACCTATATAAGGCCGAGAGCCTAGAACGAGTTTTTAATTGTTCAACGATATTTATTTTGTATCATACTGTAATCTAGTAGGTATGTGATTAGTTATTCGTCGATCCCGATTGCACATTAATTCGGATTAGGACGGCACATAATTATTACAGTGTTATTACGGAGTAATGATATGATTAATAACGTTGCGCGCGTACGAAGGTTATTCGCGGAGACGCGTTTTAGATTTCCAGCATAATTTAACTGAAAATATTCCGATCGTTATATCTTGAAAAAGGTCAAGTTGGGTAATTGTTTTGGAAAAAAAGTGAAAGACAATAAAAGGAATTATGAACTTATCGGACCACACGGCGCGGTATATTATATAGATTTTGCTTTTCGAAAATATATTTATGTACCGCATAGTGTGGTGCTCTATGGTGCTCAGAAATATACCCGATAATTTCATCACGATAAAAGTGATTAGCATGTCGTTATATAGATTAGCTTTTAGACGATTTTATCTATAGGGTGTATTTCCCGCAGTGATCGATATAGTCGAAATAATTACAGTCGGATTCGCTTGCGTGATGGTTTATGACTCGAATAATTTTGTTTTCGTTTCCAGAGCCGGAGAATTTTGAATCGAAAATATCAATCGACACAAGAACATATCGAACGCGATTCTGTAAAGAATTATAGTATATTGGTATTAATAATAATAATAATAAAAAAAATTCGAATTCCGTCTGTATAATAAAAACTGTAGAACCGAAGCGCCAGCATCCCGATAAACGTCAATGCATTTACGTAAAAATCATATTACGCGATCCACGATCGATTATTATTTATCTGAGAAGTGTGCCGAAAAAAAAAAAAAAAAAAACGGTAGCGTTTACACGTCGAACGGCGTTTTTTCACGAGAAAAATAATGCGTTGCGAAAACTGTACATAATAGCTCTGCCAGCTTTGTTCGGAATCCATACAAAAGCCTTTGAATATTGTTCACATGCACACACACACACACATGCGCGCTTGCGAACGAGAAAAATATTTCGACTTTTATTCGTGGGTTTTTTTTTGATATGCTAAACGATCCGTTTTCAGCGCGTAATGAATTTCGAAATTTACGCAACTATTATATTATAATGTATAGACTGCAGTTTACAATAGTATATTACGGATACGGGGTGATTAATCGCGCGTTAAAATATTGTGCTGTAACACTCGTCCGGTTTCGGAATAAGCTAATATAGATGTACATTAGAAATGAAAAAAAAAAAAATCTTTCTTTAGCCGACATATTAAAATGGATGTTCACATTGCCGTTTGCGACATTACTGAACACATACGAATGCCGTGTTTTCAGTGTATTAATGGATTCGTAATTGTTTTTCTCTTTTTTTGTTCTGTTTTTTTTTTTTTTTTTTATATAGTTCTATATAGTTCCGCCATCTACGTTCATACGGAACAAAGTATATTCGTCGAAAACATTTATTGCGTTAACCGTGTATACGGTCATATTCACGAGGGCAATATTTGGCCGAAAATCAAAATGCGACCGATTTTTTTAGACATTTTTTTTTTTGTGGACCGTAAAATTATTACCGTTTTGTATTAAACTTTCAAATTGCAGATTTCCTGAACAATCGTATTTTTTCGTTTAGTCACCGCTTTATTCTAGTAGCGCCTAGTGCGAGAAATATGAGAATCGGTCGTACGTATAGGTACGTATATGCGCTTAGTCGCCGAATGATGAATTGTTCGAATTCGAAATTTGTTTTAGTCGCGCACAAAAACTTAATCGACTTACTTTCTGTCTGTCGAGCCTCGAGTAACCTATCTAAATTTCGTCGATTTTTCGTAAAACTACATTGATGCCGTAGCACACACATGGAAATAAGTCCCGGCGAGGGATGATCGAATGACGAATATATGTTTACGTTATGACGATATTAACCAGTGCGTAGAACATGACAATTGCGTTCAATATAATATAATTCAAATGTCATTATGTGTGTGATTATTGTAGTAATGGCGCACGAATTCGCGTATTGAGTGAACACGTCTTCAATATATCGACTATACACGTAATACGAGTTGAAGGGTTTCGTACGAGGTAACCACAGTGGCGTAACTAGAACGTCTAATGCCCGCGGCAAACCATTGTAGATTAACCAAACTATGGGTCAAGTGCCGGGCGGGCGCTGTGCGGGGGAGTGCACGACCATTTATATTCGGAAATTATAAAAAAGTAAAAAAAAAAAGGCCATTAGCGAAAGATTCGTAGATTCCGGATTTTCATAATATAGGAATTGGTATTTTTCCACTAGAAAACTTCAAACCATAAACGACAAGAGAGCCTTATTAAATATTATAGAACTGTGTACCTAGTTGCTGGATTGAAGAGGTTGTTTTTTTTTTTGAATTCCTTAGTAATTTTAATTGCAATATTATAAATATGGGCCAATATAACAATGATGATATCGTTATAATTTATTTTTATCGAAACACAATAGATAGTGTAATATGCGAGGAATTTGGAAAATCAACGAGATTTGTTTAGTTTAGGTACAACGCGAGACTAGTCCGATGAAAACCTATAGATTTCGAAAATATTCACATACCTACAGAGAAAATAACAGGAATACAGTAGGTAGTATTGATAACTGTTACACAGGTATTTTCGAAATTTCGCGACTGTTTCTGCGTTCTTTCCACGGATATAATATTAATATTATTATAAATCAACAAAATGTTTATTGTATATTACCCAGCGTACCGCGGTAGAACTTTGTCGTTATTCGTCATTATATTCGTTAAACGGCCGCACACTTTCAAGAAGACAATATTTATACTAAAAAAAATAAAAAACATAAAAATGAATAAAATAAAACAAAACAAATATTCAACGGTACCTATACAGGACTCGAAAATACCGGCGTACCGTCAGATTTTTTCGTCGTCGGTGTAAAATTTTTTTTTTATTAATTACTAGACACGTAAGATTCGTTTTAATTGCCGAGGTCTGTATGGTATTTAAAATCCACGAACCCTCTGTACTACTACTATAGTATTGTATATTGTATTCGCTGTAGTATTAGGGAGAACGACGACGACAACCGTGACGGTATGTTTCGAACTGCGCAGACGAATTGAAATCGAATGTACTTAACATCCTGTCGTTGTACTATCGTGACATCGTTTATAGGCGCGTATTTTTTTTTTTTTTTTGTTTTGTTTTTGTTTTAGTAATTACCTATATATTATTTCCTATCGATAAAATCATCGTAATATTATATTATTGTGTATACGAGTGGTGCAGACACCACACGCACTCGAGTCGGGATATTTGAACAACACGCGATTAACAACTTGGTAATAATAATATAATCGTAAGAATATTATCGGAAACGTTTAACGGTACCGTTCTACACAGTATTCAGATTTAAGAAGCTTTTTGATCGCCCAACGTGGTGTCGCGAACGCTCGCGTTATCGGTTATTTACATGAGGCGAAAACAGCGTGCTTACGAGTGACGTACCTGTACGCATTCGCGTAACCTAGCGTGTTATTCAATATTCGAAATCGATATATACTCAGCTCGGGGTTTTCGATTGTCACGCGCGATGTTTGCGCGCCTTAAACACTGTTGATAGTTCTTTTTAAGTTTTCTCTTATCTCGAAATGACAACAATTGTAATAACGCAACGATAATTTTTTTAAATTTTTTTTTTTTTTAATTATTGAATTACTGTTCCCGATTTTACGAGTGCGTCTATAATACCGTCTGAAAGAATGAACAGAATATCCACGGTAAATGTTTGTAAATAACAAAAAAAAAAAAAAAAAAAAAACAGAAAAAAATAATGCAGACGATAATACGTACGATTGTGTTGTAATCGTTCGGCTATCGGCTATAATATTTACAGAGACATTACATTTTTTTATCGTTTCGTTTTATGACGTCCGTATAGACGCTAAATAATTAATAATAACATTGAAGAGGGTGGATTAGAATACAGCAATAATTGAAGGGGCCGGGGAAATCACAATTAAGGTTTTAAAATATATTAATTCCTATTTCACATACGAATATTAGTAACCCACACCGGTTTTTGCTGGGCTATTTTGCTCCTTTTATATCGGGGTATTCGTTTGCGCGTCACAATTATAGTTCTTTTCGACCTTTTAGATTCGGAGCATATTTTCGTCTGACCAATGTCAGTTGCGTGCCGTTAAAATGCTTTTGGGTCTTACATCATTAGAGCTAAAATATCTTATACTGTTTGTATATCAACAAAAAGAAAATATTTAATTTTATGTTGGTAATTATTTGTGCATATTTAGATTGGTTTTTTTACCATGTCTAAAAAAGGCAAATATAAGTTTTTAAATATAAGTCCAAATTTCAAGTCTCCATGAATATTTTTAACTGAATTATAACAATTGAAATATAATAAAAGTATTTTAAAAGTAAATTTATTGTTTTTCTAAC
The DNA here is from genome assembly GCA_902439185.1 of Cinara cedri. Taxonomy (NCBI): domain Eukaryota; kingdom Metazoa; phylum Arthropoda; class Insecta; order Hemiptera; family Aphididae; genus Cinara; species Cinara cedri. The sequence goes on from CABPRJ010000494.1 coordinate 392,328, forward strand.
GTTTTATTCTGTTTTTTCCAAAATATTTTGAAAACCGCTTCAATCAAAAAATTATCTGTCAAAAGTACCATTTGAACATTCTCTTNTTTTGTACACAGTATAAAAAAAAAAAAAACTTTTAACTTTTTAAAACCAATACATTCTTCACCACACACTCAGAATCTAAAAAAAAAGGAGTTAAATATATTTTATGTATAAATCAACCAATTTCATAAATTATTTAATACAATTTCCCAATGTCTAGTTAAGTGAATGTAATAGTTTCATTATAGCAAAACTATTTTTGGTTATGGTATGACATTCTATTAAATTAAATAGGTAATATTTGGGTAGGTTTTTTAAAAATTTTAAATGATTAGTATTTCTAGTGCATATTATTAACATATTTGAAGGTTTTAAGTTTATAAGTATTTTCCTTTTTTTTTTTAACTGTCCTTACTTTAAGTTTAATATTGTCTTAAATTATAGGTATGGTAATATTTCAAAAATATCATTTAGTTTTTGAAATATTATATTTTTAATGTTCCTATTAATCTTACACCACATGTGGAGTTACTTTTATCCCTCTATTTTTTGTGTATCAAATTGATGACATTGCATAGAAACCTATTGTTCTTGACTAGCATACAATTTGGTCCATTAGTTTAAAAATTGTTTAAAATGTATAATGTTAAACGAGGTGACTTTGAAAGGACTTTAAATAAGTAACATTTATAGCTTTATTAGACAATTTGAAAAGAATAACAAGAGTACATCAAATTTAAAAAGAAAGTAAGTATGTATGAAAATAAACAGTCTCTTTGATATACTACATTATTTGGTTAACATTTAATATTTGATAGAATTGTTTTTAACAAAGAATGTTTGGTAACTACTTTGAATAATTCAAATTAATATTAACTATATAACATTAACTTTATAACTATTATAATAAATTGGGAACATTATGTAGATAACATTAACATATAGGTAGGTATGAAAAAGTTACCTACCTATTATATCACATCAGTTGCTAAATGTAAAGTAAAGAATAATTACATAATTTACACAAAAAAATTAAAGTTATCATGGCCTCTAGTTCTTTTAGTTTATTGATCACCAGTGAAAAAACTATGCAGTGTACCTTAAGGTTATATTAAACCATTTACTAGCGGTTCAAATTGATAATTACCAACTACTAGAGTTGACAAACCGTAGTCTAGTGTAGAATTAGTATAATTGTCATAAGGTTTGCACCCAATTGTTTATTTTTATTTACAACCCACTAAAAAAACAAAACAAAAAAAAAAATACTTTTAATTGACATCAAAGTCATCCGGTTATTATTTATGATCCCTCTCCAAAATAAACATTGCTACTAAATATTTTCTACATTCAATTAGGTGATTTTTTTTAAAAAAATATTAATGAATATTCAAACTTGTTACCTGTAAATAGTGTTGTATATAAAAATATTTTTGTGTATGGCAGCTAATGTACAGTGGTTTTAAAATGTTACTGGGAGGTAAGAAATACCAGGCAAAACAAAGTTGTATTTTAGTGATCCAATCGTATAATTAAAATAAGTTAAATTAAATTTATTGACTAGGGTTATGAAAACATTTAAGTAGGTATGGGTTGTGTTTCCTGTATACAAAGAATAGATCAGTGGTTCTAAACCGGGGTGACATGGGCCCAGTGTACAGGTGATATGAATTATCGATAAAAAGATAAAAAAAAAAATAAGAGAATTCTATTTTTTTCGAATTAAATCGTATTATTGCAGTCTCCGTTATGCAATCACCACCATCGTCGAAACAATATCATTATCCTTCCCCACCAACCTAATCTAACTTCATTGTTCAACAATGCCGCTGCTAATGAGAATTGTGTATCCTAAGTAGCCAAATCACGAAATTCTTATCTTTAAACTATTTATAATTAGTAAAATTGTTTATTATTTTCCTGTGTATTGTAATTAATTAATTATAATTTACAATGAAACCATTATTAGTATTATTATTATTTTTTTTTTTATAAAATCTACAGTTTTAATTGTTTACAACCTATCATTTCATTGCATATTTTAATGGTATTGTGACGTAATGGTTATTGGAGGTAAATTTGACACGAACCACAACAGATTGAGAACCACTGGAACAGATAATCCCATGATGATTGTAATTATAGTAAATACTGAATGTACGTATAGAAAGTACATAAAAAGAATATCAAAATAAAATGTAAATAGATTACTGCCAACTGGTTCAGTGGTGCCGTTTGTCAGGATCGTTTGTGGGAACTTGTGTTTTATTTGTGATTCACCAAAAAAATTGATCTAAAACGAAACTAATGATACTGTAAAACCATTATTATCATTATTATGGTATAATATGAATTCAAAGTAAAATTATAACAAATATCTTACTTCGAGAATACAATTTCAATTACACTATTGACAGGACGACCGAGTAGATGTGCGTTATACTTAAATAGTCCGGAAAGAAATTTCGGTGGGTGTTACGGTGTGCTGTATCTACACTCTACGTCCGCCACTGCTTTTATGCGTATTAATTAAACAATGTTAAAAAAAATAAATATTATGTACCGTACGACTTACTTTTCGGCGATATTTTTACGTAGACACAAAATATTATGTAAAAAACCACGGACGTGTTCAAAACTTTACACAATGGACAGATCAACAAAGAAAATGCGATTGTATCGATGAGAAATATTATCATCTCTTAAACGTCATCTGTCAAGAAAAACGTAAACGTTCATATACAAACAGTGTAGCCACACAAAAATCAATAATTCCAATAAAAATAAATCTCATCCCCTATTATCAAAGTCACCCCGTTATACGTTATTCTTAATTTTTTTTTGGAATCTTATATAGTTGAATACACATTATTCTTTACTGACATGTATAAATTATCTCTTTAAGAGTTTGTTCATTATATTCTTCCGTAACTCCCGTTTATAAACTGACTTATTATTAAGAATAAACCGATAAAATATTTGCGAACAATATTCCGATTTATCGATAATTATAATATAAAAAACCGCGAAAACACTGTCCTGCCATCTTCCGTTGAAATTTTGTAACAATATCATCTTTTGCAAGAGCGACTGGCGCGATATGTGACCGGGCGCCATCACTAGAGCGCGTTCATCTTACCGAATTTAATTTTTTTTTTTGGCCACTTGTTATTATAAATTATCTTCTCGATTTATTTTTTTTATCGTTTTTTTTTTTTTACAATCCGATTTTTTTTATCCTTTTCGTTATTATCATATAAAAATAAAAATAAATTGAATCGTACACAAAAAAATCCTGTATCCCCCAAGTTTTTCAAATTCACCCGTACCTATAATATTATAGTCATTTAGCAAACTGTGTACACAACTCTTTCGTATCGATCATGAAAAATCGAAGAGACATTCTAACCTTGAACAATATTATAGTAATGCCCGGATGACGTTCGAATACCAATCCGCATAAAGGAAGTAGGTATACCACTGCCACCACATTATCGTTTTTTAACTGCAAGATTTATTGATAACAGATAATAATATCATTGTTACTATCATCTCGAATATCCGACGAGTCATGTACAGACGATAATACAAATCAATAGCAAAATAATGATTTAGGTTAAAATACGCGATTGATTATGTTGATTTCACGTAGCCATTTTCCAGGTCTACCATGTATCTTTACAAATGTATGTTTGATACGCACACACTGTCATTACTATATTATTGGTGGGTCTAACATTTCGTAAAATTGTGATTGTCGTCAATAAAAAGAAAAAAACTCTGAGCGATGTTGATCCGACGAAAGGGTTCGCAGATACGTGCAGCGATACCGATTTTTAAATAGTTTTTATGACAATCAAATGCCATTTTCTATAAAAACTGTATACAGTTTTTTAACAAAATATATTATAACACCGCTGTAAAAATTGAAAACTTAAATATTGTTTTTTAACAAATAAAAATTCAATTTGTCTTCAAACGTATAAATAATACCTATTTAAAATTGAATAATCAAATTTCCGATACAAAAAAATAAAATAGAAATAAAAAAGTTTTCGTTAACTGGGAAATTAAGAAACTGAACGGAAGAAGGCCTAGGGGTCGACAGAGATAAAGATGGAAAGATAGGGGTGAAAATAGATATTACTGGAATATCACAAGGAACGAGAATTGAAGACAACGAAAACAGAGATAAATGAAGAGGAGTGGTTGAAACGGCGAAGGTCCTACACGGACTGTAAAAGGTAAAAAAAAAAAAAAAACTATCGTGAAATGGGTTTAAATTTTAATATTTTTACCCCTTCTTCATATACTTTAAACAATTATGTACTTTTTGTTTTCAAATAGGACCCCTCTCCCCTTTATTTTTTAAACACAGATTAAAATAGTGTATATTTTTTTAGAAATTTTGATATGCATAACACTAATATCAGATTTATTATACACGAGTTATAACAGTTTAAAGTTTAGATCATAGGAGGCATAGGGAAGAATTATCAATTTATTATTTAAAAATAAATATGCAATTTATTACCCTTCCCTTTCCCCCGATCTAAACTTTAAACGGTCATAATACATAAACGATAAATTTAAACTTCAAGAACTTGTGTGATTAAATACACGTATACATTCTTGTATATTCTTGTAAATTTAATTATTTAACGTACTGATTACATGTACAACACATGTACGCGAATACACGTACTAAACCGGAAGCCCTACTTAAAATCCTCCGAGAAAAATGACGGTTCATGGTAAAAAGAATCCCTCTGTATGTGTATCGAGAAGGAGGAAAAGTCAATTTTATCGCATTCATCAAAAACGTTTAAAAAGATAGTATATAATATTATACTTGTGTAAATATGTGAAGGTAGCTGGATACAATGACGACGGGATAGTGATTTTTCTGCGAGACGATCGCACTGTCAAATAATATTGTATACAAATACGAATAGATATATTTTTTGCCCGTGCGAATTTATAGATCGCGATAATGAAAATGTATTGTCGACGACCGAGCGATAAACAACGTTGCACTGTTTCCTTATTAAATCGCGTTCGTTTTCGGCCTTTCCGGGCTGTATATTGCGTTATCCGGGGAAAAAAAAAAAAAAAAAATTCGGACACAATTGACGTTTACGGGACGAAACCCGAAAGCAATAACGCTAACGCGTTTAGCCACGAACAGCTAACCGAAAACCGAACGCCACGCCTCGTGTCTCGACGGCCGCATACGAATCGCGTCTCTACAACGGAAAATATACGCCGCGGCAACCGAATCGCGTCCGCGGTTATTCGTTCACCGTTCCGAGTGTTGTCCACACGATTGCTATCGTTAGATACTATTCTGCACAATAACAGTATGTTCGGTTATATTGTACTTGTATTGTATTTGCGTGTTGGCCAGTTTTGTCGGTGTGTCTTATCTGTAAATACCGCCGAAAACTATTTATAGCTGGACATGAATTTCGTTCGTATTAATGTCAGTTAACTACCGCGACGTCCACTGCTGTTGTTTGAGCGTACTTATTACCCATAAACTTCAACTTTGCAACAACACAAAATCTCGCAAAATCGCGAAATAATTAAAATTATCCAAGGAAAAACAAAAAAAAAAAAAAAAAACAATTATATTTGATTGTTCGTATTAACGGATACAAAAGTGTTTTCCGAAAACGTTTACAGGCGGTTCTCTCGTTTTCAAAACGTTCACGTACCTGAATGTTATAATTTATAATTTATAATACTAATATATTAGCTATATACAGCTACCTAATACACGAATTTTCGACCACACTATTTTTATAATTGAACATCCGCAATGCTTTTAAAGTGGGAAAGCAAATATGTGTACTTAAATTACCAATGGAAACGTGACTCTGACCTGTTTTGCGAAAATTGCGGACGCAGCTCGTATCCGTCATTAAGAACCCACTGACGCAATTCTGAAGCGTCGTGGGAAAACTACGGACACAAATCGGATAAAATATAATTTTTGGATGCAATTCGAATGCCGCCAGTTGTTTTGTTGTAGGTTACTTCGGAGTCGGTAAATTGAGTCCCCCAAAAAAAGGTCATAGTCGTACACTATGTAAATTGCGGCCCGTGTACTTTTAATACATACGTAAATCGCGTTGCGGGTTTATTTGAATCGTACGTCAAATACATCCCGGGTTTTTGCCGGCCGGCTTTACAATTCAAAGATAAGTATTAATCTGTGATTAATAATATTAATATATGTAGATAATAATATGTTCACTAACATAATATTACTAGCAACCAGTGTGCATTTGATTGAATCGTGAAAGTCGGATCGCACGAGGTTCTACGTTTCTCTACAGTTTATATTTTTTTTCAATTTAATAAAAATGGACGTTATGAAAAGCGAAATGTTAGGTTAGCTACTTTCAACATTTAATAAAAATGTTGAAAGTAGCTGATGGTTTCAAATTTAGTTTTCACAAATTGCTGCAAAATGATATTCAACGGTGGTGTTGCACAGTTAAAACGTGTAAATGATATTTGAATTTTAATAATAATAATGTGCGTATAAATAGTTTTAAATATCACAGTCATTTTAAAATATTTTGGAACAAATAATAAATCGACAGAAATTTAACAAAAATTTAAAAAGAATGCCGTTGACGATATGTTTACTAAGCCATCTAAAATTATTCATTCTGAACTAAAAAATGTCGAATCATTAATTACTCAAGACATAAAGTTGACTGAACGAAATTTACACAATGCTCGAGCTTCAATACTACCAAAATCACCAGACACTTTTTTGGAATTACACAACATTCTTGACAACAAAGAATTTAAAACACATAAAAATGAAAAGGTTTTATTAGTTAATAGTAAAGAAATAAATAGTAGACTTCTCTACATTAAGCGATTTTAAAGTGCTATGTAATTCGGATACTATATTTTAAACATACTCAGGCCGCAATTTACATAAAAATTAAAATTGGGACGCAATTTACAACGTCCCAGTTATTTACTTACTTACCTATTTTTTTTTTTAGTTATTCGTAAAAGCAAAAGAATTCGAGAAGTTTTTTTATTTATACGATTTCTTAATAGTTCTATAACGTTATCATTTCTCTTTATCGGTATTATTGCAAAAAACCTCTCGCAATGAGTTTTAAATTTATTTTAAAATGTTATTCGGTTGAAAAATTTAACACAATGTTTACAATACAACAAATCACGTATTTTAATATGTGCTTATCGTATAAAACGAGTTTTCTGTATTCGGGTTTTTTTTTTCATATGGTTTTCGTAAATAGAGACTATTGTTGTTTATTGTGTCTATTGTATAATTTTTTTCACTACTTTTGAACACCCTCCCTGTGGATTAAATATGATTTTGGTAACTCGAGTGGTTTTATAGTAGGATTGGAATGATAAAAGTTAAATTGAAAATGGATTTTTTTAGCTTTGAACACACCTATACAGATCTCCATCCAACGAAGTCAGAAGCGTGCAATTTTACATGGCGTTAGTATCAAGGACATGTGTCTTTTGGGGGATTCAACTTTGGTTTCTCGACCTTACCAATGTCATGCTCAAATTTCATTTTTCTTTTTCAAAGTAATGCAAATAATTTTAGTGTATTTTTCATAGTATTCGGCTGTTTATTGTTTTTCAAATAATATTTTTCTATAGATTTTTCTTTATTTTCTCGGTGTAGCTATTAATATTTTTTAGTCTTGTATATACGTGATCCAATATACAAGTATGGCCACAGTCGTCTGTCATACGTATATTTTTTTTTAAATATTTTCTCCTTTACCTACATCGTTTCTAAATGGGAAACTAAATTTGTATTGCGGTCAACCAATTGACCAACCAAGAATGTACACACAAAATTTCACATCAAACATAAAATTTTAAACAAATTATATAGATGGTAAAGTTCTGAGTTAACAATTCTTAAAATGAGGGAAACTGAATCTTTTAAATAGTATCTCATTTATTGATTTTGGTTACGTACAAAAAGGAGAAAAAAAAGGACTGTCATAAAAACTCACCTTTTAAAAATTTAATCAAATTCAATTTTATATTTAATGGATCAAATTACTGGCCCGTTAAATAAATAAATAAATAAACATATATAAACGATGATGCGTCTATAAATTCGTAACTAAGCATATAAACGTAAAACGTTTAATGGCCGATATAATATTCCATCGATATCTAATATATATAATAGTATGTGTCTATATTAATAGTTGCATGTTGTCGTATAATATTTAAGTGCGCATTACTCTCGGTTCAAATGATGATTGAATTTAGGTGTATATATATTTTATTGTAATAATCTAGAAATAACAATGCGATAAACTCGGTATAAATATCTATATTAGGAAAACCTCATGGAAAATCAAAACTACAATCTTCTTCTGCACTAACCGTACAACATCATCTTTCGGAAAAAATCATTTAATTGATATTTGGAGCAGGAATTTCGAAAGAAAACAAAAAAACTAGCAAACAATGAAGCTTTTGTTGCTGTATAATTTTCCGTTTTATTTACACGTTTTTTCTTGGTTATCATAGATTACTATGAAAACTATTAGGATTATTAAAAATTGACCTCCTCATTGCACCAACCAGGTACAAAAAGTAAAAAAAAAAAAGTTCACCTGAATTTTTTTTTTATTGGATAAAGATTTTTGGAAAAAAAAGTTGATTCTAAACAGGGAAAAAACCAATTTATTTCTCGCTGCACTCATAATTTCAAATAAATCCGATATATTATAAAGCTATAAGTCAAATCGATTGGTTTTTTTAAATATAATAATGATTACAACGATTAGTTATTGTTTATTCGATATATAATTAAATAAGGTTGTCAAATTTATTCTTATTAGATATATGTATATTTTAAGATTTTAAGCGTTGTCGTCGATTAAGTCTCATAAAATAGATTATTTAATAGTAAATGAGAGAATAATCGTACGTAAAACATATCGTTCAAAAGGTTATTGTTTAAAATGTATGATTTTTCATCTGTTTATTTCATCATTAATTTGTATTATTTTTTGTCTACAGTATGCAATCTATCTTAATATATTAATATAAATTATATTCTTTAACCCCTTATTGTATTTGTTAATTTAACGTGTGAAAAAAATTATAGTGTCAGAAAAATTAAAATTTTAGATCCTGAACGAAGCGAGGAACGTGATGGTTTTTACAATTTTTTTTTTACACCATGTGTGAAATTTCTATCTGAAATCTTGCTCCAATGTATCAAGTGTATCATTTCTGAAAATAAATTTCACCCAGTTGGTACTTTATAGAGGTAATTTTTTTATTTTCTTAACAGTTTTCTTAATGACTGGAAAAACGGGAAAATGTACGAAAATAATACCTTTATTATTTTCAGTTTTGTTTTTTAGCAAAAAATATTAGTAGACCTAAATTTAGACATAAAAGTTTTATTTGCCTTTTCTAAACGCAGAAAATATGTATCCATTTTTGAGATATTTATAGAAATTATCCTTCGTAATTTTTGTGGATACAATTGTTATACCAAACAGAAACCCATGAAGATTTAACTGGAGGTTCATTTTTAAGTTGTTATTTGTAGTCAATAAGAAAAATTGAGTTTAATGTAAAATTCCTTTTTTTTTATAAGAATTTGAAAAGTAAATTTTAATTTTGAATTTCGTAAATATAACGGCTTTTTGAAACACGTAAAACCAAACTCTGCTCAGAATCGATTTTTGTTATTAATCATTAATTGTTGAATACAGATATACATTCAATTCCGGTCTATATCCTGCATTTCCAACTATAACAGTGGCCCACCCATCGTGCGAAGTATGTATGTTTTTTTTAATTTTTTTAATTTTAAAATGTTCAATTTATAATTTATATATTTTACAATAAGTTATTAATTTATTATGATAATCAAATGTAAAAGTCGTGATGATGTGATAGAAGAATGTTCTCCGTGAAACTACTTCAAATTAAAAACTGAAAACCAAAAATTGTCTATATTATTGCTTAACGGTTACCGACAGCTTTTTTATGTGACTTTAAAGTTACTGATATTGATTTTTGAATTAAATTTTTTTTTAAAGCGCAGCCCAAATTGTTTCGAAAGTTTTATATTTAAAGAGTTTTTTGTTAATTTTCGGTAAAATTATTTACAGGTACCTACCGAATATTTATTCATTTATTATTATTATTTTTGTATATAATGTTTAAGAAGTAAAGTAAACGTTTTTATGATATGAAAAATACATTTTATACGACCGCGCACTTGGTTTTTGTTTTCATTTTTCTATAGAGCTTTCTCTCGAGAAAAGTTTTCGAATAGTGTTAATACATGTATAACTTTTTTTTTTTATAAGACTTTACTGATCCATGGAAAATTGATCATAATCCATTTTCCTATATAGTAAAAAAAAAAAAAAAAAATATATTTTTATATAAAATAATATATTTATAATATATATTGCCAATAACATTTCAAAAGACTAATAATTTGTAGAGTTTATTTTAAAAATATGCCTGAATTAATAATTCAATAAAAAAATGTATTACGGGTAACGAAACGATGATATTTGTCAAGATGATTAATCTATAAATAATAACAGTAATAACATATTTATTACATATTATATTATGTTAATTTTATATGTCTTATATGGTGGTTTAAATTATTGTTATATTTTTGTGTATGTATACGGAGTAATTATATTTTATCCTGTTTAGGTAAATATAAGAGTATAGTAGAAGAGTAATCTCATCTACTGTATGCAAATCTCTTTATGTAAATATTTGGGAAAATTAAAAAATTACTTGCTTAAAGTACCGGCCCAGTTAGATATCCTGAAAAAAATTATACCAAGATTTCTGATAGAAAAGTTGTTCACAGACAAAAAAAAAAAATCATCACTGTAAAATCATTACATTCCTTTTTCCGTTCAGAATTTAAAAAACACATCATATTAAAACTAATACATTTCATAATCCGCTCAGAATCTAAACATATTCTAAAATTCGACTTCCGATATTAAGCCGGGAGTTAGCTAACGATATTTCAAAAACCCGAATATAAAGCCAATATAATGTAATACTGTCCGAATATAATATTATGTTTAATGTTTATATATTTTATATGTTTTTGTTCAACATTGAATATGTTATAAATTGCGTTGGGAATTGCACCGGCGTTTCCTTGAGGGTTTAAAAATTAATTTTATTTCAAAAATCAAATATTCAAGTATACTATAATATGTTTTCGTTTGTGCATCTGGCATACAAACTTTGCACGTCAAATACAGTTTCACTTAGCACTTGTTGCAATTAGTTGCCATCATTTTACACTCGAGCAGCTTATTTACAATTATATCCTCAAACACCTGTGTAGATGTAGTGTTGTAAAAAGATAAAAAAAAAAAAATGTTTAATAATAACCTCGCTTTACAAAATTCAACTGGATCTACAAATTCTACATGATCTACTATTGGATATATCTACTGGATCTGTAGGTTTATAGACACCGACATGTTTAGATTATGTTTTTTAATGTGCCATTTTTTTTATCTTATGTATTACAAATATAATATGCTAGATTTTTTTTATCATTGCCATGAATTTACACACGACACGACAGAAAAATTACGAATTGATAAGAAACACCATTAAAATTCGGATCCTATGGATATTTTGTCGATAACGCTGAGCTTTATAACAAGATTCAACTAAAAAGTATTTTAAAACTGTTGAGTATTGGAATGTATTATTACTTATGTATCTATATATTATTATATTATGGTGATCGATTACTCTCTATTTAGTCTCTATAAACATTTCGGATGAATGTGAAATTGGAATCACATATATAAAATATTCAAAGCAAATACTTCTATTGATTTGCCAGACGTTGTTGAAAGTTGTTATATTTTATTTTCAGAGATATTCTAGACAATATTTTATTAATCAGAGATATACTCGTATAATTTGTTTTGTGCCAATTTATAACTATTTTGTTTTATTGTAAATTTAAATTTTAGAATTTAAAAGTAAACTCTTTAAAATAGCTGATTTTAAATTAACCGGTGTCCAATAAAAATAATTTCAGACTAAATAAAATTACCTATTTACATTGCTACTAGGCAAACATCATAAATTATATGATATCGCATATCATACTATGTGCATCGTAAGTCATTATTTTTATCTTTTTAAAATGAAATTACAATTTTTTTTTTCAGTCAATTAATAGAATTTGTATTCTTTTCGTTTATGTTATGAACGAATCTTTAGTAATTTAATTAGGCAATAATAGTAGTACCTGTATCAATATTTCAGTGAATATTGTACTTGTAGAGTTAGCAATAATTGCATAATGTTTTATTTAAATTAAATGAACATGACATTTCCCTTTTGTAATAATAAATATGAAAAAAGTTACAATCACGACATGGTAGTTATTAAAAAATAAAAATAAAAATAAAAATAAAAATAAATATATATTAAACACGTATAATGTTCAAAAGTATACTAATACAAATATTTCGTTCTCGTAATTGAGAAAATTCGTCTATCAGGAGAATACTGTGCATGAGCAGATCACTTATAAACGGGAAACAAAATTTCCTCGTTTGTGTTTTTAAAAGTGAATCTTGTGTTTTGAAGTGGTCAGTTTTCCATAATATATCAAACGATATGATTTTGTTTTACGAAAAACGTTTGAAAATCGAAGCAATTCGAATTAAACCATATAATTTAACATTCCCAATTTTGATATAATTATTTTTTTTTCTTGGCATCATTTTCGATCTATGGACGATATAATAACGTCTGGCATAGAAATCATACGCACACAACGTATAGTGTATAAAGCTATTTTTAATAAATATATTTTTGTTTTTTTTTTTTGTTACAACAGATGGTGGTCACCGATTATAAATTAAAAAAAACGTGTTATACCATATGCACGTTTGCGGCGGGAAAAATTTATCAAAAGCCATAATCATACAAATGCAAAAAATATACGGTATTTTATAGGTGAAAAAGCATAACTAATTAATTTGTTTAACAACCTTGCCCAGATGGGCGTGCGAAGACGTTTTTGTCTGATTGGTGGTGTAACGGTGGGCATGGCAACAACATTCTGTGTTAGGCCTACGCCCGGCTTCGCGTTCCCCGTATCTTTCTGCTTGGCGTCTGGGCTGCTGTAGATGGCGAACATAAAACAAAAAAAATTACACACGCGCATTTATAGTAGATACTTATTAAACGTGCTTAACAATAAAACAATAAAATATATGATAGACCAAGGAGACCCGAATTTCAATGCAAAATACATTTTTTTTCGGACAGTGATCTAAGATGATGCTTACTAAGCATATAATTTAATGCACGTGACAGATTTTATACTTTAAAAGCGATACTTTTATTTTGCATTTTCCGAAAACTTTGTTTACCGTTTTAAGTACATACTTTTACATTAAATGAATTTCTAGTTGATTAACAGTCAGTTTGGGTAACTCAAAATATTACCTCGAGAAATGACATTTCCGTGAAATTTGCTTTAATGGTTTTATAGGTTTCTCTCATAAATAAACGTCATCGTCAATCGTTCTATATTTATAATTTTTATATTTTCATAATCAAAATATATTGTTGCCTTAACGAATATCTTTAAAAACGCCTACGTAGCGTGGTACAAAAGCTTAAATAAACGAAAGTTGTACAAAATTGAAACTTTAATTTTACATTTTTTACTATTTTTCTATACATAGAGTATTTTTTTTTTTTAATTTGTGAGTAATTTTAATAGTATTTTTTTACGAAGAAAAGACTATAATACTATTATTAACGGCTATATTGCCACCTGCGTTTTGAGCATAAACCTTCGTATAGTTTTTACATTTGTTCCATGTACATTTTTCCGCAGAATTAATTCACCCGTGAAAACCGTAGATGTTTTTAATTATTTAAACATTTGTCTACGTCGTATTATATATTTAACTGTAGGATGCGAATTTTAAATAGTAGCAGATGCGATAATACCTTACCTCACTTACGAACTTACCTTTAAGTCACATATACATTTTTTCGTTACATATAATAAATATTAAACAAAAGGTGACTCACTACTTGTTGTCTTTATCTATCTTGTCCTGTTTATAAATAAACGCACACTCCGGTTTACTTTTGCTTATCCTTAGTCACTTTTCTTCAAGTACTACCCTCCATACCCCCTCAAGCTTATTGTTAACTTATTCCGAATTGTCTTCTATCAAAGCCATATCATCTACAAATACCATGTACCATAGTATCTCCTGTCACCTGCCACCATACAAATCCGAGATGGGACAGATGAACCCAAATTTCAACCCGCACATAAAGCGATGGTATAACTATGCACCTTATATTAGTTTTAGGCTATTCAGTAGGCAAAGTGGTTCAGAGTAAGCCTCGGATGTGTGACAACGCATCAAAGCGTGGTCCCTTCTCCATCTTCCTAATTCGCCTTACCGTCTACCTACGGTTTGGCCGCCGTCAAGTAAGTAGGTGAGGCGCCGACCATAGTACGTGACCGCGGCCGAAATCCGGGTTTCTGTTCGGCGCCGAGAATGGATCAACGCTGGGGCTCAAAAGACCACCCGGACTATTTTTCATACATTTCAAAAGTTGGACATATCTCGACAACCATTTACTGACGAAGCGGTACCAAGAACTTAATATTAGTCGGTACCCTTGGCTGTGATTTCGCTAGATAACGAGATGGAACAGTTCGTCAAAGTCTTGTTTAGAATACCTCATACTGTTTGACAGAATTTTACACCGGCTATCAAGTATTCTGATCGCCTTCTACAGGGAGACGTAAAACCGTTTAATCGAATACGGTTTTTATGTAGAAAAATATTTTATATACTCGTAGGTGAAATTTAATTTTAATCTTCTACAAATATATGTCGACGAAAACTCTGAACGATGGTCCGAAACGCATGTTAATAATATGTATTTTTTTGAAAACAATTTTTTTTCCTTTTGAGTTAAACGCGTATTTATATACTATTATATATTATGGCGGAATAATATATGAGTTAAAGTTAAGTACGCGACCTTATTAACGAGAAAGAAGAGCTTACTTATTGCGTTTATAAAAGTAAAATGGTACGTGACCCGCACAACGCGATGATTATTTACGGTGATAAAACGCGGTATAAAAACCGTTCTCTTATCCGGAATAATTAACTCGTCGAGTATAAAGGACTCCGTCCGTTTCGCGTTTAAAGTTAATAGACTCGTACATATTTTATATGAGTACACTGCATGATATGCTTACACTATGCCTAAAAATCTACGAAAAAGACTTGGCTACGGGAAACGTACGAAGGAATGTCGGGTGTATCCAAAGTACGGCCTACGAACAAATTTTAACCGGTCTTTTAAAAGATCTTTGAATGGTCTAAAACTTAATCGGTAAACTTAAAATCTAGTTCTGACGAAGTGTTTCTGATTTCCATGTGAAATTCGAAAAAATAAAAAGTTTTCAAAACATCCGAATTCTAGAACAATTGGAAAAATGAAATATATTAAAATATAGGTCGGTCATATCGGCTTAAACATTCGGGTTATTTTCTTAACGATTCTCGATTGATTAAATAAAAAAAAAAAACTTAGAATTGCGGTCCGCTTAGTCCTTTTAATTTTTTTAATAAAAAAGTTTGGGAAACCCCTGGTCTACCAGTGCACCGAAAGGCCGCAAAAGTCCCGCAGGTCTGTGGCTGCACGCGTATCAAATACGATAGTATTATTTTGGAACGTCGATTTTCTATTGTTATATTAAATACTGTGAAACGGCGATTCGCTTATGCAATATTGCTACACTAACGTACGTAGTAATATTTCCGTATTGTTATTTTTGTCTTTAGGAGCCACCGCCGGTCACTAATTAATGTCTAGTGAGCCGGTAACCAGTTGGTAATCGGTGTCGACGAACATAAAAGCCGGTTAAAACTCACCCCATAGATAATTTACCCCAACCCCCTTCAACTAAACGGTCAAAAATATCTGAATACATTTTGTTCTATGTATTTATAACAAAAATTAAAATAATTAGGGTTATAACGTTAAATTATATTTTTGAACGAAATTTTTAAATTCTGTTGGACTCTGGTTGTCTAACAATTTAGTAAGGATAGTTTTTAGGGTTATAAAAATTATGGAGGGGACGACGAAAAGTGACTTTTATAAACGAGTCTTGTTAACGATGTGACCGGTGAAACGGAACTAATTTCATTATTGTGTAACCAGTTATTACTATAGACGAATTTGTGCAAATCGTAACATACGATTATTTCAATAATTATAATAAGCATTGTGTTATTTCGATATTATGATAAATGAAGTTTATTCAATGTTAAATTTATGACGTGATAAAATATTAATTATAATGCTAATAATATAAAAAAAAAACATGACTATTTGTATAAATTAAACTGAAATTGTTCCGTGCGATTTATCACGGACGATGCAATGATCACAGAGAATTCATATTTTTTAGCTATCCGAATAGTCGAGTACTCATATGTAACTGAATTTGCCAAAATATCCTAAAACGTCGGGTTTTAAACCGTAGCAAAGCTTGTCGTGATATTCCTACCGACTGAAATTATGCAAATATAATACGCGGGCAAACTTTGCGTTTTGCTTGGAAACACTATACGCGACGAAATATTCGGATTTAGAAGCGCCATAATTTACGGAATAAATGCGATAAAGTCACTTTGTCAAACTAAAATCGGCTCAACTCGTTATAGTGACGAATGGATGAAACGAGCGATTATCTGAAATACTGTGAAGTTTAAGCGTACCGGAGACATCATACTGGAAAAAAATTAAATCCTATTTTTATTTTATTAAGAACTTTTTTTTTTTTATAAGATATATTTAAGAATTTTTTATTATTATTTAAAATAGAGTAATGTATACACTTTATTACAGCTCAAGAATCAAATTTATCGTTAAATAAAACAAATTATTTGAATCAAAATTAGGAAAAATAAATTTATATAATTTCATTAGCAACAACAATAAAATTGCATGTTCTATTGATTCCCAGGTAAATAAAATATCATAGGATTAGGTAGATTTTTTTACGGAAAATATGATCTTTTCCTTGGGTCATCGCTACAGTATCAAATTACAAAAATCAATGTTTTCCCATATGTATAACATAGATATATTTGGAGGAAACGGGTATTTTTTTCGTCGACACGTAAGACTCGAAATCAACGATTTTCTTACAAGATCATCTATATGCTTTTAATACCTATATATTTTTTGACTAAAACCTGTTATTTCCTTATTACCGTTAGTTAATATAAATTAATGTATTTCTTACCATGGGTCCTCATCAACAAAAGCAGTTTCCAGTACTTTAGCGGCGAAAAACAAATTCCTGTGTAAAATCTCAGCAGATATTTGTCCTTTTCTCAAATGAAGCAACACGCAACGCAATCTAAAACAATAATACAAACGAATTAAACATAGTGTAAAATAAATAAAAAAATGGACATTGAACTAAATAGTTAAAAAGTTAATTTTAATTTAGATTTTAACATTTAATTGCTTTATTAATTTAATTTAATTTTTTTTTACTCATACTTTAAAAAAAATAACGTGAATGATACAATGTTAAGTAAATTACTATTTTTTAATTTTAATTTTGACACATGTTATGTTAAATTTTCAGTCTGTTTGAATAGACACAGTCATACATATGACTATACTTCCTTTACTCAATAATTCAAGTGGAGTTCCTAGTTTTGAATAGTGTATAATTTGATATACTCAGAAATAGGAACTATTCTTGTTATTTTTTTTTTAACTTAGGTCATCTCTTTATTTCAAAACAAAATACCTACTCTTGGTTTAATATTTTTCGCCATGCAAATATAAATTATGAAGTTTAAAAACCTTTTAACCTAAATTAATAAACCATATAAACATATAACCATTTCACAACTAACATGAATTAATTAATGTTATTATCTATTCATGTGCTTAGCTTTGAAAAGAGTTGGGAAGAGAGAATTTTAGTATAAACCGAATTATTAAATGCAGTGTTTAAATTCATTATAAGTCGTCGTTCATGGTATTAAAATTAGTGAGATAATCGTTGAAATATGGTTACCTATCTTCATCGTGACAAAATATTATTTATAATTAAAATGATATTTTCATCATACTGTTAAAATATTACGGTTTTTACATCAATTTTATTGGTGTATAAATAATCGTATTTTATATTTTGATTATAACGCACAAGCTTAAGTTTTATAAAGAAGTGTTTTTTCTTTTCGGAATTCACTTCAAAGGTTAGTAACATGGTTTTTTTTTTTAATGTTATATTTTAAAATATATAGATTTTTTGTCTGATGGTACTAAAATTGAAAATTATTTCGAAATTCCAAAAATTTTTAAAAAAATTGCTCTTAATATTTTTTTTTAAAAATGTACCGGGTTAGTAAAAATCGTCAGATTTATATACGTAATATTTTAAAATATGCGAAATTTTCAACCGGTGATATTTTATTCGAAATAACTTATCGAATTTGTTAAATATATACTGGCCTAAATTCTTTTATTTGGACTCTTGTGGATTTCTGTGTCGGTACCTTAGCAACCGGGAGGGAAGAACTCGATTAATATACTATATTCAGAATCGTTTTTCGTTTTGAACTATTATCATACGTAAAATTATGAGAACTTCATTATTATGCATGTCCTACCTTTTGGTTTATATAGCACTAACGTACAAAAAAAAAAAAAAAAAAAATAATAATAATAATAATAATATGTTAACCACGTACGACATCTAATGTTTATCGCTGACCAGAGATTAATAATACCAGCCGACTTTATAATATTATTATGGGAGAGTACTTAATAGTATTCCTCCACTTTTGCGTATACCACGGCGGTCATTTTAATTTTAAGTAGAGGTTAAATAATTTTATCCACGCGTACCCTGTATACAATAATATATAAGGAGTTAATGGTTTTAGTTTATATTATTATTATTATATAGTTTTGATAGTTCTTTGTGCACGGCCGTCGGTTAGGGGATAATGCGAAAAGACCTTTTCTCGTTATAACGCGGGAAATCACGTTAATGGTGGTGGTTATAATACAATATAGTGGCACAATAATATACGTGTATATATATATAGGTACCTACCGGATAAGTCGAAAAAAAAATACTGATACCTACTGTCTGATGGTCAAGCCATTGTTTTAGAAGAGAATTTAGAAAGGAGAGTAATATAGAGAAATTACAGAATAATTTAATCTATATTTGATAATGAAAAACGATTCTGAAAAATGTATTATTATTCGTATGTTTTCATTATTGTTGAAGTAACCTACAAATCAACAAAAAATATAAGTATGAAAAAATTCCGGTCTTCCCATTTATAAAGAAAACTACAAGGAAAATAAAAAATGATCTCTTCAGTGGTGTACCAACTAGGTAATAAAAAAAGTCCCTATAAAGTTATTGATTAGAGATAGATTTCTGTCAGAAAAGTTGTTTAAAAATATAAAAAAAAAAAACACATAGTAAAAGCAATACATTTATCGCTTAGGTCAGGATTGAAAATATTATTTGGGCAATAAAAATGATACAATATTTTTCTTTAATATTGCACTTAATAATATCATAAAATACTATTGTGTAGTACACTTTGTGTATTATTTCGGATATACGTAGTGTTAGAGAATTTTAAATATCAATATAAAATTTAAGATAGAGTAGTAGAGTTATATTATCTAGAAATTAATATGAAATGTATTGTTTTCTATTCCTTCCTACTTCCCCGGTCTCACTTTTAAATTTCACATAAAAATGTTTAAAACATAAATTTTTCGTTTCGAATCTATGATGAAAGGCAGTGGATGAGTGAGAATAAAATGTTTATATTAACTTATGGTGAAGGGAATAGGGTTAAACATTTTGAACAAAATGGTAAAATAGAGTTTAAACTTTTCGATAGATGATCAAAAAAATCGAAATCAAATTTACTTAGAATTCTACGAAAAGTAACGGAATGATAATATGGAAAAAAAAAAATCACCTTGCATTATTTAACCGAAACCACGCGACTGGGAAATATTTTATTATCATAATTCATCGCGTATAGAAAAGCACAAATGTCGAAGCGTGTAGAATTCGAATAGGATTGTGTGTACTCGAGACGGATTTTTTAGGTATAGCGGTAAGTGTTGTGAGTTTGCTTTGCCATATAGCAGAAACAATAAAACGTTTTGCGGTTTTACAAAATATAATAATGACGTGATTTTGAACGAAAATTCAATTATAATAATAAAATGTTTAATCAGTCAGGCTCGCCGATTGGTCGGGCAATCCGATAGCCAAAATTGAAAATTCGTTTTACGATACCGTAGAACTGTATTGAAGCGAATATTGTTATTATTATAATATCGCGTTACTTAAACCGAATTTTTATAATGATGTTAATTGCTTCAAGTACACTCCGCCGTGGCTGTGTCGGTCTCGAATTTAATTGAAACGTTTTGTGTCTGCGGTGTAGAAATCGCTGTATATTTTTTTCAAAGATCTAGTATTTTATATTATTTAAAATATAATTATCAGTTTTTTATGTAATAGATATTTATATATATTTTACATGTAATGAAGTCACACTTCCAATGAAGTAGCTCCTGGCCCTTAATCTAAATTCTTAAACTAAGTTGTATGATTTCAGATGCTTCAGACATAACGTCCTTGTATTTGTCTAATAATTGGATTGATACGGTGATCCGGCTACGTTTCATGCTTAGGTAAACAAATCCTTAGATTTTGTCTGCTTTCGTAGGCAGCATCGTATCGTGGCAAACGAGTAAATTTGATTTTTTTTCTATTATGCTATAGAAGCTTAAAATATTAATTTGTAAAATTTTAAAAATTATAGCCTTATTTCGTATAGGTACAGGCTCCGTCGAATTATGTTTTCAAAAAATTATACCTTAACAGGAATGCGAAATTTATATGCACGTTGAAAAATACGTGATGCTTTTTGAAAATCAAAATATTTGACGTTTTTGTTCACGGCTTGAACGCCAAAAGAGATATGGGTAACATTTTTAAAATATTCTAAATAATCTACGATATTAAATGATTATCTGAGGTTTTCGAAAAAAATATATAACCCAAAATCAAATCCAAACAACAAAAACGCTATCATATACATGGTAATAGGATTCGTGATAGATAAAAAAAACTTATCGTGAATACTTATAAAGATCTTATTAATATCGAATTGTGATTTCTACCAAATTGTTCGTTTTACTGAGATGCGTTTTTCGGACGAATTTCTGGTAGGATAACAAATGTAAACCGAGATTGCTAAATGTTTTGCCTTTACGTACATAATATTTTTTCGTTAAGAACAACAATATGACGTATATGAATTACCTAAGAGCAGCCTTATCGATAGCTTCGGTTGTATCTATCGATGGCAATCCTTCAATGCTAAGATCCACATCGCCCAACATCGATTCCGCTTCTCTTGACAAGGCCATAGTGTATTCATCGAAGTACGAGCTCCTTTTCTGGCTGCTGCGACGGACGATTGTCAACCCTCCATGTCCTGTAAAAAATGTAAGGTATTATTATAGTAATCGAGTTTTGTTAAAAAAACAAGTCGCAATTAAGCGATTACATTTTTAAAGTTATACGGGAGACCTTTATTGATAATGCTATTAATTTTTTTAAAAAGCCAGTGTTGATATAATGTTATCTAGAGCTACTCGTAGGAGTATATATTACCATTCGAAACTAATTAACACCATTACCGGTCTACCATAAACATATATATAATAACCAAATAGACTGGACTGTGTTTTTATCAATGTTTACTAATCGGTCGAATGATAACATACAACAACATACGGTTAATGAAATATTAACGATTAATACTATCGAAATTCATGTTTTTCTTTTTTTATTTTAGTAACTTTGCCAGTTTAAATTATGACAAGTAGTCGCTCTTTACGCTTGCCACAAAAAATAGAATTATATTCATATGCGAAAAAAAAGTAAGTAAAAGGTACTGACTGTCACTAAAAGTATTACATATTTAACATACAAGTATTTTATATATAAATTAATATTTTTTTTTTAAATATCCAAAATATTGTAATAGTACGTTTGGTGCTAACAGTAGCGTAGCTAGGATTATTCAGTAAGGATGGGTTTTGGATGTTCTATGGAAGTTTAGGGTTCTATAACCTTCTTAGCCTGACTTATAGCTAAACAAAAAAAATAGGGGAGGGGAGGTTTAACAAAAAAACCCCGCCCTATCTATATTATCTTATCTTAGTACTCGTGCATGGTTGTTATATTTATCTGTGATTAGGTCAGTATACAAATTATAAGGATTTGTTATCATTGCCCAAATGACGAATGGCGGTGGACACCATAATTTTATATGCTGTTGTATACTATCTGTGATGATTACACTATAATATTCTATGTGGCATGGTATTTTTTTTTCGTGGTTCGACAATCAAATAATAGAAACGAACAATAATATTACTATTGCAATAAAAAAAAAATCTCTACGCAATATTTAAAAAAAACAAAAACAAAAAAAAACCATACGGGTAAACAGTGAAACACTGACCGTTTGAATTTATAATAATATATTATTGCATTTGTACATCCCGAATTTTCAATATGAATAAAAACAGCAATACATCAGGAACATAAACAATACTCCTTTATATATATATATAAAAAAAAACGTTATAATAGTCGGGGTATTTTTATGACATTTAAATGACATAGGGTTTTCTGTTGATTTTATGCTCTTCACAGAGCAGAATAATATTGTAAATATTCGTTTCAGCAAGTTTCGATCCGAAAAATTCGTTAAATAATATTGTACTATACTTTCCCCTCGCCAATTTTCATTTTCTTTTTTCGAAAACTATTTGAATATGCGATATTTTTCGGGAGGTCTTTGTTACGTGGTGTGAACTCACAGACAATAATCTATATAATGTTGTGATGTTTTTATTTTTACGAAATAATCCAGGAACACTCGGATATGTTATAGATAGTAGTAGGTATATTTAGTCGCTAATTAATTTTTAAATTTTTAAGGCCCCACATTATGATATTTAGGAGCGATAACGGATATTTTTGTAAGTACGATATTTAGGGTTCGAATGATATTTTTGACCTCATTATAGTTTTTTTTTCACATTTTATTATTTTATACAACTTTTTAAACTCGTATATTTATACGAGCAATTATGAAATCCGAGCAACCCTATGATATATTATGTATATAAAAATCAACCAAATTACTTTATAAATAAATTTATAATTCATATTATACGATTTTAAAAACTAACAAAACTTGAAGGGGAAGGGGGAGGTTAAAGCCATAATTTATTTGCGATACATATTTTGTTTTTATTTGGTACGACTTGAACCGAAGGGCGTGATTAAAAGTTGTCAAAAAAATTTGTTAAATGATAATAAATATACCAAATTTTACAATAATACAAAGATTAACGATATTCACCTTAATAAAAAATAAAAAAAAAAATGAAATAAAAGAATTAATAGTTTTGTCGAATTTCAAATTATCGTTGCTATTGTATTAGCTTTCGTTGAATTGCCTATTCTGCAGACTGAATTTACAAGTTTGGGGAGAAGGAATAATGTTCCCCTCTAAACCCTCTTCCTATAAGGGATTATAAAAAATAGATAGTTAAAAATACAGTGTATCTTATTTTCGTTCAGTATGTGCCTCTTTTTCACACCTGGCTTAAGCGGTAATTCTCCACTACCATCGGCAATGTTTATGTTAGCTAATAAAAATCGATGGGAAACTACGATAATCGGCGATGTGGAGAAATAATACCGAAAGGGATGTGCGTATGAAAAACCTGAGATCATATCTATCTAAATTGTCATGCGAACGAATATATGTTATATAGATAGAAGAAAACTTGATGCTTTTGAAATGCAGTGTTATCAACAAATGCAAGATTAAATGGATAGAAAGAAATAACAAACGAAAAAGTATTGAACGAAATAAAAGAAAAACGATAACTTTGGCATAATATATAAGTCAGAAAAAAAGAAAAATGATAGAACATCAATTGCATCGTGATAGCTCGATGAAATGCGTCATAGAGGGTGACGTAAAAGGTCATATCGAAAGAGGAAGATCAAGAACGGTGTACACGAAATAAATCTAAATCATGATAGACACGAATAAAGATAGGTAAGTAGTTAAAACTTAACAAGGCGTTGAAGAAATTGAGTTAAGCAATGGAAACGCGGTGCAATGCAGCAAACCATTCAAATGATTGAAAGACGAGTTACAAGTTGTGTGTAAATTATAATTCTATAATAATACAAACGAACGTCGATAGCCCCGACCGTCTACCCTGCGCGTTATCCTGGGAAGTATTTTCGGTAAATCCGCACGGAAATCACTAGTATCGCGGACGCACACCCGTTTAAATACTGACCGCCCGTGAAATTCCGACCATCATAGACTACGCTATCCATTCAGATTCATTTTCGGTTAAATTCGAAATAATAAAGAACTGCGCTTTATACCTATTTATAAAAGTCTCTAATTAATCGGCGAGTAACAGTTCTACTCATTTCGCTAGTGCTCAGGAAAACCAAATGGGTTTATCATTATTGTACGTAGGTATATAGTATACAGTACGTCAATATCGTATATAAAAACTAAGCTCTCTTTGCTCGCGTTTGGATATTAATTTCACGAGGTGACACCGACCGTGGGCACTTTTCCACCAGGGAAATGCCGTCGTACCGTGACCGTATCGCCGACCTCGGCATAGTTGCCCTGTCTAGTCCTACCCGCGGTGCACCGACCGATCGAGGTTCACGAAATAACCGTTAAAAGTTACATTATATATTTCGCATAGCGTTTGAGCAACACTAAAGAGCATTTCCATATTTATAGTAATAGTTATCGTCAAAAATGTATAGAACATTATTAAAATAATGCATTGTATATTAGCGTTTTCTATGTGTTTACACTCTGTGTACACTATTGGGGGTCAGTGGTACTTCACGCTCTATGAGCAGCATACTTGGCATTAAAATACGTAGTGGGCCATAATAATATTATAATATGTGACATAGTATTATATCGTTAATTTGGTAAAATTATGTGTTTAGAAAGTTCTTTTTAGAAATGAATTAGTTGACTTCACTTTTGTCTTATTAAAATGGAACTAAATCGAGATTCGTTCTAGGACTGAAGAAAGAACTAGTTTATTTTATCGTTTTTAATAAAGAGACATTTTTCGTTCCTTAAATAAAAATAATTCAATTGCATATATACATATTATGAATTCAATTTTAATGTATTATCGATTCCATAAACACTTTACCTGCAAGTGTCCTTTATAGGAAACACTGTTGCAAATGTATATACTTATTAATAATACAATAATTTGGGTTTGATTAGTATGACGACGCAAAATTAATGAAAACGTACATATTTCTTCCCACAAAAAATGAACGAAATGTTAATACTACCCAACATAGATTCGTCTCCGATATATTCCTGCAAAGTGAATGAAATCAACGAATTTCGTCCCTTTAAAGCCGTTTTTTCAGATTACTGATAACAGACTGGTATCATATTGTTGTACGGGTTTATAATAAAATACTTATCATATATTATATGTCTTTACCGTAACCCTATCAAATCGAAGGTGTTGTTTTTTTCGTACTCATTCCATCATAGTATCGAATTATTTGCATTGTCTACCGTACTAATGATGGCAAGTGATATATAGTAGGTAAATAGTGCACACTAGTAGTCATAAACGTTTTTAACTATTATTATAATAATATTTCAAAACGGTGGAACGATGTACACCGTACTTACCTATACACATTATCTACTCGAAATTATATTTATGAAACCATAAATATAAACCCCATATTCAAACATTTACCCGAGTATTAATATTATATTCTTCAAATACGTTTTCGTCAAATTTTTTTTTAGATTCTAAGTGGAGCTAGGAATGTATTGGTTTTACAATAATGTTTAATTCTTTTTTTTTTCCATAGACAACTTTTTTGCCTGCAATTTTGTTCCGATTTACAACGATAGTACATTTCTGAAAGTTAATCTGACTGGAGTGGTACTTTAGGAAGATCATTTTTTGATTTCCCAGGAGTTTTACCAATATATGTGAAAAACCAAATAGGAAAAACGGGAAAGTAGGTACAATATTAAACAAATATTATTAAAGAGAATATAATATAATGCATATGTAATTATTTTACCATAATATGACATATATATTGTTGAAAAAGCAACATTATTAACCGAACTCTGCTCAGAATCGAGTTTTCGTTAGCAATAGTTAATAGTTCCGTATAGATATACATTTAATTTCCCCTCTACCTTCTCAAAACCTACTACAGTGGTCCTTCCACGTGCAATGTATGCCCGTCTTTTTCAAATGAAAGCCCTAATGAAAGCTAAACAAAAAACCGTATTTCTCGTTAAGCGATTTTATTTATTTTAATTAAAAATTTAATTATTTATTCAAAATAATTCGATTTGTACGAGAATAAAAAAAGGATCAAAATTAATTCATATTGTGAGGCCAGCCCCGGTCTTTATTGAATTTTACGCATACCTATACCTACCTTCACTTTTGTTTATAGTAGATATTTCAATAGATTCGAACGTCCGATAGTTGAAAACGTATCGGTTAAAAAACTGAGACTCGACTTCATTGTATACTTTAAATACGGTGATTATTTTTACGAGTTTTCCTTTTTTTTTTTTTTGTAAGAAACAAATCATTTATAATTCATTGAATAATATATAAAGTATTGTCTAATTGTCATACACCAATAAAAAAATGTCAATTACCGCAGTGACAGTTTTCCTTACCGTTTTTAGTGATTGGATTGTGTCATAGCTAGGTAGCATTCGTTTTTTTTTTCACTCGGTATTAATATTTTAATACATTCTCGTGTATTGCTATCCATATTTAAAAGACTAAAAAAAAATTATGTTATTTTTTCCTTTTTAATATGAGTGTCAATCTTATTTTGAATTTAAACATTGGTAAGTGTAAATTGGAAAACTATTATCGTCGTTCAGTAATACGCAAAGTATCAATAATTATCGTCTATTAATATTATAAAGTTTTTTTCGGAATATTGTTAGTACACCAAACGAATTTAACAAGTCTTGTTTCCGAAAAAACAAAATTAACCTTCACAACACAAACTGTAGTTTAATAAAATTTGACATTAAAAAAAAAAATGTAAACTGCGTAGGTACCTCAAATAAATCATTGAATTCACCCATAAACAATGTTTATCTGTAATTATATTTATTATTGAATTATTATCATTTGTTTTTTGATAAAAATACCTATTAACAATATTTTAAACTGTTACGGGAAACAAAAAATAAATGTAGCTACATTCGATTTTGATAAAACAGGTGCGGTTGCCTTTTTTTATCAGAATTATCTAGAATTTCATTTAAGATTACGTTGTAACTTTCATACAGATTTCCAATCGGATTTGCTCGTTGTTGCACACAAAATATGATAATAAGTTTCTTGATCAATAACAATTAAAACATATATTTCGCTAAAATGCCGAGCTGTCTTTTTATTGAACAAAAACCTTTGATCGGTTTTCATATCATATTGGTTTTTTCGACTTAATACTTAATACAGTGTTCATTTAATCCAATAATACTCACTAATATGATCATCGTGAGTGCCTTCGTTACGTTCCATCAATGCCATATTGTCTTGGCTAGTACCAGCGCCTCCTTCGGGTTCCGGTGGTCCGGCCACTGAAACATACCGTAAAAAAGTGGTTAAAATTCGTTGAACGGATATATTTTAATAAATTTTAAACTGTACAGTATTTAAATATATAAAACGTGAGTATTTAGTATCTTGTATTGCGATACTAAACGTCAAAAGTTATCATCGAATAGCATGACGCTCATTTTGAAGTAGGCACCTATCTAGTTAATTTCTGACCGTCGTCAATATCAAACAATACGTTTGTTAAGTATACAAACGCGTACATTCGTTAGATATAACAAGACGGTTGGGATGTATAGACCGACAAAAATCAACGGTGTACATAATTTTATTTATTTCTCGCACATAACGATCAGCCAATAGTTATTTTTGAGTCAACCTGTTTTTGAGTTATCACTACAATAATATATTATAATATTAAATGTGTTGACAAATAATATAATAATATTATACGTTTACGACGTGCGTAATTCGCTGATTTGCGATGTGTTTCGAATAAATTTCACAATTCAATTTTTGGGGCAAACTTAGAGCGTCGGGAAACTACGAAAATATTTTTCGAATAAAATATCTCCGCTGCCGCCGGGCAAACAATTCACTTGATAAAATGGGCGTGCAGCAAGAGTCTTGGCATATTTTTTATGAATCGATAAAGTGGGGAGTAGGTGACGCAAATTCCAGTAAAATCATTAAATTAATTATATTCGCGCGGTTCGGAAAAATCTAAACCAATACCAAATTAATTAATACAGACGAAACGTATTTAAACCGTAAAGTGTTTACACTCACGTGTTCGTATACTCGTACATTATTAGGGTGTTCATATTAGTTATAGAGGTAAAAGCAACATCCCGTTTTCTTCTGCCTCGCCGATTTAGACTTTCATTTTTTTTTTTTTTTTTTTTAATGAACTTTCTTTTCTTTCTAAGTTCAAGTCCATTTCGGTACCTGACTAACTTTGTTCGATTGTATAGGAAATGTTCACATAATATCTACATTTTATGCACGTATTAACCGCTTTTAAGGGGACGGGGCAGAAAAATCGAAAGTTTATTTTCAACCTCCATAGCTAAGAAACACCCTATAGTATAATATAATATGTATGCATACATGCATACGAATAAATCGTTTAGGTGATTTGTCGCAGTCGACTTCCCGAGTCGTTTCACGGACGTTTTGGCCCGCACGCGTGCAGGTACATAGAAACTTCCCTTTAACGAAGGCGTAAGCAAATATAGTTTGACTCTCCATCTCTTGGTCGGGAATAAACGACTAACGAATAAAAACGACGACGCGTCAGACGTGATAAATAGCGTATACTGTACAGTCTGAGGAAAAAAAAAGAAGAGGGAGAATAAAAATGAACCTAATCGAAAGAGGTTTATGCGTGTACTGCGCATACTAGAGACACGTAGGGTACTTGTATTATTATATGCTCCGGTAACTTTATGACGCACACACTCGTTTTGTTTGAGCATAAAGTCGTATTATATATTATAATGTATCGTCTAGGGAAAAACCGGGACCGATTAAAAAATATTTTCACATTTTACTATTTAAATATAAAAATATTTTCAATAATTTGGTATTATTAGAAAGACAAAAAAAAAAAACAAAATATATGTTCAATTTTCGATATAGAAGTAAATTTGACTTACGAGTATTTGGTTTTTGGAAAATTCAAGATACGAGACTTTTAATATGCGCTTGCACGCAACATGCACGGGCTTAGTAGTTCAAATTCCCCCCCCCCGAAATTTCTTGAAAATTATGATGAAATTAGATTCTGTAGAGTAAGATAGAGTTTTAAAAGTGGTTTCTGTCAATGAGGAAGATAAATACAATGTTGGTTTTATTTTTATTTGATTACTGGATACGTATAATATATTGTGATTATTGTAATTTCTAATTTTTGTGGTATTCCTGCTTTTAGAAAATTATAACTGATATCGCAAAATTCACATTATCATCACAATAATATGAATTGCGTTATAGTTTAGGCCGTATTCAACAAAAAAATATGAATTGTTTAATAGGTCTTAAAAGCTAAAAATGAATGTTATAAAATGTTGAAATTTTTAATGAAAAATATATATTTCTACAGTTGGAAGTATGTAAATTTCTTAATTATAAGAGTATGAAAGTCTACAACTTTAACCCCCCCCCCGAAATATTATTTTGTAAACGCACTTGCTATGAATTTTACGATAATATGTGGAGTATTATTTATGTGGCGGTACGGCGCGTGACGTGTTGATAATGTAACGCCACTCTACTCCGACCTAAACTTAAATGTGGAATTTCTCCCGAAACCGACTTACCAGTGGCTTACTTGTTAGGAACTTTTGGGCCAAAGACTTCGTGAGTAGATTGAAGTTCGTTTATTTTGTATAATAACCAACGTTTTATTAAAACGATATCAAATGGTGTATAAAAAATAATATAGTGATAAAAAAAAAAAAAGTAATACAATACATTTTTTGACTTTTGAGACTCTGCCACGAACAAAAACACGTGATTTTTTTATCACGGACATGTGTGTGTACGTTTTAAAAGGGGAAAGAGGGTGGCAGTATAGAAATCTTTCGGTCCGGCCGTGGCTGGACTTCCACGGATGATGTCCATGGATCGGCACGAAAATCATCGCACCGCCGCAGGAACCGCAAAAATTATAATATACTCTACTATTATTACCTCGTACGTTTTTTTTTTAAATATACATATATTTTAAATTTAACCCGTGTGTAAAGGTACGCATATAACGATCTCGTGTCGTCCCCGGGTCGTTTATCATTTTTTCGTCGTGACGCAAACTTGCGAGCCCGGAAAAACGCGGCATTTCTCCGTTAGACAATACCGTATTTTGCTCCACGCTAGACCAAAGACAATAGCAACGGAACGGCCGCCACCGCCGCCGCGGGCGTTTCGCTCGTGCAAAGATATTGCATATATTATAATATTATATCGCAGCAGTAATCGTCGTCGCAACCATGAATAAATGTTTAAAACATTATTCATGTCCGGGGAAACATTGTAGTAAACCATAGCGTCGGTTATCTTCAAAAAAAAAAAAAAAAATATAACGTGTGTTGCCGAGTATATCACTTCCGTAACCATCCATAAGCCAGAGTTCAACAAATACAAATAAGAAATAAGAAACAAAAGCGTGAATAACTGATTACTTAACGAAGGAAGAATAATATTTTATCCTAAATATTTTTATTATTGAAATAAAACAAAAAAAAGAATTATTCCGCCTAGTGTAATCTGTGAATAAATCGTGAATAATAATATAGTTTTGTATATTTTTGATTTAGTACCTATGATTGTATAGAACTGTTGTGGAATATATCGAAATTTAGTTATAATGATTCACAAACATTTTCCTTAAGCCCTATGTACATGTAAATAATAACAAATCGACAACTAGTAGTAAAATTATCACAACGCAATGACATAAATGGCTTGATTTTTGATAGCGCATAATAATGTTATACATATGGAACAAGCGGGTTTAAATAAAGTTTGAACTTCAAGTAACCTAAAAATCGTTTTAATTAAACACGATTAAGTGGAATAACAAGTGATCGTAAGAATTAAAATGTTTAGCAAAAGTAGAATAATCAATATACTTTATTCTAATAATCAATCAAATAATTCATTGTAAACAAAAGTAATAACTTTTAGTTATATTTTGTTGAAAATTAAAAAAAAAATTAAAGAAAAATTTACACCATCGTAACATAAATTTTACTATGCGTTTACCGTGAAATGGTGTTACTAACTCAATCTCCAAATTTTGTGTTACACTGATATTGCAATGGTACAAATATCGAATTCATGTGCGTTAGTCTGCGGTACACACGTACACTTATATTTAGTTTGGTTTTCAGCTTCGCATAAAAATAAGGCTGCCTATTGCAATAAAGTGTTCAACGGTTGTCATTGAAATGGAATGCCAGAAGGAACAGTAACGAAGGCTCAGAGAAATGCCAAAAGAATATTGAAGTGACGGGATGACAGAAATATGGTCAGAATCGCGAGTGTGTTGTAGTCGTAAGAGGACAAGTGATAGTGGTGACTGAAACTTTTACAGAATTATGACTTACACATATGATGGTGATGCTGATGAATTATTCAATTTATAACCGATGGCCAATGTCTGGAATTTTCGTAGTTTTTATACGGTCGCTGTTTCATAAAATACATTCAAATATAATATATACGTATCCACCTACTCTAAAAATTGTGTGCTATTTCAGCATTTGTGAATTTATTCTAAGGGTACCTACTTTTTTATTTTTTATAATAAAGTGTTTTATATACTTAAGACTCACGAATCGACCGAAAAAGAACACGGGTACTAGCAAAAAGATTTGCTGTTCCCGTATTCGACCGTTCCCGCCTTAAAGTTCATTTTGATATGTTGATTCCTATAAGATTTTTTTTATCCCACAGCCTCTCGTGTACACATTTTTAAATTTTTATTTTTTTTTTCGAGGTTTTCCTAAAAGACTTATTATAATTTATAACCAATGATGGACGATCCGGTTTTTCAATTATTATTAACTAGAATAACTAGAAAAACTATATAAACTATATAAAATTACAACCATTATTACATATAACATTTTTCTTATGTGAGTTTGATCAGGTAGTTAGGATAAAGAGTTTGACATGTATACAATACTTATCCGCCTGCATGGGTTTTATGATGTTAGTTCACTCCATTATTCTTCCCCTCGAACCGTTTCTGTAAAATTAACCAAAAAGAGATTATGGGTGGGAGAGACGGTCGGGACTGGCAGCGGATCGAAGACAAAGTGATTCATCATTCAGCTGGCGACTAGGTTAACGACGCACAATGAAAATTATATACGCGTAAAACAACAGAGTGTGCATTAT
This sequence comes from Cinara cedri, assembly GCA_902439185.1. Lineage (NCBI taxonomy): Eukaryota > Metazoa > Arthropoda > Insecta > Hemiptera > Aphididae > Cinara > Cinara cedri. Next base: position 425,145 of record CABPRJ010000494.1, read on the forward strand.
TATTGTCATTATCATTGTCATCATTATAAATGTTAGTGTTTCCTAAGATTTGTAATTTTCTAAAATTTACTATCTATTGTGGGTGTCTAAATGGTGTGCATACGTGTGAAAGAACGCGTTCAGATACCAAAATATAGTAAAAATCTGGATTGACTGATAATGCGAAATTTTGAAATTTATTTTGAATTCGGATTTCGGATTTTGATATGAATTAAATTTAGGATTTTTCAAGGACCATAATAGCTCTTTCCGTTTTTGTTATTAAGCGTTAAATAAACCACATAGTGCACATTAAAAAAACAACATGTTTTATGGAGACATTTAAATTTAAAACTAAAACAAATATCCTATAGCAGATTCTTTTTTCAAATATTTTTATTACAAGTACAGCGGACATCACTATAATTCTTTTCCTAGCAGTGACACGGTTACTTGTTGTTAACAACAGACGTTTTGTAGTTTTTCTCGTATAAATGTTTTTCGTTTCAACTTTATGTATATGTAATATGTATGTATAGTTACAGTTTATACACATACGAGTAACTATATGCATCTTTTACGTTGTTTTTTCGAGAAAAACTTAAGAGATTAATGTCGGTAGAAAATTTTAAAGCTCGTTCAAAGTGCCTATTATTTTATTAACGATATTATTATCCCAGCGGAAAAACGAAACAACTTCTCATATATATACTTACATGTAGCTACCAAGGTATACTATTGAATAACTTATAAAACCGGATGGGGGCACAACACTTCATTAATATTATAGTATCGATATCCTGTTCGAAATGGAGACTCGAGATATCAATAATGTGTATTTATTAATCTTTGCGCGCACAGAGATCGAACCAAATTTATTGAAAATTATGTTGCAGTGTGGTTGAATTCTTTTTTCAACGAAATGCCATAAATTATAAATTAAAAACATCCAAGTGTGGCAATTTTAACAATTTTTTGAATATGTTCTCCGAGAAACAACGCCAACATTTTTATTCATTAGTATAATTGATTTATCATAAATTGAATTTGTCAATTGATTTAAAACACATTTAATACCAATTTTATATGCATTTTTTTATTGATATATTGTATAATTTTTTTAAATTTCTTTTTAAAATAATTCAACTCTAAATCCTAATACAAACATTAGCTTACAGGGGTTTAATAACCCCATGGTGTATGAATTCGTATGTATATTCTACTTGCTGGTTACAAATAAATAGTATTATTATTATAATTATTATTGTTTATGAACTCATATGCAATATTCATTCAAATATGCAAAATAAAATTTGGTATTTGAATTTGATGTGATATGATCCGTTGACATTTCAAACTCCTATAGACGTGTATTAACTATGTACAACCATAAAAGTGCGTATAATTCTGGGCTCTAGTAGTAACATTGTACATTTTATTGATTCAAATTTAGTTGTATTCTATTTTCAATATGAATTTATTTAACAGACCATTCGAAATCTATATTAACACCGTATGTACCCTAACGGGGTCGTGTATTGTGAAATTCTGAACAAATTATCGACGCGACGACTCGACTTCAGACAAGTGTTTATGATAAACATCGCGTAGTGGTGACAGTATCATAATAATATGTCTACTGTTACTCTGAGCTTGTTGAAAATTCTTCGGGTTCGGACTGTTATTATCAAACAATTACTACTTTGATAAGTTCGATTATTTAGAAAGTTTCGATGAATTTCGAACAGGGTATGACATTTTGTGCCGACCAATGTTCTCGCATTACGGACGAACTAAGTTTTATAACATAAAATGACAAATGTAGACGACCTTTCGAAATTCTCTACTGAAACCTACATGATTATCACTTTGTTATATCAAATGAAATATATTAGAAGCGGGCGCGAATACAAATATTTCCTTTTAGGTACTATCCTGCCACTCAATCCCGTGGCTATTTCTACCCTCTTCCTAAATCATTCACAATATGTTTTTTTCCCTACGCATCATCAGCTTTATTCCAACACTGACCGTTGCAGTGGATTTCGGCTTCTTCTTACACATCGCCATCCCATCGAAATTTTCCTTTTCTTGACAACTTCTAAAATATTAATTTCATTGAACGTTATCTGTTGGTAAATCACTCTCTGTTTGTCTATTGGTTTTTCTTTTATTAAACATAATAATTCGAATGTTTAATACGGGATTTTCTTTTCGGTTAATAATATTATTGCATTACGATTATATGTAGTACGGCGGCGTGGCGATGAACGCAATACTTTACGAAAAGAAAATTAATACTGTGTGGCTTAACAATTATATTATTATTTTTGTTACCTATATTATACTGTATCAATAATATCTGCCGGACAAAAAAATATCGTGACATTCCTTATTTGTAGGTATACTAATATATTTTTTTTTCTTCCGCCACGGATTATTGCGGGATTAGATACTTACAGTGTAAGACATCATTGTACGCACGTCAGAAGAAATGACGGACGAGCGATTTTATTACATGCCTGCGCAACTGAGAAAACTCTGGTAGATATAATTTATAATTACCTTTATTTATAGTACATGTATTGCTATATTATATTATTATTACTGTCCTGTGGTATAGGCTTATATAGTCTTATGATATTATCTTCGATATATACACCGGCAAAATTTAGTTGGAGTATGACAATAAGTACGGTATATAAAATAAGAGCAAGCGTAATCTCTTCGATCTAATCAGCCAGTATAGTGTATAGCTTTAGGTAATAATTATTATTTTTCGACGATTTCACCAAAAGTGAGTTAAATAATTTTCAACCCGACGTACAGGTACTTAGGTATGGTTTTTAAAACAGGTCGATTGCAAAATTGGATTATATTTTATACGATATTAAAAAGGCGGCGAGGAAAATGATACAACTAAACGAATCATCGACAAAAGATAAACTGTTCTCGCCATGATGAATATAATGACACAATTGTTCTATGTCGAGTAATTTGTGTGTTTTGTGATGTAACTATGCATGAAATTATAAATCGTGTCTTTTATTGTTCGTTTTTGAGTTTTTGTTTGTTTACCACAACCTTGCTGGCTGCAATATAACTACAGTACGTATAACTCTTACAACACGACGTACACATTATACGTAGTTCGATGGAGTCGATTTCAATCCATTAATAATTTTTGAGTATAGGTCTCAGTTTTAGAAATAAACATAAAGTTACTAAAAATAATTACTAAACAGGGGTTGTAATCGCATTAAAAACTACTGATGTAGGTAATTTGATGTTTTGTATCGAAATACTCGTTAGTTGGGTGTTTACTTTTTAATTCGCTATACGAGGTACCCCAAACTCATATAATTCCTTCCTTTTTTATACGTTGTTGATTTATTAATCCGTTATTATCGGTATAAATACATTAAATTGAGAAGGTCTGATGTTCAACTGGGGTATAATGTCCTAAAATATGTCCTTAAAATCTCAGAACGCCAACGTATGTTAAATAATAATTCTGTTAAGTTATAAAACACATTTTTTTTATATAAACTAGCGATTTTTTCACTAATAAATAAAAATACACAAACGCATATTAATATCTGCCCCATTTATAAATCTTGATAAATTTTACGACTTTCGATTCGTTAAGGTGATGGTGTTAATGCGACTGATTTTTAATACGCGGTTATTTTTAATCTAATTTAATTTAATTAAAGCGTATTCGTACCCTTTTTGCATCTGACATTGTTGCCACGGTGACTCGAAAATGGTAGGAAAACGTACCGAACCGGGTTCAGTCTAGAGCCTTGATTTTTGAGCCGGTTGATTTGGATGACAGACGGCGGTGCATGGTGGCGGGACATAGACGTCTCCGTAGTCCCCCGGGGAAACCCGCAGACTGATAAAGTGACGCATTCTGAACATCCGTGTCTAGGAGATTATTAAGACCTCCGTAGGGTTTTCCACTTTGTACCCTATGCCACTATAACCTTTGTACTCCCAAATTATAATCCGACCCGTCACGGTCGAAAAGACATTTAAACCGAGCGAAAGTGTCCCATCAATCAATACAAATAAATATCGTCTGAAAAGTGCTCGCTTATAATTGTCAGTCGATTGTTCGGTATATTGTATATGCACACGGGATATTATTTAACTTTTTATCACGAGTCTAGTGACTAGATGAGAATATCTACGGGGTCGTTACTTATAATATACACTGAGTATATATTTATAATCTATAAAAATATAGATTTGAGATTTTTTAGAACTATATTCAATTTTTGCCACAAAAATTGACGAAAAAACACTGCCTGAATCATACATATTAAAAATTTACATTTTTTTTGCATTTAACTTTCCTAGATGGCGAAATTGAACTAGAACCACAGATGAGTTGAACTCATTATAATACCTCTTCAGATAACTAGCTAGAAAAGTTTCAGATGAATACCGGGATGTATTTTTTGGGAACTTAAGATTTTTCGCTTTTGATGATCAAATTTTACCCAAAAGTCAAAGAAAAAGCTCTCCATGCATTAATCCCATTTTTATCTTCTTGGATCATGTTTTTTACGAACGTGTACAAATAAAACACAAACAAAGAAATCGGTTGGACTTGGTTAGAATGGCGATATCATCGTTAAATAGCGACATAAATATATTAATATGAATTGTACGGACTCGGTTAGAAATAGTATAAAATATTTCATAATACTTTAAAAATGTACTATTTTTTCAGTTCGTATTATTATAAATTTGTTTACAATTCTGTTGTTTTGTTCAGCAAAAATTTAGCAAAAAACATTGTTATAATTATTGATTGGAATAAAAAAAGATTGGAAAGCACTGCTCTATATACCGATGGTTTATCGTGATTATCATCAAAGGGAAAAATATCTGGCGATTAAAAATGCGATTCAGTATTTTTCGAATATAAAGTCCGACTGGCAACAATTACTGTTGAAGAGAAAAAAGGTTCATTTGATTTTGAATATGTAATGAAAGATAATTGGAATTAATATTATTAAAATTATTAGTTATTAAACTAATATTAAAAATTATTATCATTGAAAAATTTTACTAGGGGAGACAACCTTGGATTTCACCGAGGAAATTTCAAATTTTCAAATTACTGGTGTCACAATACTGAACACTTAAACTGGCAATCAAACACCGTACGAATTTTGAATGACAATCTTTTTGATTGGCAGCCAAGACCGACGATGTATTAATATAAATAGTAACTTTTGAAAATTACATATTTAGACCGATAAATTTCAAGCACGTTTGAATTTTGATTGACATTCAAATGGATGGCGATACAATGTGATATGCATATTCCTATTGTGTATGTTACTCATTAGTTAAAACAAGTCACCAATGTTGATTGACAATCAAAAAATTGATATTTAAATTTCATAGTGTACTACCGGCTTTTATACTTCGAAAAGTATCAGTACATAGTTTTAAAATTTAGTTTATTTTTAAAATCGGTTCTTGAAATGGTTTTCAGGAAAAAAAAAATGATTTTTTTAATTTTTATATTAGTTTGATTAAAATAGATTCTCTCGAAAATCGGATAATCGTAATATTGTTGAAATCATACTGCAGTGTAATAGATTTCAAGCCGTAGATATTATATGATCACAATCGGCCACAACATCGGTAGTGACGCGACGGTGTCGAAGTAGTGAAGTTTCGTTATTTTTTTTTTTTTAAACTTTAATAATAACTTTTTTGGATAAGTGGTTAGACGTTAATTTTTTGGTAGATTAAAAATGAAAAATAATTGACGTTTCGACGTAAATTATTAATAATGTAATAATTTTTGGCGCGTGTTTTTCCGCTCAGAAGGGAAAACAAATATTGACAACAAATATGGAAGTTCTTTACACGTTGTTTCGATTAAATTATTATTGCACGGAAATCCACCGAGGAAACCCCGTCGTCCTGTGTGTGAGTTTTAATTCACTTTGCAGTTGACGTCGAAAAACGGTTTCACGGGCACCATTATTATTATTAGGGTTCGGATTATTTTAATGTATTTACAACAAAATACAAAAATATATAACTTTACATATTTATATATATACACACGCTAAATTACTCAAAATATGTAATATTTGAGGTATAATAACAATTATAATATATTAGTACTTTGTTATGGACACAATCCGGAATTTCGATATCCGAACATTTATTTACAACGGAGATTTTGGATTCTTTTAAGCATTTTACTTATAATTATAAAACTGATTAAAATGTATTTAAATCCAAAATGGGAATTTCTAATAAATAAAAAATTTTCATTTTGATTACACTGGACAACTTCTGGGCGTATTTTTAAATGTTCGAATACCAAAGCTGGAAAAGTTACTCAAAATGATTCAACTAGTTTATGTTATACATTATCCTAAAATAAGAATTAACTAAGCTAAGCTAAAATTAATTTTAAAATGTAAATGAATTCTAGTGTCAGACTAAGTCACAAAATATGTAGGAATCTAGTAACAAAAGTAAGGCTAATAGTATGAAGTACATTTTTGAAAATTACCCTTAACTGTATTGTACAATATTTTGTACTTCAATATGTATAGAATGTATGGAGTTACTATACAAGACTCGTCCAGATATCCCTGCATACTTGTATTGTTATGTGATATTAAATACTTACTACCTATACTCGTATACGTATTTTGTACATTGTACACATCGAATGGGTAAAAATGATTAAATTTCGAACCTGCATATAAAAAAAGAATATACTAATAAAGCCGTTTTAGAGTATTTACCTATCAAAAAAAAAAAAAAGAATAATATTGGAATATTTAAAACGCTCTACGGTGAATAATTTTAAAACGATTTTACCTCTCGAGCTTTTTTTTTGTGAACAATATTGTTGCGTCGTCGTGATATATTTTTTTCGACGAAATACCTGTCCGGGGTACACGGGATAAAGTCTCTCTTTTTTTTTCGTTATTTCAATAAATTAAAAAGTATACATTTTTAAAAGAAGTAATTTAAAACTTTGAAAATGAATGTATATTCTTTGTGATTTCGTTGGCAACGGGTTTTGTGCGAAACACACAAAAAAAAAGAAAAGAAAAAAGTAAGCAGAATCATTGTTTTGTACGGACGGTAACAGTATAAAATGGTGTAGTAGCGGAAATAAATATAACTACATTGTACTTTTTGTTTTTTGTACACGAACAATAAAATATCATAGCAATAATATAATATTATTATTATAACAGATAGCCCTGAACTTAAACAAATTTTTGTTTTAAAAACTAGCAAGAAGCATTTTTTTAACTATTGAAATAAATAAAACCTAAAAAATACAATTACAAATTTGTATATTGGATTTTTTTTTCAGAACTTATATTCGCAGATTTGTATTAACCCATGACCAGTGACGACCGGACCTAACCTTAACGCGGCTGAATATGTATTATTAGTACCTCATAATAATTTATTTCGACCAAATCTGCATATTTTAATAATAATTTTTATCAGCCCATTATCGCAAATTCATTGTATATAATTGTATATTAAAGTTTTCTTTCAATTTTTTAGACCTTTTATTCTATATTATTTTCGTACTGTAAATTTAAACGAACATTTGGTTATTTTCCAGTAGTCATAGTTGCGTATTCGAGTAAAATTCGTTAGGTTAGTATTCTTTTGTCAATCGATATCTCGATTATTTGCCCGGTTAGAAAAATGTGAATAAGAATAACAATGTTATTATATTCGTATTTATGTATGTCGGAAAACATTTGAACAGAGTATCATTAATAACACAAAACAACAATAATAATAATAATAATAACAGCAACAAGAATATATAGGTACTAAGGACATATTTAGTTGGGGGAGGGAGAGGGACCTACAGCCACACCCATTTCGAAATCCTTGAGAAATAGCGGTTTTAAATTAAATTCGGATGGATTCTGGGACCAAAACAAATATTTTAAAATATATTCGCACACAATTCATATGAACATTTTTGCAAAAAGTTCGAGACCCTTCGATCCTGATGCGAACGTTCGGCAAATTGCAAACAAAACAAACGCTATGATTTACCCTCGCCCTCGCATCTGAAGTACCAAGTCGAAAAATATTTTCGCTTCCTTTTCACCGCAGTCGTAATAGCCTCTAGGGAGGCGTTTTTCCTTTCCTTACCTTTATTTTTTTATTTTTTACCCCGCGGTCCTACAGATGTGCTGACCCCTCGTGAGCGCAACAAGAATAATATTTTCGTTTTTATGGAATATTTCCATTTGCTCATTCCACACGTGACCCGTATAACATTGACTCGGCACGTGTGGGACCAATAAATTGAGTTCAACATACATATTCGCTCGAACGAGAGAGCGAGCAAAATAAGTTTATAAAAAAGTCGTGAGTTTCGAACGTTCAAGCGCGTAACGACATTCGCGACCATTTCGATTAGTTTTTATACACCACTGGAAGAATCGTCAAAGGTAAAAGAAGAATTAAAATACGCGATAAAAATATAACGGAAAATCAGACAACGGCAGTTTTGAACAATATTTCACGATGTTCGTGCCAGCTAAACAGTTAAAATCGTTTTGTTCGGCACACAATAAAATCGAAATAATTCGTTGCTAATATTATCAATATTTCCATTGGAAAAAAAAAAAAAAAAAAACAGAAAACACCGATGAACAAAAATACTTAAATGCATAACGATTGTAATAACCGTAATGATTCAGACGAAAAATATTTACATCGTTTTAATATAGATATATATTATATATACGGATATATACGGATATACGGCAGTAATTTAATTCGAGGACCACCTATAACATACTGTTATATCGTGATCGCTGTTAGATACGAAAAAACAGTTATCACAATAATATAAAACCGAATGATAAGGCCTACGAGTTTCGAATTGAACGAGGGATTTAAATTTAACTTCTCAGCAACGGTTAGCTATCTAGTATATTGTATATTACATCTGTGTATGACGTATACTCACCAACGCAGTATTATTATTTGCCAAAAAAAAAAAAACAATGTCCAATGCAGTTACATATTATTGTTATACAAATAACAACTACGGAATACAAGAACGTAGATTACGTAGTAGAATATAAACGAGAAGAACGTAAGAATATTAAAATCAGGCGAAACGAATATGACGATGATGGCTTGTTGCTCATTCGGAATACACCTATACCACCCCAGTTACGACCTGACGACGACGGAACCAAAATTTCAAATAATGTAACACGAACAGTAACACAGTCACATTGTTCATTACCCATAATACGTTATAGTTCATTGGCATGGCGATAGGGTTTTCAATACGCCTAGGCGTCTTGGTCGAAATTGGTTGGATAATTTTATTTATACGCGACAATAATGCGATTCTGAGCATCGTATTGTAGTCTTATTTTTCTATTGTTGTAAAGTTAACCCAGAGACCTAACCCGGGTTTTTTGTAGGCGCGTATTTTTCGATTTTCCATTAAATGTTACGCTCGGTTCGTACCGGGTACCGCAGATTTTATACCTTATACCTTCAAAAATAATAATAATAACAATAATAACGCATCTCCCGAGTACGATTTTGTCGATTTTAAATTGTATAACCATAACATTATGTTATTATAATATCACACTGTGAGGATTTCTATTGGTTTTTTTTTTGGTTTTGCCCCGAAGCCGATGACCATTATGTTGGACCGCGGAGACGAACCGGCTGTAAAAACGCAGTATGCGCCGTAACAGAGAAGAGTGTCTGTGAAATTATGTAATATAATATGAGAATGTGTTCTCGTATTAATATTATTATACTGTTATGTATAACGCGCGAGACGGCCACATAACCGAGCGAAATGAAAATTCCTCGGTCATATTACTAATACACATTTTAATAATAATAATATGTATAATATATTATGTATTCACATTTATATAGTAATAATGTATTCGTAAGGACTTGTACATATTGCATATTATTGTGTGTTTTGAATGTGTGTGTGTGTGTGTGTGTGTGTGTGTGTATGTGTGTAGTGAATAAAAGACCCAAAAAACGATTTTTTTTTTTTTAAAAAAAGAACCGATAATGATGAAGCCCTGCAGTGTCGGAATCAATAACCGATATTTTTTCATCAAGATTCGAGATTCATCAGGATTATGATTCAAGGTTTATCTATGATAAAAATAATAGACAATTTTAATACATCTAGACAACCGTAAAAGATTTGTTAAATATGATTACTAGATAGCCAATTATAACTGAATTAATTGTCGTAGGTACTGTGACATATGCAGTTTATCTGCATTTATCATATGGTACGATTTAAATTGTCTCTTATTTCATTTAATAGATTATGAATTTTATAGGAAACAGAGAAGTGTGCAATTGCGTTCAATATCAATGAAATTAAATAATTTTTCACTAAACAAAGATGATGGGAATGCATGCCATTTATCTTTGAAGTGAGTATATAGGCATATAAGTATTTCTCGTTTGTATTCATAGCATATATTATTATTACGTATTCATAAATTCATAATAGTATATAGGCATACTAAAAAAGTACGTCTACTATTTATGTATTTTTTTTATTTTAGTGGGCTATGAAAAATCAATATTTGTAGTCGAAAACATATTAATCTGAAACATTTGCGAATTTCCAAGTTGTACCGATACAGTTAATAGAAATCGAGCAATATAAAAAAAATCAAAAATAAAGAAAAAGAAAGAAATACACACTCTTTATAAAAATGATAATCATATTATATTTGGTAATTATATGGATCGCATATTATTTATACTATGCATAATATACATTGAATTAAGAATACGAAGACATAGTTACGATATTTTCGGTATTGTACCTAGGTACAATAAATAATAAGTCGACATTGTCTAGATTATTTTGTTTTAGATGATTTTATCTATCCGACACACTGAACACATAATGGAATACGCTGTATGCCTTTTGCGTCGTTAGAGGTTCAATTTCGAAAAGACTGTGGCGGAAGAGAGGAAATAGTAATTTTATAAAGTATTTTCCGCTTTTCAATATCCGCGTATTACCTACCCGAAGTATGTTATAGTATTGTGCTTGCACGGGTATTTCGTCAGTGTAAAAAAATGAAACGTTCGAATCACGTGAGTGGAAGTCTTGCGATGATGATGGATCCGGAACAATATTGTAGAGTTTACAAGTTTGCTATAACATTGTTATTGAAGACACTTGATTTTTTTGCTTTTTTATTTAATCAATTTTTATCTCAGTGTTATACAAAACTTGTTCGGTTTGATTTTAAAGATGGGGGGACGGGTTATATTTCAAAGCTATATAATACACAATCATAAAAAAAAAAAACGAACGTAACGAAAATTCGAATAATTAGTATCTAAAATATTAAAACACCAGCGCTATAATATCGAAAAGTTTACATAAATAATAATTTTATTATGTACCTATACAGTATACGGAATAAAAAAAAAAAAATAATAAAACTCTCCACATTAATTATAATATTATTATGTGTAGAGGAGATTCGCCTTTTTGTAAAATGGTACTTAAAAAAAGCAGGGTTTATTACATAATAATTTTGTGCGAATCGGAGGGGATAACGATGATGAGGGTGATGATGTACTTTCCGGCATTATCGTGATATTTTTTTTGTGTACATTATTTTTTTAAATGTTATTTAAACGAAATATTATTATACACTTCCAAGTGATCGTGCGACCGGGACAATAAAGAACAAAATCAGTGTAAATATTCACCCCCTTCCCTCACACACACACACACACATACACACAAATGAAACAAATGACTATGGATTTTTGATATTTTCGGGCCTCATATCAGGCAAGGATCCAGAGTAAATATCTGTCGAGGGAGAGTGCCCAACAGTTTGTTTACAATACAAATACAATTACAATGTCTACGGTTCTAATTATTATAGTATGATAGTAGTTTAATGAACTAAAATCTATTTGCGATTGTCCGGGACCAACTTTAGTGGTGACAGCGCGCAAGAAAGACAGCAATATCAGGATCTATAGAATTTTAAAAAAGAATTGGAGAAATAATATGTCTGTGGGGGGGGGGAGTTGGGATTCGTCCCTGGCCTTCATTTCATGATAACATATACTATTTATAATCTAGAGGGAGCCCCCAAGAGAAGTAGCTGCATACTGGACTTCAATACCACGTATAATATTATGAACAGACTTTGGTAAAACACTATTTAAAAACATTTTCAAAATATTCCAAATACTCTGAGAAAAATATTACGATTATTTGAAGAACAGACAGGTGTCTTTAAAAAAGAGTACTGATTTTCTGACGCGTGTGACATTGCTGTATGTGAAAATTAACTGAAAATAATTGCTTTTCGAGAAAAATCCAAAAGTAAATGGTGAAGTGGGAGTAAACGGTTTAGAGTTAAAAAAAAAAAACCCATTTTTAATCGAATACTATCGCATGAACATTACGCATCTTTTAGAGAAGCGCAGAACATAGTCGGATTATATTTTTACCTACCGAAAATATATTTTCCAAGAGAAAAATAAAGCTCACGTCTTATAGTGAATAGTTAAACACTCTAAAGATTCACTCTTAAAGTATTTAATTGTTTTTTTTAAGAAATGTGAACACTCTGTGAAAAAGTAATCGGAATACAATATTGAACATTTCCGAAAAATAAAGTATTTTTTAAATATTCAGAATACTATCCATGATTTATCGATTATAATGTATAGGCAAAATTAGTGAAAATAATAATTGTAACTCGACAAAGTCTAGTGAAATAAATTCTCATTACAGAAAAATAACCATGATGGTAAATAATCACGTATAGTGCAGTGTTGGGGGAGTTCCTTATAAAAAGGAATTTATTCCCGTTTTTCGTTTCATTTTTAAAAAAGGAAATCTTTCCCGTTCTTCGTTTCTTTATTTTAAAACAGTGATATTATAATGTTAACAAGAGTAAAAAAAAAAAATTGAAAAATTGTCGCAATTCTTCCGCGATTGAATAATATAAAATAGAATGGGTTAAACGTTATTTTGCGAGCGTGTATTCCCCCGTATTCACGTGTCAAACTTAGGAAGCTATTACGATGTAACTGCTACACTTAAAAAAAAAAAAAAAGTGAACACCCCCCGGAAAAAAAATACATATTATTATAACGGAGAACGAACGCAGCAATAGTTAAAAAAATATATATTCTTCCAAGCGAACCTTTTTTTTTTAAATATTTTATCCGAGTGAATAATGTGCAGTGCACGGCACCGTCGTCGTTACCTCGCGGCCGGATGGCAGTTGATCACTATACTTTTATATATTATATATATGGTAATAAGTGCGCAGTGTAACGATAATACGTATGCAAATTGTATGACCGGTTATATACATATATATCTATAAAAAAAAAAGACCGAACGGGAAATGCTCTTACCAGAATTAATTTTATTCCCATCCGCTCGGCGGTGGTGCCGCTATAGATAGCTGCATTGTTAGTATATTATTATTGCAATACTATTCAATTGCACGTGCATGAATCGCAGCTGACGCCAGTGACGGTGAAATGTTCAATCGACGGTTACATTTTTAGATTCTGAGTGAAGCGAAGAAGCCAATGGTTTTACACAGATGTTTATTTTATTTATTTATTTTGTTTTATCTGTGCGCAAATTTTCTGCCAGAAATCTTGTTCCGATTTTAAGTGTAGCAACTTTTCTAAAACGGGAAAATACGCAGGAAACGTAGAAAAACCGAGAAAATCGGTACATTAAACAAATATTATTAAAGAAAATACATAAGGCCTATTTAATTATATTACTATAATATGACATATACATTGTTGACAAAGCATCACTGTCAACTGAACTCCGCTCAGAATCGTTTTTCGTAAGCAATGGTTTATCGTTGTTTGCGGGTATACATAAAATTACCTATAACAATGGCTGCACCCGTTGACATTATCCTAGGACAGCTTTTCTAGGCCTGCTTATGATAAATTGCAGTGGCGATATTTCAATGACAGGGGCCATGGGTCGCACACGAGAAAAGGAGTTATATTTTATTCGACTCGAATAGTACCCCAGATTTAAAATGAAATTTCGGATTTTCGTAAAAAAAAAAGTAAGAACGTAATTATATATTTTCTTGTCGGTCGGAGCGTTTAAATGCTTTATTTTATTTTTAAAGTCAAAATGTCGTTTCCAAAAGTCACGAAAATAAATAAAAAACCGAAAATTTAACAACGGATATCTTTTTTTGTAAGGACATACGAACAAAAGAGTATACGGTGGTGTATATAGGTATATTAAAACAACGGGCGTGGAACATTTTTCCGAAAATTGACCTTTTTTTTTCTTTACCGACCTAAAGGCTAGAGACGGACTTATAAATTCCAACTTAAAACAAAGCTTAAAGTTAGACGAAGTCGAACGGGAAAACTTTTTTCTCGGAAATCCCTACAGTATACAAAATGCAGTACGAGAATACAAAACCTTTGTTTAGTTCGGTCCGCGAAGTACTGAATCATATAATTGGTGGTTTTTTCCTATCGAGAACATAATAAATTATCGGACGAATTTACGACGAATAATTTTATTATAACTTTGGAGACGGACCGCCATAACGTTCGGCCCGCGCTTGTTTGGTGTATACTACTCATCAAAAACGAAAACTAATCGAAATTTGATTTACAAGTATCCGCCATTGATCGACGAACGCAATAATTATAATCATAAAACTTTATGTTACAGTTATAATAACAATAATTAGAATAAATTATGCATTTCGTTAAATTGAATTTCAGTAAATTGCAATCGTTAATAATTATTATCACAGCTCTATGCGAATAGATGTTTTCGCGAATAATTATTCGTCCGTTGTAAATCCCCCGAAGATTAGGTATATATACCTTCCACGTTGATTTTAATAATTTGATTGATGCCCGTGCGTAATTAAGGAAAATGCATATTTGAAATATCTTTGTTAATTTTATGTTAATCACTTTATCGATAGAGGGCAATCGATACGTGTAGCCGTACTTGGTTGCGTTAATCTCGAGGACCGCCGAACGGTTTTCACACTGTTAACGATCCGTGATATTTCACATAGAACACACAATACCTATAATATTATGTACAGAGTAAAGGCGGTGTTCCGGCTGAATATTCGTCGCCGGTGATAACAGTTTTGTAATAATAATAAGTATTTAGCTTATATTATGATATCACGGTATAACTAAATGTATTATCTATATTGTTTGTCGTTTTGCTTCGGTTATATTATGATACAAAATAGTCGATTTTTTGATGTTATAATAGAGTATTGCATATCCGTGAGCACGACATCACTGGATACCCCTCTCCCCAGCCTTATAGAACGAGAGGGGTTACCTCCGAAAAATACAAATTCCACGATCACATAGAACACTCAGTGTACATTATGATGATGAATTACACAAGTTATTGTACCAAAGTCAGATAGGCGTATAGTACATATTAAAAAACTGCTTTTTGCGACCAGACCAATACGATTTTAACAGACTCTCGAGCGAGAGGAAAATCTCCGTTAGGTACTTACCTATCTATATATTTAATATTAGTTATTGTCACTCGACTGGTTTTGCAATAAGAGCGTCTGTTTTCGTAAATATCTCTACAAATAAAATCTCGAATCAACAACGCGCGTTAACACTGCTGTTTTTATTAGGGTTTAACGGCGAAATATAAAACCCCATTATTATTACGTATTAACGTAGTTTTCCACTTTATTGGGTTTGACTTTTGCGCGGTGTTAATAATAAAATACCATCGTGGCGGTGTATTATTCGCCACCCTATTTATTTTCAATGACGGCGATGATGATGTTTTTATTCGAGGGTCCAATAAATTTATCTGTCGAAGACGACGTATTATTTGATCCAAAAATCAGAGGCCAATGCGCTATAAACACTTTAGTAAATTGCACGCTCCCGTTTCGAGACCGTAGTTGAAAAAAATGTAGGTGAAGGGAGACATTATAAATATTTTTTTTAATCAATTCAATAGTGCCATTTTTCGGCATTTCGCACATTTCCGCGAGAGAGAGAAGTGGTTTTTTCAAAACACTGGATCTCCTTCTCATCAACTTGATAACATAAGAAAGATCGAAATTGTTTTTTTTTTATAACGATACTATAATATCGTTAATTTTATATTGGCTATTTCAATTCATTTTTAAGAACTATACAATGTATTTCATGTAAAATTGCACATTTTGGGTAGAACTAAACATTGGCTGTACCAGCCTTACACAATTTTTAGGATTTATAGATATACTCATGAAGAAAAAATAGGATCGTCGATGCTTTACCTAGTTTTAAAAATAATAATATAACTGTTCGAAATTCAAGCGAAAGTACCTCCATATAAAAATTTAAATTTAATACTAAAACTTCATCAGTATTTTGTCACGTTTTTCTGTACTTTTGGGCGTTTAAGACAGGGAAAGTGTTTATGACAGACCGCCAATAAAAACTACTTTAAAAAAAAAAAAACAGACATGTAAACACACATTCATAACCGTTAAAATTTGGCATACACTTTGAACGTTTATTATTGTAACTAAATGGTAATTTTTAGCAGAACGACTTTCGAATTGTATGTGGAAATTGTACACGTTCCATCACTTTCTGTTGAAATTGCTGATAGTATAATGTAAATTAAGAACAACAACGACGGGAAATAATTATGATCCGAGTGTGTCTTTTTTTTTTTTTTTTTATAGTAACACGATACTTGCAACTGCTGACCAATATTTGTGCGCAAAGGGACAAAATAAAACACAATTCGTAACTGTATAATAACGCAATTGAATAATCGTAGTAATCCGATTCTCGTCATCAAAAAACCGTATCGATTTACATATTATATTTATATGCTTCGATTCTGATGAAACGTTACACTTCGTATTAAAAAGAAAAGATACATAGTGTCCCTGGAAAATATGGTTTTATACACCATACAGCTTGTCGGTACCGTATAAAGGTAAGCTGCACTGTTGCACACGTGTACAATAGTAAACACTTTTTGCTCACTACTACCCGTCTTCATCAATGCAGTAGATAGCGCAAATTCTACATGACGGTATAGTGTGGTATTTCATATAAATTAATTATTTACTTACGCGTGTGCGAAAAAAAAAACGATACCGTCGATTTTGACAGTGTTACAGTGCACCTAGATTACGTTTGTAAAGTATTTTGAGAACAATCAATATTTTAATTTGATAACTGTTAACAAATTATAACGATATAATATTTCGATAGTAAGATAAATGTTATTATTATGGGCCACTTCATATTACACAAAATTGTATTGGTGGAGTGTGATGATATCATAGGCAGCGTATAATGTACACGAGTGTACCTAGTCAGATGGAAAACGTTATAATCTATAAAAATATTATGATGTCAAAATATTGAAATTGAAAGTTCGTTTGCATTGATGTTTACATTAAACGGGATAACACTATGCTGCTGCATTACTTACAATAATATTTATATGATAACGATGGTTAATAATTTCGGCATGAACGCGTTACTATGTTGACGTATGCGTTGTTATATTTTTCGTTACAGTGATTATCGTCGACATTATACGTGAGTAGTATTAATCCGTCAGAATAAAATAGTAATAAAAATAAAAACGCCAAAAATGCCGACTCTTGTACTGTAAAATAATTCGATCGATTCAAAACGGCTGGTCGGACTAATGAAGATTAAAAACCGACCGGTGTACCCACTTGCGCGTACCTAGTAATTATTTTCGTACGGTATTATAATTACTATACCGAGATCAGTGAGGTAACTAAATGGGGCTTAAGGGGGATATATTGCCTCGCATGGGCTGTATTTATTTATGTAAGTACTGCTTTCGATTTGATTGTTAATTACGTTTCCTATTTATTTTCCAATTCTGAAAGAACGTTTTCCACACTGAAAGGTATATGGAAAAAAACATATAACGGTTTAAACGATTTTTCATGGCTAAAAAAAATAAAAAAAAATAAGACGTTATGAAAATTATATAATTTTACTGCTTTCGCTCAAATTTCTCCTTGGAATATACAATTGTCAGAGGATTGTAACCTATTACTAAGTACTGTTACGAAAAATATTCTCATTTCATTTTTAAGTTATTTTATCAATTTTTATTTAAGGTATTAAATTGATTATTTTTTTATGGGTGGGGCAAATCGAGCTCCACAAATCCCCTTTACCTATGCCCACGAATCAAGTAAAAACGTATTTAACCCCCACCTCTTAATTCAAAATCCTGGGTACTCTACTGACCGAAGACGTTTGCATCAAAGCGAAATGGAATATTCGAAATGAATAGAATATCATGAATAATAATTTCGAAAAACTTCCGTCGTGTTTTAAACACGATTGATCATTCAAAAAAAAATTCGTCTAGGTTTTTCGACAAATAGTATGTAAAGGGCATTACTTGATATTTTTAGAACGTTTTATTTATAATCCGTCATATAATATGATTGGTGCTTAATCAGATTTGTCAGGTAATTTATGAGCTATAAAGAGTAATAAAAAAAGATGGATCACAATAAAATATCCCGATTCGAGTAGAGACTGGGGAACATAACAAAATGGAAATCGGACTAAATACAACCCAGTTGATGAACCTAAAAAAACTTTGGTTGAATAGAGTAAAGGAAGACCTTGGAATGATTCGAGTGGAGAATGTAGATGAACAGATATAAATAAACAGGTAAAAATGGAGAAGTAAAAATCCACGAATGTTTACTAAATATATTTCTATTAAAAACGAACAAAATATTATCGAAATGAGTGAATCATGGAGGAGAAATATTTTTTTTTTTTATGTAGTTTCATCAACCGAAGGATTTCCGTGTTTCGGACATTTTTGACAAAATTACTTTCAGCGAGTATTATAATAATCGCACAAAGTTTCCATAAACAAATGGGTAATGCAAATACAATATTCTGTCGTAGACAATTCGGTTTAATTTCCCAGACACTTTTATACGAGTATGACGTACAAAACGGGTAGGTAGGTCATTAAATATAAGAGTTTGATTGTTTGTGCGAGTTTCAGGGTCCGTTTTAATATCAAATATGTCAAAATGTTTCAAGTTCTGACCGTCCAACTTTACTTCCATGAATTCAATATTGTTTTGATACTATTGATACGGGTATAACATTATTGTTTCGAAACTGCCTGCAGCATTGGGGGAGTAATATCATGCAGTTAGATATATGTTTTGATAACACATTAAAAATAAGTTTTATTGTAAAACAAATCGAAATATTAAAAATCAAGAAGGATATTATTTTGAAATCATGCTATTTCATTTTTTATGTTTTTATATTTATTGTAATATACGGGTCAACCTGTAATATAGACAGTAAAAAGTACAAAAAGAAGAAGAATGCAGGGGTTTTTAAAACATATTTCACCCAGAAAATTAGATGCAGCAAAAAATAACCACTAATAGCAATAAATCTTTTTCTCTCTCCAATTTAGTTGTAGAAATTTAATAGCTGGATCCAAAAAAGCCGACTTATATTCAATAAATTAAATTTTTCTTTGTAACTCGGTTGTAACGTATACATTTTATGATTAAACCACTAAAAAAATATTACCTATTCATAGTTGTATTTTTAAGCTAATTCCCCCCCTCCCTTTTGGGTAGATCATACCACCCCGAGGTATAGTTTTCTCCTCTTGATCACGCCATTTGGCGAAAAATTCTTCGGTAAAGGTTCGAAGTGGAATAAGAAAAATCAAAGGTTACGAAAAGATGGAGGGTGTGAGATAGGATGGTTCTTAAAGGCCTTAAAACCAGAGAATAATAATAATAAGAATAGTAGTCGTTATACAGGTAATTTTTTTTTTTAATAATCGTATTTCGATTTGAAGATCATTTTGAACAGACTATGCGATAATAATTTTATAGTCGTTATCAGAGTTTCGATGATATATCACTATGAGTGATGTATATAGTATTATGTGTATAAAGTGATGATATTATATATTTGTATAATTTCTGTTGTAAAATATTACTATTATTGTCGACATTTTTTTTCAGCCACGAGTCTCGTGAATCCGTGGTGGGTTTTTTAAACGAGTGTTTGCAAACATTATTATTATTGTAGGGACGACATAATAAAACGCGGTGGTGATCCATATTTTTTAAAAATTGTTTTTTATGCGATGATTTTGTACGTTGATAACGCCCTCCCGGGTCGGCTATAATAATAATTATTAAACTGTCCGACGAAATTACTCTAATATACATATAATCACGAAACGCACAGCAACACCAAATAAATTACTCGGAGGCACCGCGTCGTCGATCACGGTTTCGCGGAGATTGTTTTATCGTGGACGGAATTCTGTTAAAGCTACGTATACAAACGCCACAGAATTCCGGTATTTTGTACCACGCGAAATATACGAGGCGGCTTTAAAATTTGGTTTTCGAGTTATTCACGAATACAATTAACATTACAACATTGGGTTAGTTACAACAGTGCGGTTATAATAACAAAGTACAAACAAATTGTTATCATTATTATTGTGGAATCTGTTCCAGAGTGGAAAATGTTTGACTTGCCGAGGGATTCGAGCGTGTTTAGTCAAGATTTGTGTGTAACAATTTGGCTTGGTTAAATTATTAAAATTACAGGAGTACGTGTAGGTATATTTTATTTAATATAATTATTTAATTATTTGCCTCTATGTACGTCCACGGGACTCCAGCCATCATCTCTATCTTTTACTCGTACTTTTCAATTTAGTTCTACTCTTATAGTTTTTTTTATAAATGCCGTCTTGACTAAGTCGTCTCGGCTCAATATGCTGAGGTGTTTTTTTTCCTGTATAGCTTCTCCAGACGTACGCTGTTTATTTCAATCTTTTATACTTTTGCTTCAAATATATTCGATTTCTAATATAATTTTTTTATTCACTGTTCTCGTGTTTCGTTCCCAGCACGAGAAGACGTGTATTTTCGTCGGTTTTTTGCCACAAGGGCGTCATTTCAGTTTTTTAATATGGATACAAACATTTTAATCGGATAAACTTTTTTCTCCACCGTTTATAAATCTTGTTTGTTTTGCTGAAATGAAAACAAATTTTCGATCGCTTCGCACGCACATATTTCTACTTTGCATTTAAATATTCAAATACTATCGAGATATATTCCTGTTGAAAAAATTAAGAAACCGTCTAACACTGTAAATTTGTTGACAATTTAATTACTACAATTGTACTATGTTTGATTGTAGGTAATGGTAACGATTGACCGTAGTTATAATCGCTCATGTCTCATTCCCATATCTCTAACTACCGGACTCCTGTAAAGCGGCCATCGGCAGTGATTGCATTTTGCATTTCATTGACGACACGTGACTAAGTAATTATATAACATTTTATGTGGGCCAAAATACATTAACAAAAAATATGGCAGCTGAATTGTAGTCTAAATCCCTCAAATAACGCCGCTGACTGGCCAAATCTTTGCAACATCAAAATATGTAACAGCATTTATTGTGTATACATATATTTAGTTTAACTTATTTATTTACCAAAAAGATTTAAAATAATTGAATAACAAGACAATAATAATATTGTTATCACGTTATTAGACTTATAGATGTATTTCCAGAGTAAAGTTGAATTGATTCAAAACGCGGTGTTTCAAAAAGAAAAAATCGGTCATGTCCTGTGCCGAGGTGTTCCGCGATTGTTAAACGTAATAGTGTGTGCATCAGTAAAAAAGTGATTTTATAAAAAAATAAAAACAAATAAACAAAACGAATGACAATATTATTATTATTTTTATATTATATTGATCCTGGGGGTCGTATTTTTCCGCGACTATTTTCGTAAAAGGCATAGGTATTAAAGTATCTAATATAATATATGTATTCGTTTGACATGTTTTCATACGTTATAAATATGTACATATACATAGGTATTTTTATCGGGCTTTTCTATGCCTATGTTTATATATGCACGTATATTATATTCATTTGATTTGACATCGTTCCGTAAAACATATCCTTCGCTCGGTATAAAATATAAATATACGAGTATTATTATTATATAGTTCGGTGGAATCCATTACTACGACGTAAGACGGCGACGAGGGGATTTAGGAACCGTTTTAAATGTAAATACGCCGTTTTTATATTCCGTAGACAGTGTAGTACGCTATATAATAATGTATTATAGATTTTATATGGTGTCGTCGTACAACACGTCGACGTCGTATAACCGAATCAGAAGACGGCGGATCTGTAGACGAAAAGAAAGTGAACATTAATAAAAATAAAAAAAAAACATATTATAATGACAAGAATTGCTGAAACAACGATCGGAAATAAAATCATTATTAACTGACGTTGATGATAATATGTAATTATAAATAATACCTATAGTATGTGTATTCAATTCATTTTCGAAACGCGAGATTTTACGCGAATATGGTATTTCTAGTATAATATTTTACTATTAAAATTTTAATATAAAGTTATACTCGTAATATTACGAACTTAATATTCTGTTTTTTATTTTAAATCCCACGACTAATTCCTAACTATATTTCCCTGGAGGTGTTACCACAGTTTTCGAAGACAGCGAATATAATGGTTTGGACGTGAGCCGAAATAAACGAACTTTTAAAATGTGAAATGTTAAAAATGTTAAATGAATACTAACTGGGAAGAGACAAATGACGAAAAACAAAGAGATGACAAGGTGAAACGAGACACCGACAAATTTGATGTACAGTGAATCGACAGGAGGGAAATATGAAAGTATAGGAGCAACAAAAACTCTTGAAGATTTGTGATGCATTGGAAAAAGAATATGAAAGAAAGAATAGTGTATCTCTACTTTTCATCGGATACTGTAATTGTGTTTCTTATAGTATATTTAAAATTACAGCCATCATTTTTTTTTTTTTTTTGACGAAGTAAATACTAAATTAGGAAATTCTTATATTTAAAAAGTGAAGGAGTTAGGTTACCTTGGAAGTATAAACTCGCATGACAGCAGATCAGTAGAAGAAGAAAGGATATAAAACGAATAATTATGATAGCGGAGCAAGCATTTTAAAAGTTTGATCTAACTGATGACAAAAACCTCAACATAGATCAAAGAAAAAAGTTTGTAAAGACTGCTGGGTAGAGTGTACTGACAGATGGGTGTGAGTCGTAAACTTTAAGAAAATACAAAAAAGAAAGATTGAAATATGTGGATGTGGACGGAGATGACTAAGACAAGTGACTAGAAAGAAAAAACCGTACGAACAAACACACCGCAAGAAGTTAATGATAAAGCATACCTACTGGACACCATAATGAAGAGGAAGATGAGTTAACAGGACATGTAATAAACCATAATGTTTTCATGAAAAATGAATTGAAATTGAAAAAAATTGAATGTAAAATTTCAGGAAAGTGAGCTTAATGTAGGTCTGGACCTACTTCAACGACGTCAATCAAAAAATGAATGTCAACTCCTACGAATAAATGCAATGGGTGGTATTTGAAAGAAGACCATGGCTGTCTCAGTAAGGCATTGTCTTTAGGAACACATGCTGACTTTTGTTTTCTAAAACTTTTGTTACCTACGTTCTTTAAAAAAAATAATACAGCTTTAAGACGACGATTTTTCTGTAGTAAAAAGTAATATGATTTTTTAGCACTTTTACCTCTATATTTCGGATTTTCTATTTATATTATTTTTGATCCGCTATTCCATAATTCCATGTCATAAATATGATATTCATTTATTTGGACACGTTTTATATTTTCTTATATTTGTATTATTAGGTATTTAAAATTTTACGATTCAAAATTTCAGAAATGACTTTACGTAAAATAATAATATTCGTAAGTAGATATAATATAAATCTCGGGAGCTATAGATTTTGTGACTTAAAATAATCATATTCAGGATAATATTGTTTTAGTTACAGAATGTTTTTTTAAAACCTTTTTAGTGAAAATACAAAAGAAAAAAAGAGAAATCATTAACCACGAAAACCAACTGTTCTGATATTTTTTTAATGCACGTACTTTAACTGGATATTTCTTTTTTTCTTTTATGATGTAGTCAAGTAAATAAATGTATTTTTTTTTTTATACAAAACAAAACGGGTTTATTTCTGACATTTGTGTTTACACCTACACTTAATATTATTATGAATGCGTACTGTTAGTAAGAAGACGAGAACTAAAAAGTCAAGTAAACTAAAACCCCGATTGTTAATTTCGCGATGTGATCCTACAAGTATATATATAAATTCAGTTACTATAACTTGCAGGGTTATAAATAACGCAATTATTGCTTTTGGCGAATCTGTCTGCGATATCGTCCCTCCCAGCGTGTTAAACCCGTACCAAACACGCCGGAAATAAACTCATTGCCAATCGATTGGTCGACGATAATTTTCTATTAACCTAATCTAACCGGCACTATAATATCGTATCGGAATTTCTCTTCGGCTTTACAATCTTATTAATAATGAATTGCCGTAAACCTATTTGCTTTAATCGAAGCGGTTTATCAAATGAAATATAATATTATTGTGTATTATTTTCGATGGGACGGCATCGATTTGAAGAGAACTGAGAATACTTATATGATCGTTGATTTTCAAAACTGTATCGTTTCAGTTTATAACGAACTGTATCAAAAATTAATTCAATGGTTTGGTCACATATTTCCTATCGGAGAAAATGAAAGCGGAATCAGAACGGTTATATTTAAAGGATACCAACTGGTAAAAGATCAATGATATTGTATAAGCGTTGATTAGACGGTATTAAAGAAAACCCGAGGAAAACGGAAAACATATTGATCGGGAAAAATAATAATGTAATAGAGATATATACAGATTGAAGGAAGTCGATTTGATATCTATAAGACGCTTGAAGAGCTGTTAATTTAGAGACAATTTTCATCAGTGAAACGATGCCTTCGTTTCCTAAAATATTTCTGCATGAGTATAAAATGTATTTTACGTTAAACATTTATTATTATATACATCGTATTTCATTAACCGATTGAAAAACATCGACGAGATTATTTTCTTTTCTTATATCAATCGTAGGGTTACTAAGCTGGTTTTCAGCTGCTACATGTATAAATATAAATATATTATATGCAGTGTATGGATGTTATAAATAGTAATAATAATTATCTACGATACTAAAAACCGTTTTCGGATAATGAGGGTCTAACAATGAAAGGGAGAGTATATAACACGACACCAGATAATTTTCAAAACCTTTTTTTATTTGGATTACACGTTTATGCGTATCATTTTAAAGCGGTTCTTCTCAAACGTTCGTATTCGCGTGTACCACTTTTTGCAATATTACAAAAAAAAAAAAAAAAAAATTACAATTTGATACTGCTGCTCACGAATAGGCCACTTTTGTAGATGGTTATTTGGGAAGGTAGAATTACAGGTAATTTAGTTTACTGTATGCTGTATGCAACGATAAATCATTGAGAACCAAAAATGAATCTGTATGGAGTAGTCGTGTTTTTCCTCCATTGTCAAGAGAAATCGGATATTTATACATAAAAAAAAACTCAACAAGTTATTCAAACCACCAGGAAGAAATATTGCATTTTTTAAGTAATTAAGTGAAAATATTGAAGCATTTTCTTAATAATAAAAAAAAAAAAACAATGTTATATTTTAATATTGTCTTTTAAATTCGTTCAAAAATCCATGCCGATTAAATCATTTATTATATATATTTTTAAGCCGGTTCAAATTAATTTCGGTTTATGTAAGTTTTATGATATTCTAATATAGTAGTCAGTCTTGTAAAATATTAATGTAAAAGTATTTTATTTCTGATTACTATTTCTGATACTTCGGAAAAGAAAAAATTCGAATTCATATTCTAAATAAGCAATTTTGTTCGTATTTATATACAGTTTTCAAACCACCCTCCCTATGCCAACGATTCAAGCAAAAATGTATTTATTCCCTTTAATTTAAAGACTTTGTCATATGTTGCGAAAAGCAAGGGGATATCAAGCGTAGAACAACTGTAGTTACGATAATAATATGTAGTGCAATCTACAAGAGTGCGATAAAAAGACCACGAAATAATAAGTAACCATTTAAAATCCTATTTTAGACCACATTCGTATTTCCGATGTTATTGCGTGGAAACCTGCACATACTGTATAAGTATATAGCTGAGGGAATAATATAAAACAAGAGTATTATCTTTTTGAAAAAAATATTCATTTATATTCTGTAGTAGACCGGTACAATCGGTTTTTGGTTTGCAATACGTTACGAAAATAGTTAATGACTCAGAACTCGCATGGCTCATACCTGTATAAATTACAACAAAAAAAATTGCACAGCGCCGAGTGTTTAAAAAAGTTGAGAAAATATCGAGGTCAAAAACAAATCCAAGTTGAGGTTTGTTAGAAACTTTTCGGTTTACGTAGTTAAGGCCAATAAAATCTTTTTGAAATGTATAATTAATAATTACCATGACCATAAAGTCATCAAAACTGGAGAGAAATCCTCTCCGAGCTCGTACATTTGTTCTTCTTTTGGATTCATTAGGTTTAAAAAACGTATTTTAAAACCATCGGTTACATCGAAACAAGGAGTTTATAGCTTATAGAGAATCCACAAAAACAGATATGTTCAGGAAAACTCACAGAAGCCAGTGATTCTACTGCAGCTGTTCGACGCCACTGTACCGTACATTTATTATTCGTATCGTATACGGCAGTCAATATGATAACAACAATGATAATTACATAGTAACAATACACATGTAGTTGTCAATTTCTCCACTCGTCGTCCTTTGATCTGCGCGCCGGCAGTCTACACTGTGACTATATAATACAATTATTATACGATGATGCGTGCGAATCAATCGCGATTGCCACTCGAGGTGTTTTTTTTTTTTTTCAGCGCCGGGTTCAAAGCGAGTGGTCGGCGGTGAATATTCGGCTCGAAATACAAACAACGCGAGTATAATGTGAAAAAAAAAAAATATATTTCGGAAACCATAACGCGCGAAAAAGTGCAGGCCGTCGGGACGGCGGCGCGAGGGTTATGTTATCCGGCCCTGTACAATAAATATATATATATACGACGGGAAAAGCATCGAGTATGTTGTTATTTGTTATTAGTAGGTATGTATGCCTAACGCGAGCGCGATAATGGTTTTTCGAAAAATATCGCTTTTCGAACGTTCCGGATTCGTCGGCCCACAAAAATACAAAACACAAGTATAAGACGAGCGTGTGTGTAGATTCTATTATGGTGTTGGGTGCGATAGGTAATTTTTTGACGTGCGCGCTGCTGATGGAAAATTCGCGTTTACAATATCGCACGCGCGTCATAATAACACGAGTGTTATCAACGTCAAACGACTTTAGCCCCGAAACCGCACCCGCTCCAATCGCCCACGACCGCTTTTATCTCGACCGCATATACCATCGTATTATATAATATCATACATTTATGTATAGATTTACGACTGGGTTTCTCGTGGAATTATCGCCATACATAATATACACCCGTATAAACTCCAGAGACAAATTGGGTTTCGTCAAATCTACCATGTGTATTTTACTACCTATACGTTGTGTGCCTGTGAAAACAACTTTTCTATTAGATACCATGCTCCGAAAGAAAAATGAATAGGAACTTTTTTGGGAAGTTTTTGATCTATCATTCATGCGTCATCGGAGAGTAGTTTTAATAAGTAGAAAAATATGAAAATTTATTGTATAATTTTTGTCGATTTTTTGGTAACTTGGTCGGCAACTGGAAAAATACGACTGAAATAATATCGTGCTCAGAATGTTTGTTCAAATGTTATTGGGAAAAATCATTGAAATGACATGGCAAATATTGTACCTAGCTACAGGGCTAACCTAGCCTAACCTAACCTAAACCTATCTTGGTACTTTAAATTAACAAAAAAAAAATTGCTATTTCAAACACAAATTTTAATTATTCTAAAAAGTTCTAAAATGAAATTTGATTTTTCATAATATTTTGAGGTTTTTTTTACATCTTTTAGTGCCAATAGAGCTGATATCGAACGGTCGAATTTATTTCTCGAAAAATCGCAGTTTTTATCAGCTATAACATTTTCAATCATGGACCTAGATAAAATATTTGAAAAGAATATCTGACGGTTTTTTTTTTTTCTAATTTTTTTATTATACTAAAATATATATAATGTATTAAAATTATTTGTATAAATAGTATTATTAGTTTTTTTATTTTTCTCGAATATTTTGGTAAAACACCACAAACCATACATATATAAAATTGGAAAATTGAAAAAGGTTTTAACTTTCGTAACTTATTATGTTGTCAACGTTCCGGTTTTGTAATCCGAACAGTTTTTAAGCCTGCGGTAAAAGATATAGTCAGGGGCCGGGGGATTTAAAGGTTTTAATTCATCTCTCCGGCCCTTGATGTCTCTGGCAACTAATTTTTAAACGTTTGAAAGTATTTAGGTATTGTCATTAATATTTTTTTTTTTTAGATAAAATTCCGAATCATTAAATGCGATTTGCTGAACCATTATAAACCATAATGTTATAATTATTATATCTATACGATTAATCAACCGTCTGGATAATTGATGGAAATCCGAATTTTTTCCTTAAACGTATACGAGAATATTGTAAAATTACCCCCGATCCATTTCCAACGAAGTTTCTTTTTAGTTACGTCACTGTTTTGAACCGAAAATAAATACAAGTCCAATAATTATTATAATATACTAATAATAATAATATGTTCCGGACATGTGCGTAATATAATATAGGTAATATTGTTATTTAGGGGGTTCACTGCTACAAAACTGCAGGCAGTTCATTGGGCGACGGCGGCGTACATACCATCAAATTACCAGTAAACAAATCTAACCGAAATATATGTTTGTATATGTATGTCGTAAGCCATATGGAAAATTAATCTTTTTGCGAAAATACTTATTGCACACAGATTAACAGCAGTTAGGCTCTTATAATTGTATAGTAATAACCATTTTACTTATTTTATTTTAATGGTATGAACTTTATCAACGGTGAGTATCAGTGAAGTTTAGATTAGTAAAATATTTACTTATTGTTACCCGTGGCTTTTTCGTGTTACATTTTTTTTTTTGTCTACAACTTTGTTAATTATATTTTGAGTGTCTAATGGTCCACGATCTGCTTAATAAGTAAAACAGTTATTGTTATATAATGATTGTAGTTAATAAAAGTCCTGTTAGTCTGTACGCAATAATTCTGAAAAAAAAATAGGCCGTTTGTAAAAATAATTTGTTCGCGAACGGACTACCCCATTGCAACGAGCCTAGTCTTTTTGCAAAAAGACTAATTTTCTATGTGGCCTACGTCATATTTATGACCAACTAACCAGCGAGTTAATAATATTATACAATATACTACAGTTTAATATTATTGGTAGGTAGTTACTTTGTTAATTACTATTATAATTTATGCACCAACGATTTTGTACGGTCTGCCGATTCGCTAACCGCATTATAACGGTTGGTAACAATATTACAATTTTTGGTGCGGGCACGTCGAATAATACAATATTGCAATGTCTAGAAAACTTTTTGCAGCAGAATGCTATTTGGTGCTTTTTTTTGATTTCAGTTCATTTCTGACAACCAGGGGAAAACACAAATATACTACTTCGTTCGGGATCGTCTTTCATCAACAACGAAATCGCCCTGTAAATCATACTTTCCGATTTACCCGTCAGCAACAATGGCTTACTCTCTGTATGAAATTTATCCGACTTTTTTTAACAAATCAGTACAAGTACCGACGAGTCACGACCCGTCTCCCAATTCTGATTTAGGTACAGACCTCGAAAAACAATCTGCCAAGCCAATGTTGTGGTTTTTTTTTTAATACTTTTGGTCGATTGTTTTAGTAATATTATTAATGTTTTTTCGGAATATTTTGATGTATCATTATATGTTTGCAGACCGAAAATAATAAAAACATTAATCTGCAAAGTACGTTCACTTCATAAAAATATTCAGGCATACACAACCGTTTTTTGAAAAAATTGAAATTTGACATTTTTTTTCAAACATCATGAGGAGTCGCGAACAAGGCTCAAGCGGTTTGTCCTATTTTGGACGCGCGTTTTGGTCGGCCCCAATCAATTGAGAATAAGAAGCAATGGAGAATATCGAAGAATTGGTTAGCTTAATATTATTTTAGACAAAATATTATCAAAACTTTTTTTCCAACCCGAAAACTCGTATATTATACCGTTTCAGAAATCATTTTTCGTATTTTCCGAATATTCGCCTGCTTTTTAGGCTAGTCATAAACCAAAGCAACTACTGCGGCAATTTGGTTCTAAAACATTACCTATAAAAACGTGTTATCGCGCAGTACGTACCACCTATTTATATAATTTAAGACGTCGTTGTGATATCGATTATAAATAAAGTGTTGTTCAACAACTCAAAATGTTTTATTGTAATCTTTTTTTTTTTTGAGACTTAAGTATAGATACGCGAGCGAAAGTGCAATTAAAACTCCCGCGAAAACTACAGAACGGAAGATATTATACAATAAAGGTAAGATAGTAACGGGACGGGAGCGGGTTCGGCTGTAAACGTGTCAAATAAGTTTTTATCCTTTATAGTTATTACGACGGCGAAATAAATAAATACTGCGTTTACTGCTAAAATGGTACTACTAGAATAATAATGATGAAAAAAAATTAAATAGGTGTTTTGCTATCGCGGCGGTAAAAAATAATGGCCGTAGACGTTTTCCATGAAAAATGAGATATCTACGTTTATCCACCGCTGTTTTTAATTTTCCTTCAAAAACAAAAATAAAAGAAAGTGTAAAGCATATTTTTTCTCAATTACAGAATTCATAAATGTTTACTTTTCCAATAAAAATTTGTGTGTACCTATGTCGGTAAATTTTCGGCTAAGAACATTCCTGTAGACATTTCCGTACTCAAATAAAAATTGGATAATTTTAAAATGACGTTAAATTATTTTATTATATTTTACCGACTATTTGTACTATGTTCTCGAGATTTATAATAGAATTTTGACATAGGTACCATTATTATACAAGTTGAAAAAAAACAGTTTTGTAATTTTTTTTTATTTATATAAATACATAAACATCCGTTACCAGATGAAAATGCATAGTGAAAAGAAATATGTAAGTATATGCTATATATATATAAAAAAAAAAAAAAAAAACAATGAATGAAATTAAAGAAAACGAAAAAATACTGGTAAAACGATATTGTTGTCGGTATGCATTAAAAAATGAGCTGGCTGATAGAGATAAGAAATATTTACATTAAATAATATAATATACGTATACCAATTCCCAAAAGGGGCTGAAATACCACCGCAATAGGCCTAGATTTACTTATCGAAAAAAGATGAATTCCCGAAAAATTGTGTAGAAACTTTTATTAATATAATATTACGAATTGCGACAGTTTTTTTTTTTTTTATATAGCCGAATTTCCACGGTGTGCGTACATGTTTTAGAGAAGAAAAATGTATTCGATTGTTTTTTACGTTATACAATATGATTTTATAGAACTTATAACGGTCGGAGGACGACAGGGCTTATAAATAAAAGGGTAGAAAACGTCTATAGAATTCTATGTCTATGTGTATACGGATTTTACTTTGTACTTTGTGGAACATTCGGAACTACGAAATAAATGTCAAACCAGGACCGACATTATTAAATCCAAGTACCTAGGTATGTGGTTTTAAAAAAAAAAAAAACTTGTAGTGTACGCACATCGCACACATAATAACAATTCCGAGCAATATATAACTTGATAAAAAGTCAACTTATATAAGTTACTTTTTTTATAGCATGTAACTTATAAAATAAAACTTACTACAAATTAAACTGGACGTTTGAAAATAACTTGCTATTTCTTTTAGTAAATTGTTTTAAATAAATACATTTTTTTTTTTTTGTACAGATTTCAGTTGTTTCTTAAAAGTTAACTTGGGGTTTTTTTTTATGTGTACCTATGTTTTTCGCATTTATTTTTGGGACATTTTTGTGGCCTACGCAATAGTTTTAAATATGTACAAGTCTAAATAAACAAGTATAGAATACATATTTTAAGAGTGTATATAGTAAAGGGTTATAATATATAAAAAGTACTTTTAATTCAATCAAGTTATCATTTTCCTGCAGAAATTATGTAACTTAACGGTTAATTTATTAATGCTCAGTTTTTTTATGGTAATAATAGAATATTTTTTTTTAATTTGAGGATTGCTATAATTTACAGCATATTTTCGAAATCGGATGGGAAAATATTATTAGAGGCCACTCCGCCATTTTCGAGGAATTTCGCGTTTAGTTTGCTATCGGATTTATATGTGTCGTATAATACGACCACATGAACCTATGCTAATTTTCGAACATTTTTTTTTGTTAAACCCAAATCGGTTTATACGGATTTTTTTGTTCGTATTTTTTTTTTTTATATAATAACAATACACCTATCGCGCTTTTATACGCGGTTTGAAAAATAGATACAAAACCAGAAAGGGTTTTATTTTGTTTTTAGATTTTTTATCCGGGTTAATTTATATCTGGTACAATAATGATCCTTCGATCGCGTGGTGGTGTGAAATGTGAATACTGCAATTGCCGGGTGATTAACTACAATATATCCGATCCAAATATCTTTTATTCGTGTTTTTAACGTGTGGTAATTAATATATTGTAGTAGTCGCTTTTTCCGCAGACGAAATTTCCAATTTGAAAGGAGAAAATGGAGAGGCTTTAATGAAATTTTTTAAAAAAAATCACGAGGTTTGTTTGAGGCCGGTCTTCTTTTTTGTCCTGAATATGGTTGAACCAAACAAATCTTTATTTGCATTGTTGCTGCACCAAATTACGTATAATTTATTGTTTTACTCGAAACTTCCAACTTTCGGACTTGCCTTATTATTGTACCGATCCCTTCGATATTCCCCCCCCCCCCAAAAGAAAAGTATAATATTTTAATATCACTATTTAAGTAGGTACGCACATTTTTGTTCGATAGAAGGACAGCGCTGCGAAAAGGAGTTTCCTTGAAATATATTTCCAAAAGCAAAGAACGTTTCCAATATATAGGTATATAATATATTGTATTATATTATCGTGACCATGGATATCTCTTTAATTACGATTATGACTTATGTACAATCTCGATGTTGTACTTCCAATAGAGTGTTATACGTTTCTGTAATTTCTAACGAATTCACACATTTTTTCGTAGTATACATTATGTAAAAAAATTGTGCCATTTAATCCGCATATCAATAAAGTATATCATACAATAAGAGTAGTATAATTTTTCTATATACTTACGAATCATAATTATTGGCTTTTATGACGCGCATAAAAGACGACGGCACCGCAAGATTTTCGTACGAAATATTTTGAAATATCGTAATTTTCACGGTTTTCGTGAAAATTTGATTTTAAAACGCTTATGGAAAAAAAAAAAAAAAATAAACTAAAGCATTAAACTCAAATTGGTTTTTATACATACATTTTTCGAAATTTGTATGCGTATTATCATGCATATTTTCACATTTTATAGCGTATAATTGCATTATACGAAAATCGTTTAATGCAACAAAGTCCGGCCTTTACTCGTTAGCCTGTGTACAGATAACGAAACTTAACATAGACTCGAGCACCGCCGAGATTCCACCATACTTGTGATTCGTATACGATTCACGCGCACTACTGCATACTGTATATTATTATGCTATTTACAGCGCGTCTATTTACTGTGATGTGTAACGCGCTTCTATCCACAATACGGACCTACACTCGCATTTCTCCGCGCTCGCGGGCGGGTATTACTTTTTTTATTTTTTTTCCCTGAAGAACTACGGGAAACGCATTTATTAATCGGTCGAATACGTTTCGCGGGAGACGTCCGCAGAAAGGTACGTAATATAATATATCCTCGACTGTTATAATATAATATATTATTTAATCGCATTATGCGTGTACGGTGCGGGCACGTCGCGGGGCGGACTTGTACTCTCGCTCGTTTTTCTGCGGTGCCGCGTTGACTGACGGGCCAAAAGAGGATTCCGGAGGGCTGCGCAACCGGCGTAAACGGCACAGACGAGACTGCGTTTCATTTCGCTAATGCTTCACTATTATAATACGCGGTGTATTTCGCGTTTTGTATGCAGTGTCCGCGATTTCGTGTCGGCCACAGCATACGAACGCCATTATACACGTTCGCGATAATTATTATTGGCCGCCCGTTATTTTCATTTTCATTTGGCGGTCGGATACGCGAACGTTCGAGGAAAATACGATTCCTGGCAGGGAGTCTTGTACAGCTTTGGGGAGCTTTGGGACTGCAGTGCTCCGGTGCTCCAAGATCTTGATAAGACGGAACTCATCCGCCCACGGTTTTCGTATTATAAAAAAAAAATCAACGTGATTCATGTACATCCTCAAAACACTAATTATACTTATAAAAAATTATTTGGGAAAGATAAACTTTTCTTTTAAAACGGATAGCAGAGAAAAAGTGTTGATTTTGATAATCAACCGGATTCTTGATTAAACGGAGTTTGGTGCCTGGCATTTTTGTGATTTTTCATAATGCTAATACTATTCAAATATTATAGATAGTATACGAAACGACGAATAACTATATTTTTGTATTTGTATAACGAACAATTTAAGGAAAATAAAAACAGGAAATATACGGTAAGATTTATGTAAAATTTTACATGTTTTTTTTTAAAATAGTGAGTCCTCCATGACGTTTACAAAATCTGGCGCTTCTGGTTCCCGGGACAGCCAAAAATGGCTGTATCCGAATTAGGTCCCGGATTCAATTGTACTTTTTAATAAGTATAGTATAGTCAATGAGTACATGAACGAAGAAAGTCGAGAAATGCTACTCTAAACTGTCAAAAAGTAACTTTGGACTTGTTATTGTGCTGAGCCCTAAAATATCGAAATTTCTTGTTATAGATTAAGTATCTGCTTATATACTACTTTTACGCTTTCTATAAAGTCAAATCTCACGAAATAAAAACCGTAATTTTTAGAAAACTTCAACCGAAGAAAAACAAAATAAACCAAATCATCACGAGCACGAGCGTATTTCAAATTTAAAAACAACACCGCGTCGGAACGAGTCAATTTTTCACGATCACTGCCAAACGGATACGTATTATATGGTTAGGTAAAGAATATAGCCATGTAGATGTATACTGTATAGTAAAAATGAAACTATTTCAAAAAATGAAAAAAAATATACATAATAAACGACATTTCATGCCCGTCTTATTATTTCTGTAGAAATTAATTGCGTTTTTTTGTGACATACGGTTTTTATTTTGAACCATTGCCAAAACGCGTTGTGGTGTGCGGATAGAAATGACGACAACCACGGTGTTTTTATCTCAAAAAAAAAAAATGACTTTTAGCTTTGCAGGGTCATAAAGTAATAAAAAACAACCCCGAAAATTGTTTAAAAAGAGAGGTACCATAATACAAAACGTGACACACGGACAAGGTTAGGTGAATGATTTTCTCTGCACTTAGGATGATCACATTTCAAAAGTAGCACGTCGTAATTTTTATTATTAATATTTTATTATTTTACAGTTTTGTATAAATATAAATTTCAAAATATTAGTATGGATATCAGTCATATTATAATAAAATAATTACATGTACATTATATATTTTCTCTAATATTTGTTTAATATTATACCTATTTTCTCATTTTCCTCACGTTTTTTTCCGGGGTTATCCTATATTTTTCCGTGTTTTCTCATTTATTGGGAGAATTCTTGGGAAAATCAAAAAATGATATCCCTAAAGTATCACTTAAGTCAGATTTCCTTTCCTTGAATTATCCCGGTATTCCCGTAGTGATTATGGACTCCTGTGACATTTTTCCAGAGGAATAAAATATCTCTAGTGAAATTTTTAACTTCCTCCCCCGATTTTTAACAAAGGGATATCTCCTTTTATTTCTCTTATAAAATTTTACTGGGGAAAAGTTAAATTATGAGGGTTGATTTTCACAATTTTACCGAATATAATATATCTCATTTATCTGGATAAGATAAGAGATAAAAATAAACGTATTTAAATAATCAATCTAGACGAAATTAAATATTATAAAAACTATTTGAAAAATATGATCACATAAATTATTTTATTGTTGTTTTATTTTTGTTTTTTTAATTTGTACATTAATATTAATGTCATCGTGTAGATATAACAATAAAAAAATAGACTTAGACCCACGGCAGTATTAAAACCTTAAATAATATGTATACTTGCAACCCATTATGATTAGGAAAACATTTACCGGGACACGTTTTTATTTTTTCACCGTTGTGTGCTTTGTGTATTTTAATTTTTTACGCTCGGCCATATTAATACAACAATAATATTGTCCGAACTTTCGGTACAACGTTTTTTAAATACTATTAAAACTGGGGTATTAAAATTAATTTCTCTTTTCATTTCAACGTTCGGAATCGAGTTAAATTATTCTTTTCAAACCTAAAGTTCGGCGCTTTATCTCGCATGAAAAAAAAAAAAAAAAGGTGGTCTCTATACAGTTGAAGTAATTCCGCAAAGGTGTTAGGTTCAAAATAAAATAATAATGATAATAATAATACAAAAAAAAAAAAATAATAGCCGTTAAAATGTTTGAAACAATCGAATTCCGTAATTTAATATTATCAGAATACTTTGTAATTGTTCATAATATTATAGTAACAAATGTCTTCTTTTACTATATGTATAACATTATAATATTTTATAGTACAGATACCTATGTATTATTATTCAATCGGCTTAAATGTTTTTGGTCGTTGTTTTATTATTCTGGAACAAGAACTATACAATTTGTAAAAAAAAAAAAAAACAATGTATTAATTTAATAACGAACTATATTATATTATTTGAAAGAATACGACTCTCTAATGAAATTACATAATAATATAATGAATAAGCCGGTACCCTGTTACCTACGTAATTTAATAATGTTTCACTAAGTACTTTATAATATTATAATTCTTATGAAATTACTGTCCCCCGGACGTATTATTATTATTATTTTTTTTTTTGAAAATAAATTACTGATTATACACGCCGAGTTTGTGAATGATAATTTTTTTTTTTTTTATAAACGCCAAGAATACAGAAATCAATAATACAACCGTAGGATGGTCAGTGGCGTGCGCAGGGGAATAGGTAATAAGAGGTCAGATATCCTATCTCCCATCGGATTGGGCAATTATTATCAAATATGTATGACAATTTGTTTTTTCTTTGACCAGCCTTCCATTTGAATTTGTCTAGAAAAGAGAAAAATTCCGAGTAATTTGTAATACGTTACCGTTGAATGTCTGAACTAAGCCACAGAAGTGTATGTTACGGTGTGTTTTTTTTACCGTATTCATAATCATTTCTAAACAGTTTCTTATAAAAATAAAATATTCGTAATTGGCGATAACGATTAATTTTTACTATAAATTAATGTTCGAATAATCATTAAAAACATTCGAATAACACTACCGCTGACTATCACTGACTCTTTACAACGCGAGTCAACCCTGTTTTTTAATATTTGTTTTGGATGTTCTTAAAACAAAATAGTAAACTTACTTACTCCACCCATTAACCCAGCTTTAATTTGATTTTATCATTTTAAATAATATATTGTATATAATATTATGATGTTTACTTGATTTACTTGATTTTTATACTTGATTTTTTTTTTTACTTTTTGAAGAAAAATTTACCCCTCTGATAAATTTATGGATGCCAGAACCCAAACTTTAATTCTGTAATTTTAAAAACCGAAACCGAAAAAATCATAAAGATTCCAAGTCATATATAGTTTATATTTGCGAGAGCCTAAGAAGCGACGGATACGTTTGACGAAACATCAGATTTTCGTTCCCAGAAATTGAAACACGATAGGGGACCCATGAGTTTTATTTTTACTTTCTCAGTAAATACCTATTCCTAATTAAACATTGAAATTGCCTAACTTTGCAGTTTCGAAAAGTTTATTTCTATTTTTTATTTTTATTTTACTTATCAACATAGTTTCATCTTTTTTTTAAATGCTAATTATGGAATTTTAACAATAATATTACTGTTTTTGTAAACTTGAGGTGTGATGACGAGTGAGTATGTATGACATGTACAAAAATTAAAAATTATGTTGGTATCTATATTCGATGATAAGACGTACCTACATACAGTGCTTTTAGTTTTTAAAAATATTCCAGTTTACAGTGCTTTTTAAAAAAAAAGTTCTACAAGTCTAATGCATAATTTATTACATGTAACACAACGTAACATTTTATCTATATAAATTGTAATACAAGAATCATACCTACTGCAGATAACTAAATTCTTTTGGACCAGAGAACGCGATACGCATAGTCAATCACAATAAATAAATAATAATATTAATAATAATATGATATTGTAAATTTTAAAAACGGTTTTCGGTAAATCGAATTTCGAAATTATCGCGGTTTTATTATAATACAGATGGTTACACCCAGGAAATCGTTTTACATTCAATTTTATTTATATTCTTGGTCGGTAGCGTAGACTTATCGGAGAGCTCTCGGATTTAGATATTGTAATATTATTGTTTAACAGCTACGCCATCAAGCACAGAACATTAGAAAGTCTTAATAACAAAAAAAAAATAAATAAATAAAAGAATAAGAAAAACTTTATTTGCGATTGCGTTTACCGGCTACAGGGTCGCGTAGTACGTCTAGCACGGGTATAAAAGATACGGTATTGTATCAGGTATCTGTTTGCGTTAAACGATACAAGCTACTTGAACATTATTTTGATATAATGAAAATAGAATAAAAATACTGTTAAGTGGACATTTGAAATATCACATTATTATTGGGTCATATAAGGTCGTTCATATAAATTCGGATTGATTTTGATTTTTAAAAATTTCCGATCGCCGGAATATCCGATATCCGAATAGTTGAAATGGCGAAATCTGAATATACGTACTCGTAATATTCGTAATATTTGAAATGTCTATAATATTCGGATCTCTGTTTTTCAAATATTTATTTTCTTTGTGACTCGTGAGATGAATTTTTCGAGACTCTGGATCTCGGCGTGATTTTCGTGGATTAAATACTTCTTTTAATATGCGCAATATCTGAATTCATTTTTATTCGGAATTTCAAATGTCCGAGTATCCTCGAATAGCTCCAGTGCTGTACAATACAAACGCACCTATGACAAAATGATAATGTTTTCGCAATTCCAAATAATTTAAACAGAGTGCACGTACGAGTTCTATACGGACGGCGACGGTCATCCTTAAGCTCACGACGACGAAACGTCACGGTGAGAATCTGTCACGGATCCAAAAAGCCACCGGGGGAAAATTGCATTATTATTATCCTAAGATTAATCACATATCAGACATGTTTTCGCCGTTTCGCTGGCACCGAACGTACGCCCCGGGGAAATGGCGGGCTACACATATACGACTCGGTATAATAATAATGTAATATATAAGGTACGTATATTCTTATATTTTATTTCGTTCAATTTCATTTCCCCCCTCGTACTTTTTTTTTATCATAGAGATAAGTCGAACCGGCGTTCGCCATATTCTATATCCATTCTGAAACACGGATAATAAAAACTTAAGTGTAAAAATATATGTACGGCCAAAACAAGGAGGACGCGCGACTATTTCGTTTCAAATATAACATTTCACTGACGCTCTTTCCTTTTTTTTTTTATAAGCAATTTTTACAACTCTACTTACCTTTTAAAATGTATTACGGGCGTATTTACTTTTTCTTTTGTACAACCCTCGCCACAAAGTTTTCGGATACGCAGTTATTTTATTTCCAAAAAATAAAATAAAAACTGTGCTTCAAAACTCGATGGCTCGCCGGAGAATTTAATTTATTATTTCTACACACAAACTTTAATGGTTTGTTATATTTGGTTATGTTTCAGAACGTATTGGTTCAACTAAGTACTATGACGAATGCATTTCTTTACCGTCTGCGATTGACTTTTATACTGGAAATCTTGTACCGGTCATCGACTGTTTTGCACATTTTTTAAGAGCAAATTTAGTTTGGCAGAAGCATCAACGAGGTCGTCGTTTTTTTATTTCTTCCACTTCCCCATAGTTATCTTAATAAATGCGGACAAAACACGTTTCGATTCAGTTTTTTTCTTTTGTGATTCGTTTAAAAATAATCGTAGAGACTTGAAATCCACGCAAAATACGTATCCTAGCCCGTTTCAAGCGCGGTGACAATTCAAAATTTTCGAATTTAATTTACATAGTTATTATTTGCGTCGTACGTTGTACCGAATTGTAAATAAATAAATAAAAAATAAAATAAAAATTGAACGTTATACGGTAGTATAGAAGTATAAGTAAGCAATTATAAGCAAATTAAATTACTCTGCGTAATATTTTTTACCTTTTGGAATTTTATTTTTTTTTTTTTTTTTTTTTTTTTATCGTTGTTGTTCGATATCGATAAATATAATTAATACGAGAAGGTATACTATTCATAATATTTTATGTACGAATATAATATTAAATTAAATTATTTTTAAAAATAAACTATCAACAATATCAAATGCAAACGAAAATACATATTAATAATAACGTTATACTTTTAACGCAAATATTTACCAATATCGGCAATTACGCGTCTCTATACACTGCATGCAGCATTATACGTTTTCGCTGTTACCGTCGTATAGTAATAATAATGTAAATAACATTTTATTAAAATTCAAAATGTAGTAATATGATTTCTCGTGTGTTTGTTCGGTGTGTTTTATAAACAAATTAAAAAAAAAAAAACCCACCATTACAAAAACGTTAATTTAAAAGTCAAATATTATTCGAAACGAAATCGCGTAGGTCGAAATACAGCATTAAAACGTATATAACATTAAAAAAAGAAAAAAAATGGATGCAATAATGATAATAAATAACCAAAAATACGCTGTAATTTTAAAGTTAAATTACCTTTTTTTTTTTTAAATTTATAATTGGACGTAAATTAAAAAAAAATATGAAAAAAAAACGTATTAATTATCGAAGTAGAAAAGACGTATTTATTTGGTTATGTGTACTTACACTTAACGTAGGTATAATAATATAATTACACAGCGATGACGAAATCAAATATTTATAATGATTTTTTTTTTTTTAGAATCTCTGCTAAATATCGTGAATAAATGATACGACGTTTTTTAACGCTTGTACAGCTGATGCGTGTTTTTTCGTTTGTTTTTTCGTGCCTCTATTTATAACGAACTAGGATACGCGTGCAGGCGGTACGTCATATTAGTCCTTAATTATTAATAACTTTTAATATTTTCATATTTTGTCGATTTTTAACGAAAATGCATGTTTGATTATTTTGCACATATTTCACTCATTTTAAGAGGGGAAAAAATAAAAAATAATTATAATGGCAGTATAAATTCCACAGACGAAAGAAATTTTTCTCGGTAAAAACCCTGTCGGCTGACAATCGGCGAGCATTCTGTGTGGGAAATATGCAAAAATAATTGATCGTCACACGAGAAAAGGACGGCTTTGAAAATACATTTGTTTCAAGATTTAAGAAATAAATGAAAGTTTAAATAAATTTGAATTCAAAAATATTAAGGCATTTTTTTTTACTATATTTTATTGGAAAATAAATTGTTTGAAAAATGTTAAACTAAGTGGTAAAAGCGTAATGTTTAAAATAAATAATTTTACATCAATTCGATGTTTGTGTACACATTTTGTGGACTCGAATGCATATGTTATCATTTTGCAAATATAACGTACGTACATTAGCAAATAATAAACACAAGTAAATCATGTGGAATCGTCTCTACTCGATTTGGAAGTACGGGGTTTCAAAAACCGGATCCGAAAAAGTCAATATTTTATCGAGAACGTGAGCTTTTCGCCTCGTGTAATTTTGTCGAAGTTATATAGAATATAATCGAAGTCTAATTATCTATACACGTTTCGAGATTAAATTACCGAATAAAATATACTCACAGTTATTGTATTTTCAAGTTAATGTGTGTGTATGTGTGTGTGGGAGGGGGGAAGAAATATGTTTTGTTTTTTTTTTCATACTACACACAATTTATTCCGTACAATCGAATGCAAACACGTGCGGGCCCAAGTCCCCCCACACCAGCCTTCGGTTCCAAGATACAAAGTGGATACTTCCTCGCTTTTTACTATCACACTATTCTTATACTTGATTAAGCAATAAGTACGGATAAAATGCCGACATTTTTATTTTTAAAATATCGTTACGTGTTTTCAACTGGAAGCTAAGCATGAAAAAAAACCCCGTTGCATATTATTTCTCTTCTAAATATCAAAAATTCGCTGCAAATACACACATTTTCAATGGAATACGGCCCGATGCTGAGTGTACAGTACAACCACCATCAAAGATCAATAGTAAATAAAATCATGTAGTGATTTCGGAGATTTTATTTTTTTTTTTTTTTTTTTTTTTTTTAAATTTCGATTACCGATTGAAATGGTGAAACTGTTATAAATTAAATTTTTTTTTTTCCATTACATATTTGTATACAGTTTCGGGTTACGTGCATTGGATTACGTAGTACACGCAAAAACAGACCCCGCGTAATCGTCGAAAAATTGTTTCTCGACTATAACACCGAATCGACGACGGCATTTACCGCGGATTGGCTGCAAACCGGTCGCGACCCGGTACGGAATCGCGATTCGTCCAACCGTACCCGTACGTGTGACCTATACTCGTGCACGTCGAAATCGCATCGATAAGATAAGATAATTATCGGTAAAACGTTAGGACCATTGCGTGTAGCTTCAAGACATCGACGGCTTGTCGCCATCACTACGGGGCCCGACCCGCGTGCCAGGCGTCGTTGTACCCACTCCGCACGGGTTAAGATCGCGTGCATCCGGCGGAATAACGACAAACGTCGTGGGTATAATACGCATGCCGGAGCCGCGGCCACGCAGCCCGATGACATCCGTACGGCGACGGTGACGGTAATCGTAATAATGTTATTATAATTCGGTGCCGCGGTCCGTCAAAGGCGCCCGGACCCCCCGGGTCGGCGTTTCGACAGTCGCGAATAACGCGCGGACGGTAATAGGGTTTTGCGCGGCGGTCGGGTCGGCCGTAAAACAGATCCCGACCGCCGAAATCGCCGTCCCGTTATTATCGTCCCCGCCGCATTACAGGTATGCACCGCGGTCGCGGTAACGCGCGCGCGGACTCCCGTGACACTGTCGAAATAATAATAATAATAATAATAATAATAATAATAGTATTACCGCCGGAGCCCGTCATCGTCATTTCCCTGCGGCGTAGCGACCGCCGCCGCCGCCGCAGACGTGACGGGGTCGGCGCGGCGCGTGACGGCTTCGCGGTTTTCCCGGTTCCGACGGGTCGCGGGCCGGGTAGGTGGCATCGTAACGTCCGTTCCGGTAATTTAACGTCACGATCGCCAGCGCCGCGCGGCCGGCCGCTTATTTCGCGTACCCCTCCGCGGCGGTCTGTTCGAATTTACCGCGCCTCTTTGTTTTATCGCGCGCGCGGGGACGCGATCGCGCCGCGTCGCACGTGTCAACGTTTTAATTCGATTCCGAATTGTTTCGGCCGGTCCCCCGTCGTCGTCGTCGCTCGGTCGTGTCGACGAAATTCCGTCGAAAATAGTAACCCTCGTTCCGTGACGCGAAACCGCGTCGGGTAGGTTACGGGCGCGGGAAAGACCGCCGACGAATTCGCTTCGAGATTGTCGGTATCTGCGACATTATTATTACGGTCGTCGCTATTATGGCCCGCCGAGGCACCGCCGTCGACGTTTCGATATCCCGTAGCCGCGTGTACAAGTGCGTTTTTACGGCGTGCGCAACGTTCTCAGAGAAGTGCCGGAACGGATATCGGTACGCGTATACGCGGCCGGGTCCGCGGCGGTGTTATACTGACCGTAACAACAAACCCGCCGTTAAATTGGGCGTGCGTACAGCCGAAACTTTCTATCGCGCGGGGTCTAAATTGCCCAAACTACAGCCGAGCATTTATGATATAAGACGTGGAAATCTAAAAAACAAAAAAAAAAAAAACGTTTTCAAAAAAAATCGATTGCTCCTA
The DNA here is from genome assembly GCA_902439185.1 of Cinara cedri. Lineage (NCBI taxonomy): Eukaryota > Metazoa > Arthropoda > Insecta > Hemiptera > Aphididae > Cinara > Cinara cedri. Next base: position 469,449 of record CABPRJ010000494.1, read on the forward strand.
CGGCCGCCGCCGCGGGTCGCGTCAGAAAATCAACGTCATTTAAGGCGCAAAACGTTTCCGTTTAAAATCTATTTGTATAAAACGTGCGATTGCAAAATGACGTTATACAAGGGCCAATCGGGCGGCAACCAACGCGACGAGTTANATCAGATCAGTAAAAATGAATTGAAAACCATCGCACGTACATGCCAGTAGACATGCGCAGGATTTTTTCACAGATTGTGTCATAAAAAAAAAATAAAAAATGAATCGTTATTCCTTAGTCGGACTTCACATCCTTCCCTCACAATAGTATTGTTTATACTATAAGTACAGGAACTATGTTTCACGAACACATCACCTACTATACTATATCTAAACACATTCAAAAATCTAAACCAGGTCTTTATAATTAACATAAAAACTACTCGGAAAATCGAAAAATCGAAAACCTTCACTATATACTAGATTCTAAATCATAGAAAAAATCATTTTTATTTTATCGTTTTTTGATTGGATTAAGATTTCTGATAGACAAACTGTTAAATAAGGACTTCTAAGCACACATCATAGTAAAACTAATGTTTAAACCTACCGATGCTACCAGTATTTCGTCGCTATTCGAAATCTAAAAAACAAATGTAGTAATACAAAAAATAGAAAAGGGTAAAATAAAAATAAAGAAAGAACGAAAATAAAGGGGTGAAATGTGGGGTAGTAAAATGTAGTGGGGGTTAATAAGAGGGGTAGTAGACTTAGGATACTAAGTGTAGAAGTAGAAGATAATTATATTTAAAATAATAAGATAATCACGTAGAAATACCTATAAGGAATGTAATATAAAGGAGTAGGTATAAAAATGTGTTTTTGCAGTGTGAAACAGTCGATCTAAGTTTTGGTGCTACAAAGAATAATTTATTTCTAATCATAATAAAGGCTCAGCCTACTAGTTGTATTACTACCTTCCTTCCTATGTTTGACATAACATTACACAAATAAACAAAAAACACACCATAATAAATTTTAATTCTTGCGAAAAATATAGTTATTATTACGTTATTTATAGATGCGATTAACAAGTTCGGCAAAGAAAAAATGGTCTGCAAAAAACTACGACAAATTTTCACCGGGGAATACCGTTTAAGACGTTTTAAATACACGAAATTCGCATTGTTATTATAATTATTTTCGTTTCGCGAAAAACAGCGCCGAACAATAAAACAGTTTTTCATTTTTTTTTTTTTTTTTTAGGGTGCTTTACTGTTATCGTTTGAAATTAACGAGTATAACTTTAATACTATAATGTTTAACATTAAAAATGTCATGAAATAGGAATCGTTTATTGCGAGGTACTTTTTTTTTTTTATTATTATTATCGCGTGACGAGGACGTTTTGTCGCGATGGGATACGAGCACCGGTGAATCGAGTTTTCTTCCCGTTCCATTATATGATGTTTCATTTTATATTTTCGCACCAATCCCGTGAAAACCCAACTGTTGCTTTTGGGTTTTCGCGAGAAATCTACGAGTGTTTCGCCATATGCAAAAAATAATTTTCACGCGCGTACAAAAGACGATTGATTGATTTTCGTTATTTTATTATAACAATCGTTCAATCCATGTATAATCAACGGTAAAAAAAAAAATTTAAAAAAATCGAGCTAGAGAACTCGCAACAATAGCCTCATTTATAGAAGAATATTAGAAGGTGTAAACTAAGAATAATAAAAAATTTTAGTTGTTTGTTTTTAATATTTTCAGTTTTTTAAGAAATTAGAATGTTTGCTCGGGATTTAAATATATTATAAGACGAATGATTTTAGTTTACCGAGCTGTACGTGTGTTTTATACCGTAGCGGTCGACTTCAGTTTCAGTTGTTTACGTTGAATCAAAATATTTGTGTACCGACGAACTAATATACGTATTGCATGTTCGATGCTACGATGTCATTGCGTACAATTTATTAATTACATTAAGCGTGTCCAGACCGTCGCAACGGTTTTTTTTCTTCGCCGATATCCAAAATATTCTATTATCTGTGACCGCGCAGTCCTTTGTTTTCGCTCCCACAGCGGAACAGCGCCCAGCGGCGGAAAAAACTTTCGGGAAAGGCCTAGGACGAGTCGGCAAGAATAAGTGGCGAAAAAACGACCGCGAGAGCTTGGTTGGAGATTTCGGCATCGGATACATGACCGCTATATTCACGGACGACCGGTTACGAGGCGGGATACCACAAAATAAATAAATAAATATTAATGACATGGCGATATATATATTATCGAAATGAAAAGATGAAGAAACGAGAATTTCGTTTGGCCCGTACCGGTATATTATGTTTGACGAGTCGATACCGAAAAGCAATATAAATTTATGAGGTCGTTTATCGCGACTGTCTCCGGTGACCGACCCGGGGATGCAGACACGAAACTAAAACATGAAGTAACGTAAAATAAAAAAATAAAAACCCGTATTGGTACGGTCCGGTTGTTCGCGATGAAACCATTAAGGCGAGAGTGATGCGTGATAGGAGAAAAGGGAAAATATCTTTGATTTTGTATTGGTAAAATTATAATATATTCACGTCCTTTGATGTGTAATAATACTATTATGTATAATAGTGGTTTCGTGTGTGGTTTTTTTCGATGGCACGGGTCTCCGACCAATTATTTCCGATGTAAAGGTCGCGCAAATAAAATGTACTGGCGGGCTCATAGGTTAGGTAGGTATGGTACGCCGCGGCCTTTGACGGAGCGAAAAGCTTACCGATTTCAAACGAAAATATCGCAGACTTATAGGTATGCTTATACGCGGGTACAAATTTTTATTACTAGTTTTTTATACATATTTTTGTTTTATTTTTTTACTTTTATTCACTCCGGAAATTAACGAGACGCTTTTATATGCGCACGTACGTACCCACGTATTTTCGCCGAACGAGCATTTATAATATTCATTGAAACGGTACGTGTGTATACTATACACAAATTGAAAAGAAAAGTAAACCCGCAGCACGCAATACATACTCGTTATGTAGGAGATGATGATTTTTTTTTCGTCTAGGTATTATATAAATTTTGCCTCGCCGACAATATAATTAATTCGAAATACTGTATACTTTATCGGGCGCATTCGCGAAAATGAATTTTTTTCCCCCATCGTTGTTTTAATGAGATAAAATCGGTTATTTACGTGCTATGGTGCAAAATACTCATAGTATACATAGTGCTACTCGAAAATCTGCTGTTGGCATGACAAGATCGAGACACCCGGTATATTTACATTGGAAACAAAACACCCGGAAGGACGTGTTAAAAAAAAAAAATAATAATTGTAAAAATAATTTAAAAATTGATACGAATATTTCTGCGTCTGTAACGCTTATGGTTTGTAATGTTAACATTTGTACAACAAGTAGAACTTTAATACTTGTGGGCAATATGTATCACAATGCATCAGTGGCTCTATAGCTGTTTTTCGTTTTGTTGTATCTGTCTGTTTTGGTCCGTATTAAATTTATTGAAATATAGGTGCAATTTATCGTTTAACATAATGTCTGAGTTTGTCGATAATTTTGATATAACACTCAAATTGATATCACTATATAACTGATAATATATCAGTTATTATTTGCTAAAAAATCCTCGGTTATTTTTGTTGTAAAATTATATTCGTATAAAAACAAGAGATAATATTTGGACAATTTTAATTTTGTTGTTATAAAAAAAATAATAGTGTACTTAAATATTTAATAGGAAAACCTGTAAAAACTTAATAAACGGTTGTAGGGTGGGAGTGGAGTTGGAGCAACTTAGCCTTATTCCTTGGATGTAAACCTGGCCGCGGGATCACACGTGACCGTTCAGCAGATGATAATTTATTTTAATTAAACTCGATGGAACTATCGTTTCACATAATATTTTAGCGTATATAGTGTATACAATAATAATAAAAGAAAACACTGCGAACTTTTTACAATATTAAACATGTAATATTTTAGTTGTACGATTGTTTAAATACATTCACTATGCGCGGACCAATATTTATCAAAGAAGACAATATATAAACTACTGTAGTACACTCGCCTTATTGTTTTGTAGGTTTAGCCGACCGCGATTGTAAATTATATTGACTTGAGAAAAACCGCACTTCAGTGGGCTATAAGATCTTCATTGTACATAACATAAGTTTAAAACTTATACTTGTTTTTGAACGGGGAGAAAACCGAAAAAAGCAAATATTTGTTCAAACTTGAGTGTTTAGCCCGCCGGCTCTTGAATATAAAAAATATACATTTTTTCAATTCTTGGTGAATAGAGGCATGTATTTAATGTATTATGATGTGTATGATTTCCGTTTTCTGGTAATAATTTTTTTACCAGAATTCTATTTTCAATCAAAACATAACAAAAGACCTTTTTTTTGTTAAATTTTTGATCTAGCTGATGAAATGAGAAAGCAATTTTTTGATTTTTCTTGTAATTTTTCTATTAATTGGTTAAAATCGGAAAAAAAAAACCTTAGGAAATATGGGGAAATGTACGGTTAGGTTATTTTTAATTTTTTATTTTTTTCGTGGTTAAAAATAATCGTAGGAATCTAAAATATTAGGAACGAAATAATATAATGACAATGAAAAAAAATGCGAAACTGTGATATGATTAGGTCATTTCGAACGGACGAAAAATCGCATAGCCAACTCATCAAAAATATAAAGCATTCTGTCATGACGTATGATTAATCATTTTGTAAAAAAACCATTCGATTCTGTTGTTCAGAACGACCAGATATTAATATGTACATGCTAAATATTGTTAATTTATATTATTTAATACCCACCTGGAACAAAAAAAAAAAAAAAAACCGTTTATTTTAAAATCATTATAACTTATAAGCAACCGCGAACGCAATCTCGCAGTAACCGTTATATTATATAACTATAATAATTTACAACTATGGCCGACAGAAATTTACCCAACAAGCCGGCTATATTTATGCCATAAAAATTACCGAAATATGCTCTAAACAAAAAAATAATAATCGATTGATCGATTTAACGCACCGCACGAATATAAACCACTGTTGGATCAAATAAAATCAAAGTCGTACATATTATGTACGAACAAATACATAGACAAGACATTCTAATCTAGCCAACTCGGCTTTATTCATAAATTAAATAACTCATAACGACTTATTCGAATGAATTAACAGTTAAAAATCTGAAATACAGGCGCCTAATATATTATCAGCTTGCATATTGAACGTTGATATTTATAATTCTTGAACAATATTATTATGTGATTCTCCATTTGTCGAGTCAAAAACGTTTTAAAAATGTACGAAATCCTAAAACGCCAATATATGAAAAATAATGCAATCGTATTTTGGTATTAACTACCTATTTCTTATTTTACCAACAAATAAAAAATGTGCAAGTGCCTAAAAATGTAGGCCTTATTTATAATAGTGTATTACACTATTAATCGTCGCACAGTGAAGCTGATGACATTAAACGTTGGTGAAAATAAGGTTAATATTTTATATTATTTATGCGTATTTGTAAAAAAACTTTTTTCGTTAGAATTATAGATCCGATCATGGACTTCAGGGTTGAGAATTTCGTCTATCGATGCTTTTGAAGGAGGCTGTTTTTTTAGTTTCCTTTTCGTTTTCGATAATTGGGAAAAACCGAGAAAAAACGTCGAAAAACAGAAATAATTACGAAATAGTGGTTTTGCTTTTTTGATGAAAATAATCAAATAGATACCTACAATTTTTACCGAATACTTATAGCATTAGCTTTTTCTAGACGTGTTAAAATTTCCAGACGTTTTGCTGATTTTTGAGAAATTTATAGCTATTTGGGATTTGTTGTTCGTATCAAATTATTTTATGACGTCGCAGTCATAAACAAATGACTTTGTAAACTTTTTACCAACGAAATAATACTCTATTGAACATTTATTTTTGAAGTAAATGAATTTCAAAAAGACCCAGAAGTGTACTTAATTTGAATTTCTTTACCATAATTTTTCAAAAAATAATGACTTTGCATCACTTATATTTAGTATATATTAATAACGGACTCAATATACAAACAAAAGAAAGATATTTAAATAATTGAATTGCCCTGTTGCTATAATGGCTCGATGATAATCTGAAGTCGGCGAACGTTAAAATCTTAAAGTTAGAACCGAAAATGTAAATCTTCAAAATAAGTTACATATATTGGTTTGTTTCAAATTGTATTATGTACGACGGACTTACGTTACTATTACTGTAAGTAAACTAAATCGATTTAAACTGTATTTTGTGCTTGAAACTGGTTTTGAATGCAGGATGAACGGTTATACACAGTACTATGATGACATAGTTCAATTTTGATAAGGTATTATTTTTCTTAACTTTCAATATCCGACCCCACGGTGCGCCGGATAATGTCATGATAATTTCATTTGTCTTTGAGTGCTGTATTCGTTAACGAACGTTGGAAATCATATTAGTAATTTGGTCTTTATTAATGGCTGTTCTGAATAGTTAGTTGGTAGATATTTTGAACCAACCAAGTCGGTTATCCAAGAAATTTGATGTCTTCCACAGTTTGTTTTCCCAACTATTTTGCCTTGGATTATTAATTGTAGTAGACTATATTTTTCCGGATGATACATAACATTTTCAAGATATTAAAGTTTTCACGTTTTTATAGTTTTACTACTTCAAGATCCTTGTTCGTTCATTCTAATACGCTGATATTCGTCGTGCGATCGCACCAATTAGTTTTCAATGTTTTGTAATATATTTACATTTCAAATGCTTTGATTCGATTGATCGATACTATGGATAGAGTCTAAGTCTCTACTCCATAAAAATGTATGGTGAACACATAGCAGCAAACCATTCTAATGACTACAGAATATATTTTTCATTTTCACAAAATCCGCCCTTGCTTTTCTATACTTGATACGCACGTTATGATATGATTTTTTTTCTTAAAAATCACCCGTTAAAAATGTACGCATTTTCACACATACGTAGTAGATAAACCTGAAAAGATCCCTGAAAAAACCTAAACAAATCCCTGAAAAAACCTAAAAAATTCGTTTGGCTTTTAACGACGTACACTTATATTTATAATATACTATACAGTCCGAGTCACTGTAACCTGCCTTGGGTTAACGAATTGTACTCAGAATCGTTTTTCAATTGAAATCTATTGAAATCTATTGAAATCTAAACCTGAAAAGATCCCTGAAAAAACCTAAAAAATTCGTTTGGCTTTTAACGACGTACAATTATATTTATAATATACTATACAGTACGAGTCACTGTAACCTGCCTTGGGTTAACGAATTGTACTCAGAATCGTTTTTCAATTGAAATCTATTATATAAGTCACTCACTCGTTGACTATCATTACAGTATCTCAATACCAACTGCAGGTCTAAATATCTTGACATTTTGCACAGAGGTTTGTTAAAATAATATGTAAATATGCAATGCTTTTTAATATTCTATCATTATCGTCAATTATTCGAAAATTGTAGGAAGTATAATAACGGACAAACGAACGACTTTGTTATTTATCTCGGGGATTGAGGTTAATTATAATATATATTCTGCTGTGTCCTAACCCAACAACAGGAGGACGTTTACGGATAGGTTTAATTTTCGTGCCAAGAGCGTTTCGTTTTATCAGTTTTAATTACGCGAAAATTTCATTCGAGTTTTACATAAAATTATCATTTCGTACAGGTTGTGTGCCGGTTGGCTTAAGTGTTCAATTTTAGTGAAGTGATATAATACGGTTACCTAAACTCCCATTGCTATAAATATCGCCGTCAGAATGTTCTATTTTCTGGAAATAAATAATAACTCGACCTGCAGCAACATTATCAACCCCTTTAATCTCCGGACAATTTCACAAATTAATACTCACGTACATTAATATTGTAGAACCCGTGAAATTATCTACTCGACCATGATTCAAAATATTATTGCTTACCTGAAAAAAAAAAAAAAAAAATTATTATTATTTTAAAATACATTAACTGCTCGCCGTATAAAATCACGATAAAAACGCACATAACACTAGGAGGATTTTTTTTTGGAAAACACGTTTAAAAACTATCTAATTTTTCAACACATACACTGTATAGATAATAATAGCTTAAAATACGAGAAAATGTCACCAGATAATAACTTATTTAAACAATTATTCGAAATTCCTTTTATTTTTCTGATATCGGGGAAATCCTGACTTTTGACGACATTATAGTCAGTTATGCGTTATAAAAAATTGTCATGGTAACCAGCTTTAGTTAAACGTGCCGTACTCAGAATAATTTTTCGATTACAATCGATTGTACAAGCCAAAAATACCACTCGCTCGCTCATTCACTAACTATATCATTACAATGTCCACAACGTTCCTCATAATATATTGTGTGGTAAGACGGAATTTTCGGAAATTCGACCCCTTTAAGATGACGGCACGCGCGTAATGCGTCATTCTGGTCATAAAAACAATAGAACATTTTGTTTTATTTTTTTTTTTTTTTTTATAACATATAATCGGGTTACTCCTCTCTTTT